>CM075858.1:83424127-83681627 GCA_037975125.1 Latrodectus hesperus
ATAAAACCGATACACAATTTAAAATAATCGTCAAAAGTTTTGATACTCACAGCATATATTAAAGGAAAATGAAAGAAAAAGTATTCTTTGTATAAAATGCGCTTTGTATTCCATTCACAGAAATGCTTTAATTTACTATTAAAATTAAAAATTACATCAATGTATATATTTTTATTTCCTTAAACATTTTACATTACTATAAACTTTTCATCATTATAATTGTGCAATTTTACAATATCTAATGTAACTTATTGACTTTTGCGATTTAGTAAATTGAGTATTGAAATTCATTAAGTAAAATGAAGAATCATTTTTTAAATATTACAATATTAAGATTTTCTTTAAGATATTCTATTGAATTGGATTTTATTTCGAAATCAAGGTATTAAAACGAATTGCACAATTTTTCATGTTCGAATAATGCGTAACAAAGGAGAATAATTGTATAACAAATATATCATGTAATATTAACTATTATATATAAATTTGCAATTATATGAGAATAAAATTGCATAAAATACATATTTGAATTTACTTTTCATTGCTCTGGAAATGTGAAGAAAGAATTCCGAAACCACCAACTCCAGTGAATTTTTGTTTCAAAAATGGCGCTTGAGACGGGAAGGAGAGCGTCACCCAACACGTCTTGATTGCTGATTGGCTACAGAGCTTTTCCAAGATAGCACAATAAGCTTATGTTTGGCAAAGAACTCCACTTCGAATTTTTTTGGAGTTGAGGGGGATCCCAAACTTGAAAATGAATGCTTTGTGCTGGATATATCGAAAATGCACATTTGCTTCAAAATTTCTTGAGTTCATAGGGAAATTCAATGATGTAAATAAATTATTATTGAAATCACGTTCACAATCTCTGCTTACAATTGTCACTCAGTACGAAAACAAGATTGAGACTAAGATTAGTTACATTGCCTAACGATTAGGCTTAAATTAAAAATGGTTTTTATAGCCATTCAATTTCTAAAAAAATTTCCCGTCTTAAATATCAAACTAAATGCCATTAATTATTGCCCATTCAGTAAAACATTTTCTTATTTCTCATTGTATGTTACAACTATACATGTTCAAAATTAATATTTTGAGAATTGTGTGCTCATTACCTTGGTAATCAGTATACTGATTTGGGGAATATTTGCAATTTGTTGGTCGTTCAACATTCACTTTTTGCGCAAAACTTGCTCAGACTGGGACCTACAGTTTAAAGCAGATTCCAAATAGCTACTGACATTAATGCATAATATTGGAACTCAAGAAATTTTGAACAGAAGACGAGCACTAACAATTCAGCTCCCAGCTCGACAGGAGCTTTGACAAATCAACAAATTCGGACATTTGTTAATCTACACTTCTGTATCGTTAAATTTAAATGTTGATTGTTGAAAAATTCATTTTATATACTAATATATCTATCATTTGATTGCATTAACTTATTTCTTTAAAAAAGTAAAGATTAATTTTTTTTATTACAATATTTTAACCCATTTTGTTCTTCACACCATGTAGTTTAGTATATGAATTCTATTAACTGTTAAATGAATTCTATTATCACAACAATTAAGAAACTTGATACTTTATATACCGAAAGCAAAAAACACTAATTATGTGGGTGAACATTGTTTTATTCAAGCAAATATTTTATTAATTTAACGAATCCTTAGCAGGCTATATGCAGATTACCTAGATAATTTGGGAAGTGGAAATATTCAGTCTTTCAATGGACCACTAATTATTTTGTACATTATTCAGAAATTCCCTTCAATGATTGAATCCTGCATTCTAGCGATAACACGTGTACTAGGAACGACTTATACACCAATGTTTACTTTGACTGTGTCTGTATCTCGTATCATTATAGTAATGTTGAAATTCTTTTCTAGAAACTGGTGCGAGATGTATGTCATTGTAAGTCAGTCCCACGAGATGTAAAGTCAGTCCCACATTTTCCAATCAGTGTTCATTTGATCATGATAAAGTGAAGAATAGTTGTACATCGAGATAACATTCTCAATTTACTGTCAACAATAGCTAATAAAAGCTGATTTGCAATAATGGATAGGTTAAAAATTCCTCTGATAAGATTGTATATTTGATCTTAATGGAATTTTCTGCATTAATTATGATATTATGTGATAGACATGAAACATTTGTTAACTCATTTCATTTCGAAACCATATGTAAAAATAATTGATTTCAGTGTAAAAATTCTGTTTATAGTATTAAAACATGGAGAAAGAAAATAATCAATGTACAGTTTAACAAATATTATATACTCTATTATTATAACTAAAAAATTGTGAAATTCATAATACTTATTTGTATACATACATTTAAATTTATAATTCGAAATTACATTCAAGGCTAATATATTTCTAATTTAAAATTTATTTCAGAAGAGCTATAAATAATTGAGATTATATGTGTGAGTGAGTGAGAGTGAAATTACATTGATATTAAGAAAAAAATGACCGATTACTTACTCAGCAACCAATGTACCCCAGTAACAAATTTAGAAGAAATACAGCAATTGAAGTTAACAAAAAATTGAAATTTAAAATAGAAACATACGAAAAATAAGTTTAATTTCATCATACTTAGATTATTTTTAGTGTTTTAAGTAGATACTGGAACACCCACAACAATAACAATTGTTGTGGGTGTTCCAGATTGCTCGGCAACAATACAACAGACAACCACCGACAATCATTTAACGATACATTTACTCCTTATTAACACTCACATACATAAATTGATGTAGATACATATATTTTTCATCACCTCGGAAGCGGGACTTCTACTCCTGATAATCACAACAACCAATCTTTCTTCTCGCTCCAACACAATTCAATCTGTCTCTTCCATCGGCAGACAACGAAATGATCCGTTAACTAATTGATTTTCACACCTTCCCTCCAGTTTCCATTGCTGGACCTTGTCCCGCAAATGGAAACTATGAAGAGCCATTCCACCAATAGCCGAATAATACCGAAATTCTAAATGTAACTGATTAATTTGCTCACATGCTTCAGCTTGCAATTTTCCGTTATCTACTCTGTTTTAGTGGAAAACTATAGCCTATATTATACTACTGCTATATCCATATTATATTTATTACACCACAATATTATAATTTAAGAAAACAAGACGTCCTCGTTTACGTTAATTGTTGGACTTTCACAGTTGGTCGTTTTTTATTGTCCATTTACTATATGCGTTATTTGATAGGGTGTTTGTTCTAGAAGTTTCTTGGTCAGCTGTTTTGTTTCACGCGACCAAAAGAAGCTCTTTCGTAAGGTAATAATACGCCGTTTGATTATTTCTCAAGAATCTTTCTTGCGCTAGAGTTTATATAAGACCCGATCTTATAGTTTAGAAATTATAGAATTTGTGCGCTAAATATTACAATTATGCTGTGAAAAAGTTACATTAATTAGAAAGACTACATAAGCAACTGTAAAGCAATTCTATAACACATATTTCTTAAAAATCAAAAATCTAACTAGTAACTGTTTTTAGCATGTGTTTAAAATATGGAAAATAAAAATTTAAATAATATAAAGAAATTTTACATTTTTTAAGATCTCATGATACCAAAAGATATTTTTAGTTTTTAAAAATATTAGTCGATTACTTATTTAAAATTATATTGCAGATCAAACAATACAAATTTAAAAAATAATTAGTTTATAAAAACCTGTATTTATGTCTGTGCAGTTCTAGAAATAGCTAATTTACTCTGTCAATAATAAAAAAATGACATTTGATAAATTATTTACTGTAGTATTGTGTTTTGTCTATTTTACTAAAGCAATATTGGTAAATTTTTAATTAAAATTATTGCTTAACTATTGGTATTTTAAATTAATTTTATTAATACTTAATTTTTCTGTATTTACAGTTCTATAATATAACATATCTGTATGTTTATGGAAAATAGAATGAATAGCTTCACATCTTATAAGACATTTATTATACACAACACAAAATACATTAACAAATCACATATATGAAGACCAAGCTGAAAGTTGCCAAGGAAGAGAAAATTGCTGAAGGGTGGAGAACTGTTCAGAGGGTAAAATGCGCCAAGCGTGCGATAAAGTGCGCCAAACTGGCTTAGCGGTTCAGAATGCGTTTTCATGTCGAGATTTTCGTTTAATGATTTAAGGTGATTGTATGACATGCTTGAAATTCGTTTTGTGTGCAACCCTTGCGTTAAATGAGTAATTTGATTTGTTTACAATTAAAGAATACGCTAAGCTAATGATCCAGCCATTGGACTTCGAATTTTTTAAAGTTAATTTATCTCGAATTTTAAGATATATATATTGTTTATAATTTTTAAAATATTGTTCAGAAATTCTGAAAACTACATTGCTTGAATTTTTTTAAGTTATATTATTTCGAATTTTCATTTGGTCGGCCAATTTAAGATTTGTACAGGGTGTTAATAATGTGCCCGGTCAGTTTGATTCATACATAGCAGGTATGTATGGCAGACAGAGCATGAAGAAAATGCAGATTTCTTCGAAGCTCTCAAAAACGTTCTTTTCTCGGCAATGTGAGTTATTTTACTTTTCATTAATATTTCATTCAGAGCGATTATTAGAAACTAGTTTTTATAAGTAAGCTTTATTGAATGTTGAATGTTAGTGTCAAATTGTGCCGTACTGAAATTTTTTGAAGGTGGGCGTCACATGCCCGTTTAATTAAAATTCGAGTTTGCATAAACAAATGCAATTTGTTAACATTAGAAGTTTAGCTTTATTGCCCGGTTGTCACTTTAATAGATAGCGCTACATTGATTTTTTTTATTTGTTTTTTTAGGTGAGCACATTTACGCGGTATATTAAAATTCCAGTTTTAAAATTTTCATTTCTAGTTTATATATATATATATATATATATATAAACTTCTATGGTACTTAATTATAATGAAATATTCGAAATTCTAAAAAAATGCGTGATTTCTAAATTGAAGTTCGAACGCGATAGGTATTGGTACCAAGATATTGCTCGTAGTGACGTAATTTAGGTTGGTGACATTGCTGTAGAGCGCTTGGTGAGAAAATTTGAAATCACGCTAAACCTGTACGGTTTCGTAATCTTTTACCGAAAGTGAAAATTTAAAGGGAATTTATATATGAAGCAATACTACTAATTTCTGTACTTACACGTTTGAGAAAAAGACTTCACATAAAATTAATTAAAAGGCAAAAAATACAAATCAAAAATTATTTTGATGAAAACGCTTAAACTTTAAATATTTTTTATTTCAAACAAGGTAATACTGAGTATTACGAAATTGATTGCCAACCCAGAATTGGCGCCAATCGGCATAAGAATTCGGGGTTTCCACTCACCCACCTAAAACTAAATGAGAAAATACCAACCATGTTAATAAAGTGGGGTTTTCTCCAGATTTCAAATTGCTATTCCTAACCGCATGCAAGAACAGTAATCGTAATAATTGATTAAAGATTTTATTTAAAAATATTTCAGAATTAGAACTAAAGGAAACAAAGTAATAAAAATAATTACATTTAATGAAATCTAGTTATAAGAATAATGAATTTCAGTGATTAAATGAAAGATAGAATGTTACAAATCATTACATACAAGTAGACAAATCTAGAACAATTTTAAAAATTAAATTCTATAATTTCGTTTATTAATTTAATTTTAAATACTAAACATACAATTCTAGGAATTTCATGCCTGCAGAAAATAATTAAAATAAAATTCTTACCTTCATTTTTCGTCCTGCACTCAACATGCACAGCAAAATCCAAATTGAGTATTACGGTCTCACCTTGCGGAGCGTGAAATCTCGCCAATGTGTCAAATCGCAAAGCGCAATAAGTCGCCAAAATTTCGCCAAAAGCGATTAGTTGCCAAATGTGTTTCTCCGTGAATGTTTCTCCCCGAATAGTCATGGTGTCTTCCCGGAATGTCTCGGAGGATGCCATCCGTTACTTGGTGACACATTTGGCGACTGCTCGCTTTTGGTAATGTTTTGGCGAATTCATTTGGCAAACAAAGTTTGATCAACAAAGTTTGCCAGGTGACTTTTCGCGCCTCGCGAGCTGAAACCGTAATACTCACCTTAACGTTCCAAACTATTCATATTGAATAAAAATTTGTGATACCAGGTATTTAGAATTGTCAAATATCTAGTTTCATATATTTACATGTGAATTTCTTTCCTAAATAGTGATAAAAATTATATATAATTACCCTTTAAAAATTCAAAATCTCGACTGTATTAGCAGATTAGCGAAAAGTCGCTACTCCATTAACAGTTAAGATTTTCATGTTTAAAATATATTATTATGTTTTCGGTCAAAAGTTAGCATTCTCAAATGTATGAGTACTAAATATTTGACAATTCTGAATCCTTACTGTCATTATTATTCGTTATTTAATTCCAGTTTACTCAAATATTTTCGCTTTCATAATTTTATAGCTATAAACTAACAATGCAACTTAAAGTCGATATAAAATTCTTCATATTGCTTCCACAAATGTTTTAATTGATTATTAAAATTTACATCAATGTATTTTTATTTTTAGAGAAAGCGTAGGACAGCTTGTCAAATGAATAAAGTCCATCAAAGCTCCTGAAGGACACAGTAGGGAATTACACAATTATAATAAGGAAAAGTTTATAGTAATGTAATATGTTTAAGGAAATAAATATAATAGTAATGTAATGTGTTTAAGGAAATAATATTTTTATTTCCTTAAGCATATTACATTACTATAAACTTTTCATTATTATAATTGTGTAATTCCCTACTGTACCCTGTGTCCTTCAGGAGCTTTTATGAACTTTATTCATTTGACAAGCTGTCCTGCGCTTTCTCTTCTGAACTGTTTACCCGACAACTTTCACAATAAGGCTAATTTTTATTGGGCTGCCAGAGAACTCTTGGCCGATAAAGCCGCTGTCTCGATGTAGGATAATAGCAATAATTGTGTTATTTTACAATATCGTAATATAACTTGTTGACACTTGTATTGAAATTCATTGATTAAAATGAAAGATCGTTATTTTATTTAAATACAATATTATGATTTGCTTAGGAATATTTTATTAAATTGAATTTAGTTTATTTCGAAATCAACGTATTAAAACGAGTTTATGAAACTCGTTTCTTCATGTTCGATCTTTTATGTTCGAATTATGCTTAACAAAGGAGTATAATTGTATAACTTAGTATATTATGTAATATTAACTATGATGCATACATTTTTAATTATATAAGAATAAAATTGCATTAAATACAAAAAGTTGAACTTACTTTTCATGATTCTGGAAATGCGAAGTACTCCCTCCACCGCGTCGGGCAGTTGTAGACTCAAAAATGGCGCTAGAGATGGGAAGGCGAGCGTCACCTACGACATATTGATTGCTGATTGGCTACAGAACTGATCCGAGATAGCCAATAAGCTCTTGAAAGACGGGAATGTCTCTCGGGCGTACTCATTTCTTGGAATTAGGGGTAATCCCAAAATTGACAATTGTAAATAGTTAAAATAGGGATTTTGAATTATGGAAATAAAAATCCATGTCATATAAACCGTCAAAATTACGCCACAAAATGTATAATTTAATTGCATTCATTAAAATGGCTTCTTTTTCTTGAAGAATTTCCGATTTCGCGGTGCAAATTTTACTTAAAATTGAAGCAATAATTAACTCTGTATGTCTGTGTTGTATTTCTTTTTCCCCGGTATGAAAGATTAAAAGGTATAAAACTTGACTTGCTGGAGAACACTTGAAAAATTATGCTACTGCTTACTTGCCCAGTATTTAAAAAATGTTTATAAGAAACTTTCCATCCTTTTTTCATTAAACTATTATGTCCGATAAAAACTTTAAAAATATATTTTTTTAAAAAAAAACGATCTACACTTCTATTTATTACTTACAAACTTAATTTTTTTCTTATAAACACTTTAATTGCAATTAATATCGTATTCATTAAAAATTTGATAAATATTTTTAAGTTGTAGTTTTTTATCATTAATAGCTAGGCTTCACACGCCTGGCAACAGCTGCACTGTGAAAAAAAAAAAAAAACACACATTTAATATCATATAATTTTTATTATTTAATCAAATAATAGATTTTGGAATTTCTAGACAGTTCCACAATTTTAAACTCTGGTAAGGGAAGGAATTTTTACCCTTTCATTTTCGGCATTTATTTATGGATGGCAACCATTCTTCTCCTTTAAATTTTAATTTACAAAAATCAACAGTTAACTCTGCAAAATTGTAGTAGAAAACAGTGTCAATCTCAGCTTTTAAAGTAGGCTTCCCTTTTTCGCCAATTATATAACAAAATGAAAATTGACTCTTTTGTAATTTCTAAATCTCACCTTATAATCTTCCTATTGATTGGTTTGCTTATCACTCAATGGTTATTTTTTGTACATGAGGGCTATCTAGAACTAGACCTACAGTTTAAAGTGAGAGAGTCGAACCAACCAACTTTTGAAGAGAATTTTAGGGGGCTAATCATTTGACTGCCAGGTCAGTAATTTTATTGAATTCAATGATCACAGTTCGTAAATAACGATATAAGAGTTAAACAGCTTTTATATAAAGAAATGATTTTTTTTCCAGTGAAACAAAATTTTTCAAAATGTTTACTGCCTTTTTATTACTATTACTGCACTATATCAGTAAGCAGTTTCATCACTATATCAGTTTACTGCACTATTATCTATATCAGATAAAATATACAAGCTGAAATTTTGTATAATTTTTTTAAGTTTTTAATTTGACGTTGTAGTCCGAAAATTGATTTTTTTTAAATATGTTACACATTTAATAAATACACCAGCAAGCAAATAATCTAGCTAAATGAACGTATTTAAAATTTCTGTTTTATTCTCTATGCCTTACTCGTACAATTTGAATTACTTATACAATTTTAATTTATAAGATTTTAATATATACTAATAAATATTTTTACGCATGCTTTGTGATGGTTACATTTCAAAAATGCAATTTTGTTTTGAAATTGGGGATGTAATACAAAGAGATAAATAAATTAATATTATTGAAATCCCCATCACAACCTCTGCTTACGATTTTAATTTGTTACGAAAACAAAATTGAGAGTAAGATTAGAGTTATATTGCTTAAAGTTAGGTTTAAAATTAAAAAAACCATTATTCATTAGTACTCATTACCTAAATAAACAGCACGTTAATTGATCATGTGGAATTTTTCAAATTTGTTTGTCGCTCGACGCTCATTTTTTGCACAAAAGGGTCAATTAGAAAGTGGCTTACAGCTTAAAGCAGATTCCGAGCCACTACAAACATTCATGTCCAAGGTGAGATTCGAACCCACGAACTGTTGAACTGAAGACAAGAGTCCTAACCATTCGGCTGCCAGTTTGACAAATCAACACGTTTGCACACACGTTAATCTGCACATTCAAGTCTTCTGTATAGTTCAATCTAAATGTTGATAGCTAAAAAGTTCATTTTATCGACTAATATGTCTATCATTTGATTGCATTAACTTCTCCCTTAAAGTATCAAAAAAATAATAATAATAATAAAATAAATAAATAAATAAAGATAAATTTTTTAAATTACAATAATATTTTAACCCATTTGATTGTCTATACCAAGTTTTTTTTTAATTAATAGATTCTATTATTTAACTAGTTGGTAACTTGATTCTTTAGATACCAAAAGCAAATAACATTAATTAAGTATGTGACAACATTGTTTTATTCAAACAAAAATTTTATTAATTTAATGAGTACTTAGCAGGTTATGTGCCGATTATTTAGATTATTGGGGAAATAAAAACTTTCAGTCTTTTATAATGAATCACTCTTTATTGTTTTGTACATTACTCAGGAAATCTCTCAAATGATTAAATCCTGCATTATAGCAATAACACGTGGACTAGGAACGATGCATGCGTCAATGTTTACTTTGACTGAGCCTATCTGTATCTCGTATCATTGTAGTAATGTTGAAATTCTTTTCTAGAAGCTAAAAAATGCCCTTGTAATTTAGAAACTGGTGCAAGATTGATGTTGTGATTCATTGGTAAAGTCAGCCCTATATTTTCCAATCAGTGATTTTTTGATTATGATAACGTCAAGAATAGTTTTAAATAGAGATAATTATTCGCAGTTTACTGTCAACAATGACGTCAGCAAATAAAAGCTGATTTGCAACAATAGATAGGGTAAAAACTACTTTGATAAGATTGTAGTTCTGGAAATACTCGTGCATATTTTCGCAAAATGCGGGGACTTTTAATATGAATCATAAATATTCTTATACTTACAGCTTCTTTATTATTCTAAGTAGACACTATTTTAGGCTATTATAGTTACAATAGTGTATCACACGTATTTGCCTGAATAAAAGTGGTCTCCATTATCATTATCATTAAATGATTATGATGAGTTTGCACATGAATTAAAAGAGCTTGATAAACATCGAATACTTGTTAACCCCTTTTGTTTCCAAAGTTAAATCAAAATAATAATAAAAAAAGTTAAATCAAAATAATCGATTTCATTATAAAAATTCTTTTAAAAATTAACTTTATAGAATATTAAAACATTAGAAAATTTTGTATATTTCAAATAAATGCTATTAAATTAAGAATAAATTTTTTGATTTCTATCATGAAAAATTTTAAATACTATACTAATATGTATATATACGTTAAAATTTCCAGCTTTAAATTATATTTAACTCTTGAATTCTCCTTTAAAATTATTTTTAGAAGAATATAATAGATAAATTATTAAGTTAAAATAACCATATTAAAACACATTGACATGAAGAGGAATATAATTGAATGATTATTTACTTATCAGCCAATGTACCCAACGTAGCAGTCAAATTGATGATGTATTATTTACGGCAGAAATTGACATAAAACTTTGCATTTGAACTTCGATGGATGAAGAGCTAACATGTTGGATTGACCGCTGGTGCCAGCTGGGAACCAGCACCAATGGGTAAGCAAGCAGGTGGGGTGAACTCTCACCTCTTACGGTGCCGCACAGAATGGAATTTCCTTTGTTAGAAATATTCGGAATGGTTGCTGAAAGAGACATTGTGCTATTGCAGTGGGTGTTCCAGAGGGCTCGACAACAATAGAACAGTCCGCCAACAAAAATCCTGTATTGAGGGGATGAGTCTCGGAAAGGACAAAGGAGTCTATTAATCTTTCTTATAAGGTATCGAACTCAAGGTGAGACTAATTTAAGAGCCTCTTACGGAAGGAATAATTTAGAACAAAAGCAGTAATGAGGAAGACAAAGCAATGTTTCAAACAGTTTTGGAAAGTAACAGACTATATTTTATATTTGAAGGGTACTCTCTCTCTCTCTCTCTCTCTTAAATGATAAAAAACCATTGAGGTTTAGGGAAAAACACCTTAAAATATAAAAATTTCATTGAAATGTGCCCTCTATGAAAAGAGAATTTTAAATTTTATATTGTCAAGTTAAAGCTAAATGTTTTAGTTAGGGAATATTTCATGCTGAATATTTCAAATAAATGAATTATATTAGATAAATTTTCCGAAAACTTATTTTTAATTTTCCCGAAACAAGTTTTCTTTGGTGTGTTGTATTTAGGCGGGCAATTTTATTAACATGAGCGAGCGATCTTTTGTTATTCTGATGGTCGCTTTGGTAATGACTGATTGGATTAGAATCTGCAATTTAAAAGTTAAATTCCGTTCGTTTGGTTGGTTAGGACTTCGTTCTCATTATCGGAAGGTAGTGAGTTCGAATCCCAGCTTAACCAAAGATTCGTCGTGTCCGCTAAAGTTGTCTGGGGCACGTTATATAGGTCGTGGTCACAATGTCTTCCAAATGAAAGGATACCTCTGTAGGTGGAAGGCCAAGTATTGAGTTTCTACTGATTGGTCCGTGCTTCAAAATCACGAAGACTCTTCCAATCGGCTGCTTCTATCTAACTGGTAGATCAAAACTCAGGGCTAGCAAGGTACAGGGAAAACAACACAACAATTTAAAAGTATATTCTGAACCTGCACAAATATTCTCAACCGGAGTGGAAATAGAACCGAAGAACTATTGCACTGAATACCAAAACGCTAACTATTCAACTGCCAACTTTGCTCACTATTTCTCACGTTCTGACATCTTTGGTAAATGATGTGTTGTTCGCGCGAATATCTGAGGCCGATTGCTTAAGATATCTCTTTATATGATAGACCCAAACTTACTGTTCCGATCCACTGTAAGCAAACTAATGATACCTGGAATCAAACTAATGAACTGGTGAATAGAAGTTCAGATTTCAAGACATCTCAGCACAATAATAGCCGAGGCTTTAAAAGTACATTCAGGTTTTAAACTATCCAATATACGGTGTGAAAAGAATTTTTTTTTTTCTTTACGTCAAATTCAAGATACCGGAACTCTATGCTCAAAAATGATCACTGCAATAATAATAATTTTTGATTAGTTTAAAGTCAAAACCTCACAATGGAAGTTGCAACCAGGACCCTGGGATTTGTAATCAGGATTACTGTGGAAAAAACTCTAAAAAGATCTGCCTTCCTCTTTTTTTTTTTTTTTTTTTTTTTTTTTTTTTTTGAAAATAGGTACCATTAATGTTTTCTAAATCAGAGTTGTGAATCAGAATGGAATCAAAATTTGTTGGAATGCTGATTTTCTGGGTTTCATGGCGAAGAATAAGATAAACTTAGCTGTTAAAATGATAAAAGTAATTTCCTATTTGAAAGTAAGAAGCTAAAATTCAAAGAATTAAGAATTTCTTATGCGAAATCCACACTCATTTAAATGGGCTTACACTTAAAAGCAGATAAAAAGAAAAATCCGAAATAAACTTACGATACACGTGTAGAATCTCCCTTTAACAATTGTTTTCAAACCATTCTTTCAAGAGTTTTTTTTTTTTTTAAATCTTAAGTGTTGATATATTGTCACTATGCAAGTTATTGATTAGTTGAGAAAGTAGACTTAAGCACCGACATCACTGTAGTTATTTTTACCTAAATGAACAGGAAAATCATAATCAAGAGCAGATACAATCATCACAAACTAATATTCAGATAAGACAATCGCTTAAGTTTACAAAGTTAATCTTTTTAAGATCCGGAAAGATCAACAAACTAACTACGAAAAGTTTGCAAGCAAATGCTACTGAAGTGGGTGGTTAATATATTCTTATAATCTCGAATGTGTGTGTGTGAAATACAGTACGAAATTATTGTTGTTGTACCAGCATGCTTCTCTATAACTAGCCTTGAGTGGGGCTCTACCAATGAGAAAGAAGCAGCCAGGGTCTCCGTGATTTTGAAGCACGGACTAAGCCGAAGACCCTCAATATTTGGTCTGCCATCCTCTGAGGTATCATTTCACTTGGAGGACATTGCGAGTGCTCCCATTTTTAACGTGCCTCAGCCACCTTTAGCGAACACGATAGACCTTTGGTTATTCCGGGATTCAAACCTTCCGATAATGAGAACGACGCTCAAAGTAACCAGGCACACTCGGCACTGTATACGAAACTGTACAAAATTTTAAAACTGGAGTCAATAACGTATGGCAATAAATCATTTTTTTCCTGGTACTAAAACAACTTTCGAACGGCAAGTATCTAATGGAAGAAATTTTCTTCTTTAAGGAAATTCAAATTCTTCTTTCAAATGATTAACTTTCAAATGATTACTTTTCTTTTACCTAATTCTTAACTAAATTGAAAGCATTAAATTAGCATTTAATCGATTTATAAAATTAAGCAGTAGAAATTAATATTTCTACTATTGTAACAAACAATTATTACATTCTATTTGTTTTAATTCTCGAGCTTTCTTCGGAAAACACTTAATTTCCTTATCGCTCATTGATTACACATGAAGACATTCTACCAATATCTCGAATTTAAAGTAGATTTTTCGAATCACGCAAGCATCCATGTCCAAGCTTCGACTGTTAAGTTGAAGAAGGCTTGAAGTGCAGCTAATGATTCGGCTAAAAACTTAATTGGATCTTTTACATTTTTTCCTAGGTATTTCAAGAAATACAGCTAGTTCTTTATAATGTTTCAATTATTATATAGATTACAATTTGCAATCCAGGTGTAACATTAACTTATATAGCTAAATTAAAAGCACTTGTATTAGGCATTCTTGAAATCCATACAAAATTTTTTTAAAAAATGTAATTAACTTCGTACATACTTTAGACCATGATATAGTTTCAACCGAACATAACGTGACTTTATATCCCTCCATTAGTCTGGTGGGTAAGTTCAAGCAGACATTTAGCCTGAGCGCCAGTTTAAATTTTTATGATTATGATGTATTTAGGAAAAATATTTAAGAAGCAATGTTTTAAGTTGCTATTACTTTTAAGTTTAAATTCAATAGCATATTGTTCATCGGGGGAAAAAATTATCAATGTGTTGTTTCTGCACAAATATTTTTTCTAATACCCGCCTGGGCTTAGGCCTTTACTTTATTCAGCGCTATAACGGGCGAAGTGATGGCATCTCATATAGTGGGGGACCAAGTGGGTGAGCCATCTTCACCCTGAAAGTGAAGGATAAAGAAAGAAGAAGTGGATCTAGTGTTTGTTAGGTTCCTAGCCTAAATGGCCATGTACCTTCTGTTCCTAAGAAATTTTTCTACACCTAACTTTAGTTGAGATTAACATAATGATTTCAAAACATAAGGTTATTTAAACACAAAAGATTAAGAAAATATTTTGCTTAGGTTAAAGTGCTCCCAACGAGAGTTCTTTGCATGAGATTGAATAAACATAAAAAGAAAAATTTGAATACACATTACAAACAAGAGTGAAAAAAAATAAAATAAAATTACAGTTATATACATAGTAACAGTATTGATATAACTACATAAAGACAAAATATTTTTTTTATTCTATTATATATGCATATATATAATTACAATTTTTTTTCCTTTTCTGTATTTTATTTTATATATATATATATATATTTTTAAGTATAAGAAGAAGAAATTATTAATTTCTACTTTATGGGAGGCAAATAGATAAGTTTGAATGTGGCTTAGCCCGCAGAACCGCCCTTGGTCTGTGGAAATTGGAAAGTTCATAGGGACTGTAGTTTTCAATTGCTTGAATTTCAGAGTTATCAATTTCATAAAGATTGTTGTAGAAGCGAAAAGCAAGGAATTGGACGTATCTTGATAGGGGAAGGACACCCAAATTGCTTCTGATGTGTTCGTTTCTGATGTAGAAGTCTGATTGAGTGATCAGTCTAAGAAATTTACTTTGCTGACCCTCAAGAAGTTTCAGGTTAAAGAAAGACAAACACAAAGAGAAAAAGAAACTTCGGCACCTCCGCCATCGGTAGGCTTACTGCACAAATGCACATTTAATGGATTTTTACCAGTCGCTGTTTTATATTCCAACAAATGATATATTTGATCAGATAATTTTAAAGTACTATAAATTTAATTATTCACTCAATTGAACTACATGTATCTAACAACATGCACAGAGGTCTTCTTAATTGGTAATAAAAATGAGTACAGTTAAAAATATATCTACTATAATATTTTCCATAGATAATAGTGGATACTAATTAAAAACAAGTGATACTTCATTATTTTTAATTTATTGAGTTTTGAAATTTTTAAACAGCTATAAAAACATATTTCACATACATCACTAAAAATATTTTGTGATTTATAATTTAATAAAATCTTGTGTAGAATCCTTTTTTATTTCTTGATATTTTTAGTTTATAATTTATTTAGGCAATTTTTACAATCTATCGTTATAAATGAAGTAAAAATCTCATGCTATACCAGAAATGTTTTCAATCAATTTTATATTTTCAGATTTGTATGAACAATTGCAACATCAGAATTTTCGTTTTATCACCATATAATATGAAACTGATATTCAAATTTGGTTTATAAACGTATCTAAATTTTAGGCAACCGATTATTTTAGAAATCACTTTTTTAAAAAAGTGGGATATCAAATTGGAATACAGTTGGCAAAAAAAGTATTAGAACAATGAGAAATTTGAAGTTTTCAAGTTAACAAAATCAAGTAAATTGTATAATCAGTTTATAAATGATAACATTTTCTTAGAAAATTATAACTAGGTAAAAAATAAAATTTAAAAATAATTACAATATTATTAAAGTAAAAATAACAAAATTTGGATAGCAAAAAAAGTATTAGAACAGAAGCAGAAACATGCAAATTACAACGCTGGTGACTTCATTAAACTTTCAAAGTTACTTTCAACCGTATCAATGTCAAGAGCACTTGTCTCATTCGCTGCTAATTTGTAGAAATTCAGTTTACGTGGACTTTTCCTGCCATGGCACACAAAATAAAAGAGATTTCACTTGTGAAGAGAGAACAAATCTTTCACCTGCACAATAGTGGCAAAACATTTCGAGAAATTTCCAGTAAGTTGAATGTTTCACTTTGCGCAATTCACAACATTTTAAAAATGAAAAAAGAAATTGGGGTTGTGGATAATAGGCCAAGATCAGGGAGACCAAGCAAGCTAACTGTCAGAGAAAAATGACAAATGGTTAAAGATGTCCTACAGTATCCGACAGGAAGTGCAAGGATGTTGCCCCCAAATATTGAATCAATCTCAGGAAATGTTGTAACACCTCAAACAGTTAAAAATGTATAGCATAATGCTGGTATAAAAGGAAGAAGGCCAAGGAAAAAGCGCTTTATTTCAGAAATCAATAGAAAGGAACGCCTAGAATTTGTCAAAATTTATAAAAATAAATCATGAGATTTCTGGAAAAACGTTATTTTCTCCAACGAGAGTAAAGTTGAAATTTTCAAACCTAAACACGTGCTCACAGTTTGGAGAAGAAAAGGAGCTGCTTTTCAGGCTCAAAATGTACAGGAAACTATAAAGCACAGAGGAGGGAATGTCATGGTCTAAGGCTGTATGGCTTACAATGGAATTGGAAATCTCCATTTCATTGATAATAAAATGACAGCTTTGTCGTATATTGATGTGTTACGAGATAACTTGGAAGATAGCGCAAAGAAATTAGCTTTAGGGAAGACATTCATTTTTCATTAAGACAAGACTCCAAACATACTGCCAACAAAACCAAAGAATGGCTATTATATAATACTCCCCGAAGATTGGTAACTCCCCCACAGTCCCCAGACCTGAATCCTATAGAACATCTGTGGCATCTATTGGATGAAAAAGTGAGAAAATTCCCAATAACAAGTAAAGCAAGCTTTGCAAGATGCCTGGACCAGCATGCCATCAAACGTCACCAAAGATTTGGTGGAATCTATGCAAAGGCGTCTGGATGCAGTAATTTCAGCTAAAGGACTACATACCAAGTATTAGTATCACGTTTGAATTTTTAGTTATTTTATTTTATGTATGATTCAATATTGAAGTCCGATGTTCTAATACTTTTTTTGCAATGCAAATCTCCTTTTATTTTAATTTTTTAAATTCTATTGATTTTAAATATTTGTTTCTTACTCCATGAGTAATTATGTAAAAGTATTACATAATATAAATACTATGTGACAAATATTTCATTTTATTACCTTGATAACTTAAAATTTACTAGTGTTCTAATACTTTTTTTGCCAACTGTATATAACTACCAAGAATTTATCATTGAATCCAGAACCAAAGTTTAAACCTGTTGATTGCTGTGTGATTTTTCTACATGAAGGCTAGTTCAATTTTTTTTTAAATTGGATTGCGAATCAGTATGAACACCCACACTCGGTGTGAAACTCATCTCACCTGCTGCTGTTCCTATAGAGAGAGATTTCAAAAGGGTTCAAAAAGGGATTTCCCAAAGTGATATTTCAAACGACATTCAGAACAAGTCTGCAGATGCCTTCCTCCAGTAAATAAGTGGTTCTACTGACCCATCCCTAGAAACCCATTTATAGTTTTGTTCTATTCCTTTATTCTGTTCGTATCTTCTGGTCTAAGTGGAACAACCCCTACCTTCCCCAGGGGTGGGAAGGGGTATTCCTGTCGTGTGAGGCGGGAAATAAAAAATGATTAGTTTTGCAAACTTTAAAAGTAGTATACAATTGTTAGCATCAAGCTGTATTATTACTTAAAAAAATGAGTGGTCACTAGATATCAGTGCTTAAGATGTCATGTTGAGAGAGTTGTACAAGTAATTGAGAGAAGAGATTGTATGAAGGAGCTACCTTAAAGTAATCTGTAAATAGTTTTGTAAATAAATCTTTAAATATTAGTAAATTTATAACAACTTCTTCCTTCCCCACCTAAGCTACTCACTCGTCGCCTGACAAATAGAATGAAACCGATAATACAATGTAGAAAAAAATTTTGGCATCAAGTTTTAAAATCATTGCATAACGATTACACTAAAAAGTTAACACCATCAAGTACAATGATCATAGATTTTTTTGACAAATAACTTACGATTTTATTGAGCTTGCTGAACTTATACAATCTAAATAGTTTGACAGTTAATATATTATTTTGTAGCATATATAAATATTCTAAACTATAATTCCTAATTATATGTATTTTAAAGGAATAAGAAATAATTACTTTCAACAAGTTTGTGAACTTCAGTAATTACGGCGCAAAACGAATATTATTAATTATTATAAACTATAAACATTTTACAATTAAATAATGTCATTTTTATTAGAAATTAATTAATAGCCCTTTGCGAAATGTATTAATTTTTATTATTATTATAATCATCAATAGTTCATAACATGCCGCTAAAAAAATTATAAATTAACGAAAATAAGAGAGGGAATAAATATTAAAAATATATTGAAAACAAATTATTTTGGTGATGATAAAGTCACCTAATTTAATTATTTTTGAATCCTAAATTTTTTTACCTTTATTCCTGAATTCGCAAATTTAGAAGGTTATTATCTTCTACAAAAAGACTATTAAACTTTATTTCAAAAATATTATTAATTATTTTTTTAAAAGCTGAATTCCTATTTTGACGAGTATCAGTCAAATTTTGCACTATGCCATAAGATGCCATTAGGAAAAAGAAAATTTACAGGAAAAGAAAACAACTTCAACTATGCTAATTATGTGTACTCCTCTCCCACGATTTAGAATCCAAAATCATTCAATCAAAATAAATCAATTACAAAAAGTTTCTAAAGAAAGTGGGACAAGATGCATCCCCTAGACATATCACTCAATTTCCAATAAGATTTGATGGATTGCTGTCTCTGAAATTAGTCTTCTACTTCCCCCTTTGTTAGTTCAGTCTCTGTACTAGATCACCCTCATCTAGACAGGACAAACCCATATTCTACACGTGAAAGGAATGTGGGACAGGAAGTGGATCCAGCTTCTCATGAAGAAGAAGAAAAATCGCTCCAGAACTGCTGTTCCCTTGGACTAGTGGCAATGAATTTTGAGAAAGAAATTGTCGTCATTTGATTCTATTATGTTATAGAAGCGAAAGCTTCATTTTGTCCAAACTATAAATTTATAAAAACTATGAATAGCGTACATGCAACTTAATTGACAGTATGCAATGTAAGTTTACATAGAATTATTTTATACTTTTAATACATTGAAAAATCTATGCAGTTATTACCATACATTGTTTTAGCTTGAATAAAATCATGAAATATTTTAACAATATTTAAGGAAGTCCTTGTTGTTGTTTATATTTTAAGAAAAATATTTATAGTTTTTTCATACAAAATGTTATTACAGGTATCTATTTTTAAAATGTGTGCGTGTGTGTGTGTGTGTGTGTGTGTGTGTGTGTGTGTGTGTGTGTGTGTGTGTGTGTGTGTGTGTGTGTGTGTGTGTGTGTGTGTGTGTGTGTGTGTGTGTGTGTGTGTGTGTGTGTGTGTGTGTGTGTTAATATATTATTATTATCAAGGCAATGGTGGAATTTAGCAGGATTGACAGAATTCCATAGTTGAATTTTTTTTATGAAAAATGCATTTATTTCAATAACACGTGAGCTCTTTGAAAGTAATAACAATTAATTTTCAAAAGTATAATTTTCAATGTCCTCTTGATAGAATGAAAAAGCATATTAAATATTAAATTATACATTCTATGTCTTAACGGAAATAAATTAAATAGAAATATTTACATTATTGAAATTTTCCAGAATACAAAGTATTGACTTGTTCAAAAAGTAATTTTTTAAATGAAAAACGTATAGTGAATAAATACACTGCTGAATTGTATATTGTGAATAAAAATGTGTCCAGTATTTTTGCCATCTTTCTGATACTAGGATTATTCCACAGTCAATAAATGGTTGGTTTTTAGTAGCACAAAACTAAACGTGTGGCACGACAGCCCATGTAGGCCAAGGCCTATAGTGTTCTCTATAGGCCTCTCTGTTTTCCTGACCGAGAGACCCTAAGATGCAAAGCACTTGTCCCGGTTAGGTAGTCAACCTTGCGAAAAACCCCAAGTGTTAAGTTGTCAAGCACGCATGGTGCTCAATTTATAGACCCACTGAAGGGATGAAAGGTTGAGTCGATTTGTCCAAACTATTTGGCTTTAAAATATTACATTTTTAATTGTTTCAATTCTCACACAGAAACTCAGAAAAATGTAGAACTCACACTGTGCAATTTAATCCCAAAAAGTTCTCTTTCATCTCCTTTCTGAATATAGGATCTCATTAAATCTGCTAAAATCACGTTTTAGCCGATGCTATAGGGAGATTTCAGAATCATTTGCTACAGGAGGATGACTATTTTCAAGGTGATTTTTCTACAATCACTGCTTTGGGCTTGAAATCTAAGCAGTATAATTTGGAATGGAAAATCTCAGCAGCCTTTTAAACAAATTATAGTAAAATCCTAACCTATGTATATGCATTTAATTTCATTGCTTATTTTATTTTTCTACAAAATTCTGAAACAATGTGAAAGCACAATCTCTTTATAATTGTTAGTTTGATTTAAGTTAGGTAAAGATTCTGTTCATCGTGTTTTAAGAGAAATAGACCTTGCATTCATAAAATACAAGAATATTAAGATGTTTTAATCTACATCATAAAATAAAAATTCTACCGTCTCTAAATTTATCGAAGGTGTTCCTAAGGGGAGATTTTCTATTTTACTTAAATAAGAAAGAAATATAAATTTTAGAGAATCGGCTAACATCTGTATTTTTACCACAATTTTTCAAGTCCTTTCCCATTTCTTTTATTTTGTAGAACATTATCATTAATTGTTTTATAAATATTCAATAATTTCTCCCACAATAACTTTGTTTTTTATGCATAGTCAATGTATACGACTTGCCACTAGTAAGACTAAATTATCGTAATTAGTTTAGATTTTTACTATAAAATTTGTTTGAAAGACTATGGTGAGTTTCCTTTTCAAATTATGAAACGCACGTTTTAAATCCAAAGCAATGAAGTTTGAAAAATAACCGATCCCTTCTAGCATTTTCTTCAGAAGCATTATAAAAGTATTTTTCTTAGAAAGGGGGAGAGAGAGAAGGACAAGCTGTAGTGTGGGTGGGCTAAATATTCGCATCCTGATGGAAACCACGCAGTTTCTTCCCTCGTGTAAATTCTTGGAAACCTCTTTCTCAAACGTCTATCGTACGCTCTCCACATCCCTCTGTAGGGGGTGGTGTCTCTTAACGGCTTTTCAGTCCTTTGATGTTTGACACTTTAAGAGTGAAGGATTGGCAGTTGATTGATGAGAGTTTTCCTCTAAAGAAGTAGCATAACTTATTCAAATAACATTTATACATGTCAGAATTTAAAAATGTCAGAGGGTGGATAACTAATATTAATGGGTGAACTCAATTTCGTAGAATGTTATAAATTTACAACTCGCTAAAGACTTACCTTTCAAATATTAAACAGAAACATCACTTTAATTATAAAATGGCAATATTTTAATTATATTATGTACAGCACCTATTAAACAATGCGTTTGCTTCATACTGCAAATTAAACGATACACGTGGTCAATTTGGTTTTTAAAAACAATTAGTTATAATCTAATTAGAACGACGACAACAGAGAACAAAATGAAATTTAAATCAGTATGTTGATTTCCGGCTAACTTCAAATATGAACTACATTTTCTGTCGAAATTTTAATTAAGGCGTTTGTAATTAATCTTAAAATAAAGCTAGCACTTATATTTCAATCCTTTGTGCAACTCTGATGTGAGAGCTCTCTGGAGCTTTGTTCATTGAATGAACGAACTTGAATCCTTTCTCTTTTGAAGCAGTTTTCTATGCTTTTAAACATAGAGGGGAGATGAATGTGACTAGTGTCTCGAGACCGGGCCCGGAACGTCGGCTCCAGGTGGGAATTCTAATGCATGCGCACTTGAAGAAAGTAGTTGCAATAATTTAACGGTATAAAATGTGAATATTGTTCAGAGTTAATTTTAGCAACCCTATGGTTTCTTATCCCCTGGTCCAATTTGAAACGAAGTTCACGCCAGTCGATTAGCTCATTTATATTTGCAAATTTTAATATTTTTTCGAAATATTAAGGAAAAGCAGTATAGTTTACTTATATCTTATCACCATATATAAAATAGATAAAATCTTTATTTGTATTTTATATGGTGAAGACATTTATAAAAATATAACTATACTAAACGATACATTTATCTAAAAAAAAACGGAATACGTAGTTGTGAAATTCGCCATGTTTAACTAGGAGATAATCTTTCTAGCCAGAGAAATTTATCACATTCTTTACATCGCCAAGTCACTGAATCATAGCCAAAATCTTCTGGGAGCCAAAGTTCCGGGCTCGGTCTCGAGGCGCTAGTATGAATGTGTTTACATTTTCTCCACAATGCCAAGAAATGCATTAGAACGTAGATGAACATTAATGTTTAATAATTTCGTAACTAAAGTAAATGTTCATGTTCCCCACCACATTCGATTTATTTCTAGCCAATCAGTTCTTAAAAGCTTCATTTCATGTTGCAAAACAGCATTTTGACCAAATCTCAAGTAAATAAATATCGTTACAATTCCTTAATATCATCTTTCCAAACTACTAAATGTCTATGGAAGTGGAATTCACATTTTCTACAGGAAGTGCGAAAATTGGAAGCCAAAACCGGGGAATAATATTTAGTAAACTGTGTAAGAAACTAACCTATGAATTTGTTTATATATTTTCATACGTTATTTGTTTATATATAATAAGACACAGATTATATCAAAGATAGTCTTTTAAAAATATTTATTAACTGAGTTTCAGATTTTCAATCCATGTGGTGTTTATACTTTATAAACCATTTAATATATTAAAAGGTAATAAATGCACAAGAAGTAAAAATCTAAATCAGTTTCCTTTATTTGATAAAATTGTTTCCTTGTAAATCAAAGGAGACAATTTAATCAAATAAAAGATCAATTGACAAAGTAGCAAAATATACTTTTTTATTTTATTGCACTTTAAGCTGATTGAGAGAGAGATTTGAAAAAATAAACATCCAGTGAAATACTGATTTCATTGAACTAACACACATTGCTTTACTTCTTCACTTACTATCACCATAAATACTGATATGATTATGTTCACACAATTTTACTCATTCCTTTACTATCAATACTGATACTCTGTAAAACTAACAGATTGATAAATGACAGTGTCCCTTCCTATCAATACTGATAGTAAGGGAATGAGTACTGTAAATACTGAGATATCACCAGTTGGCATTATTCTTTTCGTTATTGTCGATGTTTTTACCTCCAACGGTTTTATTCTATGAAAAGTTCTAATTTATGAATTTATAGCATTTCACAGAGCCTAGCATATATACATAAATATCAGCAACGACCTTGCGATAATATTAAATCAAATTTTCTGGGTATTTGTATAAAACCTCATCCACCATTGGGAAAAATCTCTGCAAAAGTTTTTACCGACGTGATTGTAATGAACCATTTGTTTCTATCAACAACAATTTAATTCAAATATTAATTTATCTATTTTTGCATCACAAATGATAAGCAACAGGCATTCTCAATTGCATATTATCACGCGATTGCTTTAGCCTTCAGAATAATGTTTTTCTTTTTAGGTTTTTCATTTAAATATCTTTTTTGTGGTTGTAATTAAAATCATGAAAACTTAAAGTACTTTCATGTGTAGTTAATTTTGCAGATAAAAACTGCTCCAATTAATATTAATCGTATACTTTAAAACATCAATTTCAACATTAAAAATGGGCAATTCAAAACTATAAGAAATAATATGAAACGATTTGGTAGAATTTGCGTCCACTTTGCCTTATCGATGGAATTTCAAGCATGGACTGCTTCTTGATGATTATAACTTTTCCAGGACGCGGCTTTAATAATGGCATACTTTAAAATTGAAAAATTGCGAATACAATATTATAAATACTTGGAATTAAAAATTTTCTTTGTTTCATGCGTGTACGATAAAGAGAATTGAAATCAGTATTCATTCTTAAAATTCTATTATCTAAATCACTGTTTTTAAGACACGTTCTTAACAAACCTAATTTCGGACTAGCATCAGAAATTGATGGTAGTCTGAAATTTTTAGATAACAATTCTAAGTGAAATAGGGTTGTCGCATTACGTTTAATTTTAGAACTGTATTGCATGGGACATTTTTTATACATCACACAATATAGATTAATATGATAAATCATAATTAGTCTATAAATAGCTAACCAATAAAGTAGATAAAGACTATTTTACTTGTTACCATATCATCTATTTTTCCGTGTGAGGGAAAATTAGAATGAGATCTACATTTTAAAGTGAATTTCGAACACATTCAAAAATCTAAGCCAAAGAATTAAAAGCATGAAGTAATTACGATTAAAGGCATCTTTTTATGTAAAGCTAAGAATGAGTAACATCTCATTTTCAAAAATTTTTGTGCAACATATTTATTTAATTAATTCATTATATATATATATATATATATATATATATATATATATATATATATATATATATATATATATATATATATATATATATATATATATATATATATATATATATATATATATAAAAACACTAAGACCATGTTTGCGCTTAGTTACGAACCACAAACTTTTTCAGTTATGATTGTAATTTTGCATAGATTTTACATATTTTAACGTGATAAATTTTTACGGATAATTTTTCAAATCATTGATTATAGAATTCACATAAGCAACTGAGCGCTTGTAGGAATGGGTTGAGGTGCGGACTCCAGGTTCCTTTAGCTTGATAGCGTCAGGCTAGCCCTGTTGTCTGTAGCACGTCCCCTCCCTCATCCCACAAAGAGGGGTGAGGAACGTCTTCTGAAACACAAATTATATCCGGAGGGCTTTTAGGTTCAGTATGACAATGGAAGACAGTTCGTCTGGACTCAAGTTTGGGGACATGTTCACGAATGAATTACAAGGGTGAAGCCGCTATTGAAATCCATTTTCCCGTAACAGTTTACGATTTTCTCAGTCTTCGAATAATGGATTTCCAATATATATCCCATAAAGTGCTCATTTGTTAAATTCTAACATATATTATTGAGTGGTGTACAAAAAAAACATTAATTATATTAATAAAAACATTAATCTCAGCACAGTTAACGTTTCATTGATTTCGTAAACCCTGCGTGATTTCGATTTACATTGTATGTTTCGAAAATTAATTTAAAATATACAATAATTGAATTTTGAAACAAATCTCTAATGGAATTTTTCTTGGACTATTAACTCTTAATTTTTTGATTTATGTTCTTAAGTTATTGCATGTTTCAACAGATTAACAAAATGCTATATGTTAGTAATAATTAAGTATTAAAAACTCTTTCATGTGCTATAAATTAACTAAAATAATAATACATATTATATAAAACTGAATATTAAACTAATAATGTGATTCGGTGCAATTTTTTTCTCGTCAACTGACTGATTGATTGACTAACAAATTAATTTAGTGTTTTTATTCATTTTTATGATATCAGTATGTTGATATAAAAAATTATTTTTCATTTGATAAGTATATATTTAATAACAAATTTTGCTTTGTATGCTTCGAAAATGCGGAACATTTTTCCAACAACATAATTAAACTTTGTGTATTAGAATTTACAATTTAATTTATTCGATTTTTGTTTTATTTAACTTGTATTCGCGCGCGCGCTTCAAAATTGGAACCTACTAATTTAATATAATATATCAAATTAATATCATCTTATAATTTAAATGAATGACCGATTAGTTAAGCGAATTACCAATTATTATTTCCATTTTCAAATTAATTTAGAAAAATTATTATTAGATGCATATAATCATTGATCGTTTTCTTTTTCAAAGATATATTTATTGTGCCATATTCATTTTAAAAATAACTTTAATCAACTTTTAATTACGTTTTTTTCTGAAGGACAGTTATGTTTAACTGTAGTGATTTCTATAATATATATCAATAGCGAAGTTTATAAGATGTCAAAGAAATTATAAATATGTATCGAGAGATGTTTAAAAAAATTAAAATATCTTCAATTTAACTGTGGATTGTTAACTTTAACTAAACTTTGATTTTTATTACTAATTCTAAATTTCTAAATATATTGTCAAATAATTTTCAATAAAATTTCGGTGCTTTGATTTTAAATTAGATTCACGAAAGTTTCAACCGATATTAAAACAATTCTCTTCAATAAATTATATTTCAAATATATATATATACATATATATGCATAATATATATATATATATATATGTGTGTGTATGTATACATATATATATATATATATATGTATACATATATATATGTATGTATATATATATATATATATATATATATATATATATATATATATATATATATATATATATATATATATATATATATATATATATATATATATATATATATATATATATATATATATATATATAATTCAAAGCAAATAACAGAAATAAAACTAAAGACATACCTTTTTACTCTATGAGGTTGTGTGGTAAGCTCTTCTGCTTTCTGCTGCTGTTGTGGAATTGCTTCTGCTGGTGACAGTAGCCGAATATGCACACAATGACTCTATCTGGAGACGGCAACCAGATCAGCGTTAGAGATAATCGTTAGAGATAACTGTTATTTTATATTAGTCATCTGTTTTGTAGTCCTGTAACACATCCATAATATCAGTAACAAACACATTGTCTGGAACATTTATACAATAACAAAATGTCGAATTTTAAAATAAAGGCAATGAAATTTTTGTTAAATAAAGGCTATTCATTTTGATAACTTCAAAACAAATTTGACTTAGTTTTGAAGGTATTTGTGTATTTTAACAGCTTATTAACAAAATGGTTTTTGTAAAAATATTAATAATCGTTTCCTTAGCATTTTTAGTTTTTCTAACATGAGCATTATTTTAATATAAAAACAATTTTTCACGATAATAAACAGTTTGTCACCTAAAAGTGAAAAAAATGCTCAATTATTATTTTTTTATTCCCTCTCACGCAAAAAATAAGATTCCCTCACAGGTGCTATAAATTGTTTTCTCTATGGGAACTCGTTTCAAATACACATAGCAATGCAACGTAAAAGAATTTAACTTCCTCTGAAACTTATTAGTTCTTTTATTATTATTATAAATTAAATTGTGGTAGTTAGATACTTTCCAACATTTAAAATTTTAAAACCATCCAACTATTTGATCTTATATACTGATGTGCTCAGGACAACCATTTACAGTCAATTGTTTTATATGGGAATGGCTTCACACTCCCAGCCAAGCTTTTTTTACATCAAAAAACCTGCAACAATATAACACAAGCATTTTTTTTTAACTTTCATATTGTAAAATTATTTGAAAACAAATTTTTTAACGTAAAAATGTTTGCAAAAACTGATTCATATATTTAATTTTAGAATTGTATTCGTTCTGTTCTTCAATAAATTTTTGTAGATTATAGTAAAAAGTAAAATTGTAACAAATCTAACAATTTTACATAATATTTACACATAAAATACCTTGGTTTTATTGTTAAACAATATAACTCTTGTTTGAAGCGTATAAGGCCATTTACGCCATTCGTTTTTTTCATTTTGTAAAGCTTTATAATTTCTATTTATAAACAATTTCATTTCATGTGAGAATATTACAGCAAAGACAATTTCTAAGCAAACGTTGGGAATTTTTACATACTTAACCTTTAATACTGATTTTTACTTTCTTCTGATTTTCAATGATTTCATCCATTAATAGCTAATTGTTTTTGCAGATGTATATATTTTGGGGTCAACATAGCTTAATAGTAGAACAGAGCCTTCAGAGCATAAGGTTTCGAGTTCAATCCCTGTAACTGTTGAATTTCTGCCTTAAGCATGCCCGTTTGTCAAGGTGGGTGCTTGGGAGTTTTCCTTATTTTCTCCCTTGGGACACGGGATTTGCAGTAGGTATTAAAATATTTTGCACTGTGTGACGGTAAGATATTTTTATATCTACTGCAAAACTACAGTAACTATGCAAGGTGAGAAATTTATAATTTTTAAAAAGTATTAAGATTTTTTTTATTCTATTTGTAAATTAGTTCTAACGAAAGTTTTTCTTAAACATATCTACCTTTAAAAAATGTGTACACAATGATTTCTTATGTAACATTTGTATAACTAATTAACTTTATATTAATATTTAATTAAATTTATTTCTTATATGTCATTTGTATAAATAATTAATGTAACTAATGTACGTTCTTACATTAAAATAATAGCAACTATTATTAAGAATTGATAACTTTTTGTGGAACTATGTACTGCTTTATTACACTTTCTTAAGAAATATAAAATATTTGTAATAATTATTATATTTTATTAAAATAATTTATTCAAAATTAATTTCCTAAGTTATAAAAATATTCACTTTAAATATTTTATACTTAAAATAATTTGTAATAAAGAATTTCGAAATAAAAAAATGAAATCACAGATGGAAAAATTATGAATATTCAGAAAAGAATATTTTAATTTCATGTTAAGTTATTGTCTCTCATTTTATAAACATACATATTTTTAACTTAACTTATGGATTGAAAGAGAAATTATCAATATATATATATATATATATATATATATATATATATATATATATATATATAAAACCATTGATATGAAAGTTCTATAATCTCATTTATATAAAATTTTGTACATTTATTTTATACTCTTTACAAAATAAAAAAAAGGTATACTTGGCTGAATGTTAACTTTCCCTGAAAATAAATCGAATACGTATAGTTAGATGCTCCGGAAATATGAATCATCGTTAGAACATTTTCCCTTCTACTTAACATTAATTTATGAATGGCGTACATGCAACTTAATTGATAGTATACAACATATCTCTTGTTGATTGAATTATTGTGGGATTAAAGAGGGTGCATTGGCAGTGATGGCCGTTAAAAAGTTAAAGTACTAAAAGTGGACTATATATATATATATATATATATATATATATATATATATATATATATATATATATATATATATATATATATATATGTATATATATGTATATATATGTATATATATGTATATATATATATGTATATGTATATATATATGTATGTATATATATGTATATATGTATATATATATATATATATATATATATATATATATATATATATATATATATATATATATATATAAGTGGTATTATTATAGATGCACATTTAGAAATAAGGAACTTAGAACTTTCTTCCATGTAGCTGCGACAATTAGGAACCGAGAAAACAGCTGATAAATTAAATTAATTATGCGCGATGAAATCGGTGCGCAAAAGGTTAAGATGAAAATGAACAAAAGGACATAACGGGGAACAAAAAGCAAAATTTTGAAAAAAAAACTATAGTATCAATACATTTACATATGGGAAGAATGAAGAAACATGGGGAGAAAATACGAAAAGAAATAAAATTTCTTAATGCACTAATTATACCATATCTCATTAACTATTGGTTGAACACATGTATTACGTGCTTAAAAATAGTCATAGAAATCCATTCCGATAAAAAAAGATTTGAGTGGATTAAAAATTAAAAAGTTACGGCAGTTTTAAGATAAGAATTGCAATCAAAATATTCAAAAATACAAAATTAATGGAATAAAAATATAAAATTTAGAAAATTATAGGAAAAGAACAATTGATCTAACAGTTATAAATTATACATTTTTGGAATCGTTACAATATCCTCTCACATTTGAGAATTCTTCTAGAAAGATAGGACAATTAGAACCGAAGTCATTAATGAATAATTAAAGAGGTGGAAAAAAATTTGCGAGAAACAGACGGAAAACATGGATTTTATGTATTTATGAAAAGTTCAATAACTTCGGTTCCCATTATCCCATCAACACAGTCTATGCATTAAAAAGCGCGAAATCAATGCACGGAACGCAATAATGCGACATCTGGGGTCTTACCTTGATTTTAGCCGCTCATCATGATGTTAATTAATCCTAAGGAACAATGAATGATAAGAAAATTTTTGAAATATCCAAAATAAGTTTTTGAAAAGCGAATCTCTACTTTTCAAAACGCCACAAAATTCACACCAATTGTACTTGGGATAAATATCTTCTGGACTACTATGATAACTTGTTAAACTAATTAATTGCGACCTTCTAATGAGACGCGAAAGCAAATTTACAAATCTCCGTTGCTGGGGTTGTACGAATGGTTGCTATGCATACGGTGTCTCCGTTGCTGGGGGAGTACGAATGGTTGCTATGCATACGGTGTCTCCGTTGCTGGGGGAGTATGAATGGTTGCTATCCCTACGGTGTCTCCGTTGCTGGGGGAGTACGAATGGTTGCTATGCATACGGTGTCTCCGTTGCTGGGGGAGTACGAATGGTTGCTATGCATACGGTGTCTCCGTTGCTGGGGGAGTACGAATGGTTGCTATGCGGACTGTGACAGCAAGACAAACGAAGAAACACATCCGCTCAGTACAAGAGCTGGAAGACTCTCCATTTCTGTGACAGAAGGAATATTTTACAATCATAAAATGAATTGTTTTTACAAGCAAAAAACTAATCCAGGTGGGAAAAATGTAAACCAGTAGCACAATAGCTAATATTGGGCCTACAATGCCCATGTCTGTTTTCTTGACCAAGGTACATGGGGTGCGAAGCATAAATCCTAGTTAGGTGGTCAGCCTAACTTGAAACCTCGAGTGCGTAGTTCTGCATGTATACTTGGCATTCAATTTATTGACCCATTGAAAGGAAAGGCTGAATCAACTTTGCCCAGTCCGAGGATCGAACCTCGGTTTGGGCAAAGTCGGACCTGTAGCTTGGGAGCTTCTATGTGGGGAAAACGAAATTACTTTTTGAAGAATTCAATAATAACTGGGTAAAAATGGTAACGTTATCAATAAAAAAATTATTTTAATCTTTTTGAAAACGAATCAGGTTATGTAAAAATGTCAAATAAGTAAAAATATTAAGCGATACATCCACTGAAACCATTATAATCACCAATGAAGATACATTTTATTCTTTAGACTTTTTAACGTGCACTAGATATCTCAACATAATGAACTTTGATTGGGTTGAATTTAGAACCCTCAACTTCTACGGTCATAAGAGTGGTGACTTTCCCCAATAAGTTCCCGTGATTCCATCGCTATGTTTAAACGATAAATATAGAACACTTAAATGCTCAAAAACAATCTCGATTCATAACTTTTAATAAACGGTTGTTTTCTTTAAGTTTTACTTAAATAAGTAAAATTGTGAAATAAAAATAATAAGATAAAGTCATTGTACTTCTATAATAATGCAGCAACTTACCAGAAACCGTAGAATATCGTACATTAGTATCTAGAGCCACGTGGGTAATTTAAGATAAAGAAAATGTTATTTAAGGATTTGAAAAAGTAGTGGGATCTATTCTGACGAGACAAAACAAATTAAGAATAAGATTTAAATAATAATAGAATCGTGTTTAGATAAAATTTAATTTTCAATGTTTTTTTTCAATGGCGGGCACAAGAGGGTTGAACCCTATGCCACAACAAGGCCAGAGATTGCTACTCATTTGTCGTTACCCCAACGGGCACCTGTGAACCAAGTCACGGAGGCGAGTAGCGTTACCCGCGCCATGCCACCACAAACCCGCTTATAGGGCGGGACACATTTATACAACATCACAGAATAAAGGACTGAGAAACACAGAAGAACTGAGAAAGAAAGTAACATCCATGCCCGAACCGGGATTCGAACCAGGAACCCACAATTCAGGAGTCAGGAACGCTAACCACTCAGCCAATCGGTCGGCTAATTTTCAATGTAAACGAATAAAATTTTATATTTATATCATTTAATGTAGCTACAAATTTTAGCATAAATTATCGGGGAGCTTGAATTGATGATATTAATATATGTTCCAATTTTAAGAGAATTGAGAAGTATGTAAGCGCGTATGGTTATAAGGGAATATTTTGTTTTTGTTATTCCGTGGGAAGCAGTGGGACATGACTAGTCATTGACAGTGACTGATGAAAGAGGGGACGTAGAACCCGTTAATTATCTAGGCCGAAGCGTGGTTTTTCTGATGTCCAAATCTTGGCACAACCGTAATGTATTTCTATGAAAGTTTTCTCAAATTACCGTGATAAATTCGTGAATATAAAAGCGAAACATTCAGAAATTTTTGTTGCTAAAGTTAGATATAAGCCTTAACATTATTTTGGGGGCATTAAATAATGAAAGTAGATACATATTCATTCATTTCATTCATTGTCGTGTGCCAGCTAGCCTGGCAACATGGAGTGCGCTGCTCCACTTTTCCAACTGAACCATATTTTGGTGTGGAGTCCGACTTCCTCAGTACACACTTGTCATAGGGACCCGTTTATAGGGTAGGCAACCATTCACAATCCAAGGAAAGGACAAAAACAGTATAGAGGGAGAAAGTACATCCATACCCGAACCGGGATTCGAACCCAGGACCTCCTTATCCATATTCAGGCACGCTGACCACTAGACAAGTTGGTTGGCAGTAGATACATATAAATCACTAATTTGTAAACCAGTGATATCTGGAAAGTCCTTGCTCGAATCCCTGCTGTTGCAATGTTTTTTTCTCTCTGTGTTTCTCTGTTATTTTTTTCTGAGATGATGAATGAATGTGCTCCACCCTATGAAAAGATTTCTGGTGTTAGTGCCGACTTTAGAAAAAAATATATTATTAAATGTTTTTTGCTTAACTCTCGTTGTTTAAACCTCGCCGTGGTTTAAAAATTTATTTACATATGCACAAATTCTGTAGTACAAAATAATGATACAGCCCTGATTTAAAAAGCGATAATCAAAGACACGATTAAAAAACACAGTTTTTAATTGGAATAAAATTATGTAAACTTATTATGGAAGCTGGCCAAATGTTCCCCTGACTTTCTCCTTATCAACAACCATGTTTCATTCGCCCCAGGTCATTTATCACTATGACACAATAATTATTAAATTAAAAATATATTTCAAATAAAATTGATATTTCAATGAAAATAAAATTTAAATTTTCGGAAAAATTGTATTACTCTTAGCTAGTATTTAGCTGCCCCTTTTTCAGTGGCACCCTATTCTACCTCTCTTCACTAAGCTCATTTTTTTTCCATTTCACCATAGAATAGAAGACATTTTGTCATTTTCAGAGCTCATATATCATTTCTTATCCTAGGCAATAATATCTCTGCCACTAGGGAAATGCATTTAGAAACCTATAAATTTATAATGGGAAAATAATTCATTCAAAAATTTAAATGTTTGGAAAATGCTGCTTTGCCTTCTTATTTAGCTGAAAAACTACATTTGCAATTAAGAAAACAAACTCTCAGGTGACCGGATCTGCTGCGTTGTGAGTCTCCGATCGAATTTTAACATTTATATGAATTTTAGTCTCGTGTGGCTTAGATAGGACTCTGTAGCAATCGCGATGGATGATGCTACATTGTTAGATAACATGAAATGAATGCGTCATTCCAAACTGTAACTATTGTTTGTAAAGGTATTTGTCTTAGTTTGGCGAAGAGTTTGCAGAAAATCGAATGTAAACAATATCATTCAACTATCAAATATTTTTTGTATGATACTCAGCCTCATTTAAATAACTTATAAATTCCAATGTTTCTTTTTTATAATTTATTCATCCCTCATATTATGTTCTTTATTATCCATCATTTTTTTTATTGGGAAAACCAATGAGATTATTATGTTTAATTTGTGAATTGTCTCAGTTTGAAATAATATATATTCGTCTTAGGACAAATTTTTTCTAAATGCTACAAGGAATCACTTGTTTTTAAGTGAAAAAATATGGAATAAATGTAAAATTTTATACAAAAATCTATCTCATCTCTCTCTCAACCTCTAGTGTAATCATGGCAACGAAATTGAGGAGCAAAACATTCATTTAACTAAGAAAGTAATAAGAAAAAAGGACATCAAAACTTTTGATAAATGTTTTAACAAATAATTCTAAAAAGTATGTTTCAATTTCTAAATATGGAAATATTATTCTGCTACATTTCATAGTATTATTAATTATTCATTTGCAGCAATAACACTCGAAATTAAAAATTACTAAATAACAATTTAAGTTTTATTTTTATAAGCTTTATTTATTTAATGAGAAAAATTATGTTTTCATACAATGAGGATATGTACAGTAATTTATTTTAGAAAAATAGTCAAAACATATTTTTTGTGATTTATTGGTAGTTCTAATTTCAAAATTTAAAAAGTATTGTTGCATCTGGCTCGGAAATATAATTATTGAAAAATACCCAACAAAAATTAAAGTATTCCTTGTATATAATTCGACTGGATGCAATTAAAACAGTGTCAAATTAACTTATTCTATTCTTGAACCCCTGCTTTAATTTACTTTTTCATTATTGATTAAATACAGAATAAAATTTATTTAGTAAATTCATGAGAATAAAATAATTTGAATGAAATTGCCTAAAGGGAATCATTTTAATTTTTAAAACTGTCATTTTATAACCCGCAACATTAAAATAACTTACTATATCTTTTTACATGATAAAATTTGCCTTTTACAATCATGATGATGTAAATTCTATCATGTAAAAGATAATTTTTGGTAAAAAAATATTTATTTATTTGGAGACAGGTATTTTAACTATTTATTCTTAAAAATGCAAGTAATTAAAAAAAGTACTATTTTTTTTACTTGGTTCGTAATTATTGTGACTTTTTGAACTTCTTGTTGTGCATGGAAATAAAAAGGATTTTATACAATCTGCGCAAGTGTTGGGAGGTCCATTGAAGAAGCGTTTACTCATTCCTAAGCTCATAATTGACTGCTTCGTTATTAACATAGCCATCACCTTCATTATTACCTAACTAATATAAAAGATAGCGGAATAGCATGTAAGTGTTTCGTCTCTCTTGCTTTTTATGCGATATTATTCTTTAAACCTGATTACAACCTCAGAATATAAAACATGCTCTAATCTACTGAGTTCGACAAATAAGAATAAAAAAATTTACATTCTGAGACTTCGATAGCAACTATTTTTTAGAATTCAAGCTTTATCACCTGAATCAAATCATCTTCACTGTTGTTGTATTAGAATTGTATATTTTCCCTTGTTTCATTAAAAGTAATTATATGTTTTTGTAATCAGCTTTGTAACTTCCTTTTACCCAATAATTTTCTTGGAGGAGTCGTTTTCAGGGAAAATAAGAAATAATGAAGCAAAACTTTACTACACGTAAAAAAAAGTGCCATTTATTTTCTTAATTACTAACATTTTATTCCTTAGCTATATTTTAACAGTATTTTCCATATTTTTATATTATTTATATGTAATACTAAAATCTGTTTAATAATAAACTTGCTAAAAAAACTATTAGGGAAGTATGAAAATAATTTTGTGTGTATATTCTTTAATATTAACAATCTTCTTTGAGCATTAGAATAAAATAATATTTGTGGTGATGATTGACTTTTTAATTTCTAGAAAGTTTTTGATTTCAAAAGAAAGTCAACTAATAGAGGAGAATGATTAAGTACATTAAAGATGGTCAAGGCTCTGTATTGGCAGCAACACACACAACAGCATGATAATAATGAGAATAAAATTATAGAATTAATTAAAAAATTGAAGCCAAAATCATCAATGATGCAAGGAAATAGAGTATCATAAATGTAAGCACGCACACTATTTGAAAATCACCTTCTTGTAACTAAATTACCATTTGTTCCAAACACACATTGTTTATAGAAATCACATAACATAATATATTAACAATACAAAATTGTTGGTACACAAAATATAAAACAGACTCAAAAAGATTGAAATTTAAGAAAAATCATGCCACAGATATTGCAGTGCATTACTCAGTTATGTAACAGAGTCTGATGTATGAAATCTTAGGGAAACATACAGGTACACGCTTAAAAATAGATGAGTATAAAAGAAATTTAAAAAAATTATTGTGATTTTAGAAATGTATGTCTTTTCATTCCTGAATTTATACTACCTTCATATGAGGTAGGAAGATTGTTGTGGACACTTTTAGAGCTCTATATTAAGATGCTTGTAGTTCACATAGAAGAAGCTAACTGGAGACAGTTTGTAGTCAGTTGATTAACATTGTTTAAGAAAAGTTGATTGAAGACTTTTAATCAATCGATGATCTCTAAGAGGCATGTCTTGACATACGCAGATAATTCGGATTAACAAAATTTGTGATAGAGGACAGTTCAAGCATTTTAAAGGTTACATATTTCAATTTTTTATATCATTAAGATTAAAGTATTTTAGGTAGTACTAGGAATTCGTAACTAGCAAGAATTTTATTTTCAGGATTTGAAGATAATTCAAATATCTAAGAGAATCATAATGCTTCTAGTCCTAATTTTTTCTGTAATTGGTTAATCAGATGCTCGTATAAAAGACAGTCTGGCAAAATATAATCTATGGTTTCAGATTCACGGCATTGAGAGCGATCCGTATGCCAGAGATTAAATCAAAATAGAACCAAATTGGTAAAGAAAGATCTTGTTCTAGCTCTGGTAAGCTATACGTTTTCTAGTCGGGATTTTGTTAATAGCCTATGATTTTTGCAAACAGATGTGAGATGAGAGAACGCTTCAACAAATTTGGCATTTTTCCGTTGATCGAGTCTTTTCTTAAAGAAAAGTTTTCTGGGGTGTTGTTCCAAATTCTCAGAAGAAATGGTCCGTTCAGCATATTGACTCATAGTTCCTGTTTTCGCCAACCAGTCAGTGATTTCATTGCCTACAATCCCTGAATGTCCCTGAATGTAGGGACAAAGATATCATGTCCCTACATGATATCTTTGAAAGACTGGATAGTAAGATAGAGTATTTGTCAATAGAACAATGTGAATTTCGCAATAAGGATAAATCGTGTAAACTGTCTTGAGGGACTGGGGCTTTTGGCAATCCTGAAACATCATACAACTTTTGCAGGACTGTCAATTAATAGTCAACCTTGGACATCTCTTATGCTTGAAATCAAAAGTGCAATATTCATCAACACTTTCAAACTGTGCATATTGATATTAGGTTTCGTTCTGGAAACCTTGTCCCATTTGAGAGAGTCACTGCTTTTGTCATATTGCATTTCCGTCTCCAACAAATCATATAAAAGAGTTGTTTTTCACTATACACTACATTTTCAAATTGTTTTCCATAGTACAGCCCCCCCCCCAAAAAAAGTGTCAGTACCATATTGTTTGTTGTACAAAAAAAAATGAATATAATACAGAGCAGACTGGAAAACGTTTGCCTTACTACACGAACAACTGCGCACTGGCATATTTCCAGGGGATAAATATTACGTATATGAGCCTAAATGAATTATATTAAGAAAGAGCAGACTTTTTTCGCAAGACTTGAAAAAGTACTTTTACTGAGCTGCTTCTCTATCATCCTTTCACATTTTACTACTGTGTTCTGACCAAACCTGGCGTCTGCGCTGCTTATATATAAGGAAAGGCTTACCAAAAGAACAATTCATTTCAAAGTATAATGCTTCACCAGAATGACGTGGCAAGCTTGAAAAGCCTTGGAAAATTTAGAAGAAAATCAAATTCATTAAAAACATGTCCAAACAACCTTATTATATCAATATGCGAAAGTGTGTATTTATGTGTATTTATATTTGAGTGTTAGATGTGTTAGATACTTGCAAAAGAAAAATATGTGGTAAACAAAATTGTACATTGAGAACAGTTGAACAAAAATATTTTCTTTCATCATTTGAAAGTAAATATTGAAAGAGAACCCACATATCAGTAAAAGGAAAAAATGAACTAATTCTTTTTAAGAGGACTTTATCAAGACTTGGTAAGATAAGTTCCACTTTATAAGAAAAGAAGCGATTGTCAATTCAAAAAGGGGAGGGATTTTTCTCTTTTATCATTCCAGTTGCACTAAGTATTTTGTCATCCCTCATTCATGGAATATAGTAAAATTTTATGTGTGCTTTAGTACCGATAGATAGCTTGAAGCAATTTAAAGAAGATAATTTGAGTGAATTAAGCACTCAAATGAAAAACATTTTGAGAAAAAAACTAATGAGAATGAACAAGCAAAGTTACACATTTAAATTTTACAAACGTATGTGCCATTTTCAAATGTTAATTTGATTAAACCTCAGGAAAAAAGAAGGCAATTATGCTCCCCAGAAAAGAATTTTGATATAGAAAATGAAATACTGAAATCAGTTCCCACCAAACATACAGACATCGCTACAAAAAATTATATATTTCTTAAGGCATCATGAAATTTCCTGGAATCCAAATAAAGAGGTTAGAATGGACAATGTTATTGTTTCAGAATCAAATATTGTTGATCTCATCAATTTCTTGTAGAGAAATAAGAGTTCAAAAAGAAGTTGCTTTTGATGAATTTAATGAAAAGTTAAAGTTTTATAATTTATCTCAAGATTTAATAAAGCAATAAATGCTTGGCTCATCTGAGAACTATGCATACAAGACCAAAGCTAAATAAAAGACGAATAACATCTTCTAAAACAATGGCTCAATTTATGAAAATCAAAATTTATACCTTTATGAGAATACGAATAAAGTATAATATTTTTCATTTATGTTTATTCCTGCAATCTTTTTCTATTTATGTTCTTTACATGTTTTTAAAAAATATTTTAAAATTTTAACATTTTATAAAAAAACATTTTTATTTTTTCATTTGAATTATATGTATATATGAGTAAAGTTATTAGACAATTTAAAGAGATGAATAAATTTATTTAAAATAGGTTTTTTTTATTATTTTTAAATATTTAAAAGATACATTATATTCTTTACAGAACACGATTTTTTATAAGCATTGGAACAATTTTAAATAATATTACAAATTACATATTCGGTATACATAATGGAAAGTTTCTCTACTCTGTTTTTCAGTATCCATAAGGTAAAGTAGACAAATCTGATTATATTACCCTTTTGTTATAAATTAATCTATAAGTCTTGATTTCTTCTTTCTTAATGGTTTTTTTCCATTTAGCATCTCTGGTTATTTTTGTTAAGTTACATAATGAAATTATTGCATTGTTGTCCTTTGTGTAAACCAATCTTTTCATCGCTTCTAGATTTAGAAATTGCGAATTCCTAAAGTTTAAGGTGAACCCCCCACCTTACAGCATGTGACATTTGATGTTGTCTTATATGCATAATTTTTGGCACCACTTGTAAAAAGTATAAGAAATGCACAAGTTCATGAGAAAGGAATGAGCATGCAGAATTGAACTTACCAGATACAAAAGTTGATATCCCATTTAATTCGTCAGTAAAGTCTCCAAAGAAATTGCCAAGGGAAGAATCCTTTATACCATTACTAGGATATATTATGGAATCTGTATTTCGGAATCTTCCTAATTTATCCATTTCAGGATGAAATCTTAGACGAGCCCAACTGTTGTAAAGGCTTCAAGAAAAATGTTCTTTGTAGTATCCTTACATATTTTTGAGGGTCCGATAATAACTTATTGAACTCAGGTTGATCGTAAGTTATTTGTCCTTCATTAACATTCATTCCCAAACAGTGAAGAATATAAAGGTAAAAAAGATATATCTAGATATTGTGAAAAATTAAAACCAAGATGAAATCAAAACAAATTTTTTTACCAGAATATTTCTCACCGTCCCCAAAAACTATTGAAAGCCACCTTCGCGACTTGACGTCGTAATGGATTTTTCGATACGGAAGTTGGATCAAATTTGACAGTCTCTCGGTTTGACACCTCTTTCCCATATTCTGCAATATATTGAAGGTCATTTGTTATGTATTCTGATGGCCGACCGCTACTTTCTTGTTTAATTTCAAGAAATAGGTCTATATAAGAACTAAACACGTTTTTTTTTTTTTACCTAAAAAGTGGTGTTTTTTTTATTTTATCTAAAATTAATTAAATAAAAATTTAATGTGTTAGATACTTGCAAAAGAAAAATGTTTGGTAAACAAAATTGTACATTCAGAACAGATGAACAAAAATATTTACTTTCATAATTCGATGTCCTTTTTGAACTGCCATTTTCACTTCTTCCGCATCCCAATTGCTATTTCTTCATTCCTGTGTTCACAATGGTTCTTGCTTCATGATTTCGATACACAGAGAAGACATAAGTTTTTGATTGCAGCGACAAGGCGATACTGGCAATACGTACAAACAATTTCAGGGTGACCAACTGGCTAGCAACAATATTTGCTTACCTAAATAAAAAAAGAAAGATTGAGTACATTAGTAGTACAAAATATTTTTGTAAATAACAATTTACCTGAGTGAAAGCCAAATTATTCATTACCCATGGATACAACGACGTAAAATTAACATATTTGGCACTTCCTTCGTGGAATAGTTGCACAGCGTTCGTTCTACCACCAAAAAACACACCGCGAGGATTTAGGCGATCGTAAATTACGTGATTGCTCAGAAGGGCTTGAATATCTTCTTTTTTTCCTTTTGGTGAATTCGTGTTCCCATTTTTCAATAACGTTATAGCCCAGTGATTAAAGTTTGGCAGTATTTTATTTTATGCGAAAGGCTGGGTTCGATTCTCAATGCCGCCAAAGATCCCACCGACTATATACGTGCTCGTTAAATCTGTGGAATTGAAAATCCTGTGGTCGGTCGTTGAGCAGTTACCTTGAGTGTAATGGTCTGGAGAAAATTTCCTCCCTTTCAGATCAAAGTCAAAATGGAGGGTATGGATCCTCTTGTGGTGCCATCTATCGGAGGAGCTTACAGCAAAGTCAAACTTTCAGATTTGTGGTGCTTTGACTGAAGGAAAAACGCTCCCGTATGATTTAAACTCGCATAGCCAAGGTATAGCGAACTTGGCTTGCCCAACTGTCATAAGTAACAACAACAACACTGAAATTCTCTCCCATAGTGTTACCAGTAAGAGGGTTTATTGTCTCTCCATCAAAACAAATACAACAGCCATGGAAGAAACATCAATAAATAAAAATATTACATCCTAAAAAATACAGTAAAAATAATCGATTAGTGAAAAAAAGTTTGCACGTGATATTGATAGACAGTATTCGTTTCTTTGCAGAAACCAGTCACTGATATTCCTCCCAAACATATTTTACCAGACCCATTTAAGGCATGATGTATTGTTATCCGTTCTCTTTTGACTACAACTTCTATCCAACGTATGGAATCATTTGAGAAGGTAGTATTGTTACAATACCCTCTAACTGGAACCAAAGCAAAAGTATTTGGTATAATGTGTGCCGATTTGTACACAGCCATACAGGCTAATGCAATTGTTAAATAACTAGAAAAAGAACAAAACAGAAAAGAAAACATTAACAGGAAACATATAAATACATCTTACATATAAATACGAAGAGTCCACACCAGTAAATTCTAAAAATTATTTCCTAAATTCCACACAACAGCTACAGAGAATGTCCACATCAGACCTATAAAAAATATTTTTTCTTAAAATAAGCGGGAAATATAAATGAAAACAAAGAAAAAAATGCGTGAAAATCAAACTTACTGACAATTTGTGATTATTTCATTTTGAAAATCTCAAACTTATTTCTTTTTCTTTTATTATACCAACAAAGAAATCTTTCCCATGTAAATGATGTTATTGTGCCTGGCTTATAATATTTCGAACCAAGTAACGTCCCTACGTATGTTTGATTCATTTTGGCGTTGAAAAGGTGAGCGAAATATCCTTTTTTAGTTCCGGTCAATCCAAAACACGAGGGAAGCTTTGACATTGGTTAAAAATTAAAAAAATCAATTACTCTTACATTCAATGTTTTATATAAAATCGCCATAACTTTTGAACAATATGGAATAATATCATGCATTATTCTTTGCCTTAAAAGCCGTTCAAAAATAAACTGTTCATCAAATCTGCCAGAGAAAAATAAATAGTAAGAGAAATGAATGGAAAAATTGAATAATTATATGAATTTTTAAAATACAAAGTTTACTCTTTCATCTTGTGAGTGACAGCTGTATATTCTTTATGGTTTGGAGAGAAAAGTCATGCGCAAAACTTTTGGCACGCATCATACCCTCATAATATTATTTCTTTCCCATCGGAACTACTGTAAAACTGACTTCACCTTCCCCTTTTTCTTGATCGGTTTCCAAATCGAAGAAGAACAGCTGATCAGAGACGGGCTTAACATTCAAATGATGCAGATGACATTGGTGCTCAGTCATAGTTACTAACTGCTTGCAAGATAGACAACGCACGGTTCCACATTGATGATGTTCATGTGGACAGCTAGTTCTTTTTAGGAGTTTGCAGCATTTTTTGCATTGTTGTTGTTGTTGTGTGCCAGCTAGGCTTGCATTATGGGGAGCGCTGCTCCACCTTTTCCAATTGAACCTTCCTCAGTACACACATGCCATATGTACCCGTTTATAGGGTAGGCAACCATTCACAACCCATTCATACAAAGAAAGGACATAGACAGGATATATAGAGAAAGTACATCTATGCCCGAAACGGAATTCGAGCCCAGGATCTCCCTATCCGCAGTCAGGCACGCTGACCACTAGACAAGTTGGGTGGCAGTTTTATGCATTAATATAACTGTATAAAAAGCAAATATAAAACAAAATGTATTAAAAATTTTTTTAATTTTCTTCTTTTCTCGGGAAAAATATAACTTACTTTTGACACAGAAATAGTTCTTGATTCCCAATTTTTACTTTATGTGCAGTATAACATTCTCCAGAACGACATAATCTGTTACAGTCTCTAAATCTCTTACTTTTTGCAGTCGTACAGTGCATTCTTTGGCAAATGTGACAAACAAATGGGCAATAATGATTTTCTTCCTGATTAAAAGTTTTGTCACATCTTTCGCAGTAAAACTGACTTCCATAGAAACCATTTAAGCTTGTAATGACATCATAAGGGTTATTGTGATGCCAAATTTTACTTCGTTTTGGTCTTTCCCGTCCTTTGTAAGATACCTAAAATAAAGGAAATATTATATTCGCGTTCAAATATTTTTTTATTATCAGATTCAAGTTTATCTGAAATAAATATTTAAATTGCTTTGCTTTTGCTTTGTAGAAATCACTGCAATCTGTACATCCAAATATCGAACTTTGCAGTTTCTGAATGAGTAATATGGACCGGCGGTATGCAGTGCCCACAAGCTCTGTTTAAAAGAGCAGGACGACGGTCATCGCTAACGCTGATGTGAAGTTTAAGTGGTTGACAGATTTAAAGGATAGGCCAATCGATTTTATATTCATTCATTTTTTTAACATCTTTTAGTGAAGATTATCTCAGTGACTTGTTCATGCATTACAAACTTAATCGCCAGTAAGAATTCCATTTAGAAAGCTTGTAAGCACATCACTGAATTTATTTCAAATGAGTCACGTGGTAACTAATAAGAATGACAAATCTTGGATGGTATTTAGAGAAATAAGAATGCGCTTGGTATTTATCTGAAACTGGTATCTGATCTTGGTATTTATCTGATGGATCAGATTTACTGTACGGTCACCCTTGGCGCGTTTTTTGGCGAAATTTTTACTGGAAACCCGGCAAACTAGTATTTTGACAACTCTATTTGTCATTGATTTCTCATGAATATTTACTGATTTATATTCATTAATATAAAATTTGATCAAAAAATTTTATGGATAATTTAACATATCAACTTTATTATTTTACCATTGATGTTTGAAATCTATAAATCTGCGTTTTTTGTTAATTTTGTAAAATTAGTAGAGCATTCCAGTATAATGGTTTTCAATGGACTTCAGTAACTGGACTCGAGAAATGCAGCTTTTCGTGCCAACTCTGCTTCAAGATTCTGCAAAATATACTTATCATAAACATTCTGACACAAAAAGCATCAACGCCATTTAGGATACTCAGTGTGTTAATAGAGACAGAGCCCTTTAAAATAATTAAGAAACTTCTACGTTTTTTTTAAAATAATAATCTTTTTTTATTATAAGCATTATTAAATTCATATTTTATTTTAAATGGTATAAAAATATAACGTTTATAATAAAAATACAAAGGAACATAGTAAGACTCCAAAATTTATCAAACATGATATAAAACATTATGTAAAAGAAATTGCTAAAAACAAAGAACTGGTACCAGTTCGTGAGAATAAGGCTACTATCTTAAGAATTAATTTATTTGTAATTATACACGATAAAATACACAACATAAATTCGATATACTCATGAATAGAATACGACTTAAAAGATCTTGTTTTGTATAAGGTGATGTCTTCATAAAAATATTGCATATCCATAATAAAACAGAATAATAATCTCAATAACATTATCATAAATATAACTTCAATGACCAATAACAAGTACTATAAATTTAAGTGGTAGTTTAAAGATTTTTTATTGGATCTTTTTTAAAAGATCCAATGAAAAATCTTTAAACTAAAATCTTTAATCAAAAAAAGGAGAATGATCCTTTTTTTAGAAAAGATGGGGAGGATGAAATATTGAATTTAATTTTCATTGGTTGAGTATTGCTCATACCAAAAATATTCACCAATCAACCTCACCGAAACAAACTGGGGGCTGCTTCAGAAAGCCTTTCTTCAATATTTTCTACGCAGTGCCATCTATCGGCAGATATTTCATAATCGGGCATTTCAAAAGACAAAATTTTTTTTATTTTCTCCCATTCTATTCCAGGTCATTTTCAACACTTATTCTTTTTACCACTTATTCTTTTCATAAGACAAATCAAATTAGGGTAAATAGTTGAAATAAGGCAATCTGAAATTACTCAACCAGCACATTCTCGTTCTCCGTCACCTGTGCATGATCTAGTACCACCTTTTAGCCCCGCCTACTTCCGTTTGTGTTCTCAGTGACAGACTTCATAGCGGTAAGGCGGAGTTAAATTTGTTTTGTTCTTGATGCTATGAGTCATCAAATTGTTTTTATTATGTCACTACACGTTTACAGATTTCAGTAAAATGAAGAGAAAGAGCAGTTTTAATCTTTTTATTATCATATTAATTTTTTCAAATGGATTGAAATGTTCCATATGTGTTATGTATATTAAACACATATATAACAGTTCAATCCATTCAAAAAATTAATTTGATATTAAAGAGATTAAAACTCTTCCTTTTGAAATACTTCATTTTGTTCACTTTTTCACTATGCTGTTTGGCAACAATGTGAATGAGAATTTTGTAGTTAAATGGAATTTGTATAAAGTATGTGTTTCTTTCGTTCCAGTTGTGATCCTGAGTACACCAATTTATTACAATTCTCATTGATTTAAAATATCCTTGACATCAGATAACGTTTCATTCACGTCACATTGTACTAAGACGCCATTGTATATCAGACTTTTTGACGAATTTGCTGCCTCCTTCAAATTACTTTCTTCGAGAGGCAGCAAACAAGCGACGTTCACCTTCGTATTTCTGGGACCAGTAATAATTTTAGTACTGGTATAATGTATTACTGCTACAAAGTATTTTTTAATTATAATTTTTTTCGTTTGTAAAAGTTTCAAAATCTTAAAAAAGTTGTTGTTCTAAATAATAAATTTTCAAATCATAAGTGATATTGCTTCTAAACCTGAACACGTTGAAAACAGAACCAAAGTAAAATGAGAAAAAGAAGACAAAACATTCTTTTTGTAATTAGTTCAAATGGGCAAGGATGCTGATTTAAACTAATTATAAAGTGAATGCTTTGCCTTGTCTTTTTCATTTTTTTAGTTTTTGTAATGAAATAATGTGGCTATTATATCTGGTCATGCTTACCCCCAGCGAGGATGATCTTAAAAGTGAGTGCTGCTAGGTTTTCAATGTCAACAGAAAGAAGTGAAGAATTGGAGGTGGGGGGGATGTAGAGTGATGCCACTGAAATGTCAGAGCTGTCCGAGAAGTGTAGTTTGATAATTGTCGCTTCAGCAAAGTGCAATTTAAGTGTGGGAATATGTGTATGGCTGACTGATCTTTGTTTTGATTAGAATGGCCGTACCTCCCTGGCGAACGGTGCGGTCGTTTCTGTAGATATTATAGTTAGGTACATTGAGGTTATGAGTCTTAACAAGGTGGGTCTCCTGAAGTAGAATAATATCAGGATTGTTTTTCGTTATAAATGTTTTAAATTCTGGAAGTTTATTGTGCAAACCATTTGCGTTCCATGTCATAATTTTCATATTTTCGAATTTTTTAATTACAGTAGACAGTTAGAAATTAACTACAATAAATCTAAACGAAATGAAAATATGTATACTACGATAGCTTTTGCGGGAAGTGCATAATTCTGGCATCCATAGGGTAATGAATTGGATACTGTTCAAGAGTCAAAGGACGTCAAATTTTCAAAAAAACAGACGTTTTGCGACTGTTATGAATGGGTAGTTTGGAGTAGATCCAATGTCTAACTTTATCGCTCGACCACGCCTTAAAATTAAGAGTCTATAGATGCTGATAAGAGTTAAGTACATTCCATATTTTATGTCACCTAGAGACCTTCTACAGAATATCGTTCGATTATTTATGTTTCCGGCCGTTTATTTTTGTCGAAGAAAGCAATCAAGGCATAAAAATCACTTCGTAACATTAAATTGTGGTGCACTAAGCGGATCATTCTCATTATATCAATAAATGATATTATATTTTATGAACATTAAAAGTTTATAAGTATTCTCACTTCAAAATAGTTTTATATCGAAAGACTCACACACACAATATGGTGTAATTGTACGTTAGAACAGAAGGTTCGAGTTTAAGATACCAGCAGCAGCGGGAGATAGATGTTATTCTTCTGACTTAAGCATGTATATCGGTTGAGTGCTTGGAAGTGTTTTTCGGGTTTATTTCCCTGAAACAGAGATATAGACAACTAACTATGAAATGTCCGTCTGAATGGCAATATGTGGTGGTTGTTGAATAGCCTTTTATGCCGTTAGAACAAAACTCCATGGCACGACAGCCCATGTGGGCCAAGGCCTACAGTGCCCATAACTGTTTTCATGACCGAGGGCCCTGGGGTGCGAAGTACATGTCCCGATTAGGTAGTCAGCCTAACGTAAGATCCCCAGTGTTTAGTTCTCAAACATGCTTGGTACTCAGTTAATAGACACACTGAAGGGATGAAAGACTGAGTCAACCTTGCCCAGCCCAAAGAGCGAGCCTCGGATCTGTGTCATGGGAGCGTGAAACGCTGCCACTAAGCCACCGGGCTTCTTTATGCCGTTAGACAATATATAATGTGGTGTCAAATATTCTTATATCTAATTCAGACCTACTACTTTTGATCCATCTAACTTATTGTTGTTGCTTTTTTGTGGGTATTGAATTTGATACCATTTAGAAAGGAGCACAACATCAAAGTAAAACCTCGATTTTAGATGCTTCCCATGGCATTAGAAGGGAAATATTATATCTTATGATTATTAAAAATGCTTAAATATGGGGTTTTCTGTCTTGATCAGTTTCGAACTTGCTGCCTTTCAGAAACTATCACAATGCCTTCCATTCTAACTTCTCTACTTCAATATTGTTTCGATATTTACATGCATAAAAATAATTAAAATTTTTTTACTGATAAATGTCGTTAATCCGATGCAATAAATGAAAATCATAGGAAAATAATTTTCAGTGTACAAATAGGAGATGTAAGCATCATAGTATATATATATATATATATATATATATATATATATATATATATATATATATATATATATATATATATATATATATATATATATATATATATATATATATATATATATATATATATATATAATTCTGATAACCAACTGAATTATCTTAAGATTTGAAAAGCAAATTTAAATCGCTGTAGCTATATAATCACCAATATAGCTACAAATATATTCTCAACCAAATGTTTGGAACTCAACAACAATTTAAATTTGAGTATTTATATTGAGTATTACACTCAGTATAAGTATAATTTAAGCTGATTGCAACTGAATGAATTCAGGAGTACATACTGAAATATTTTCGCGAACCCACTCTCATGTTAAATCTTTAAGGCATTCTGTCAAGGATCGCTCGAGATAAAAACATTATTTTCTAATTCGTCTGTCTTTCTTTTATAAGCAAATGATTTTTCTCAATGTAATATAGTATGTATTCATTACATAAAGTCACAGTTTTAGCTTTTTAACGCAACTACAATTCAAAATTGATGATCTTTTCAAATATAGTATTTCGAAAAAAACTGCTCCTGTTAAAGAACCAAGTTAAGCTTCTATAGAGTACCGATTTAAAAACTTTCTTTTTCCTTAAGAAAAATATTTTATTGATTTTCGCTTTTCACTTCCCTACCCGCCCCAGTCTTCGTGGAAGGACGAGAATTCCTGGAATTTGAGAAGAACCCTTTCATGCCTCCCCCTCACTGTTAGGGGTGGGTGCAGCAACCCAGGGAAATTAATGCGCCTCGCCCATTAACAAACCCAGATGTCAGGAAATACCCGCGGTTTCTACCCTCTTGCTTGTTATCTAAAGAAAACAAAATTCAAAATATATATTAATTTTAATCAGAGAATTTTTTCATCTCTAGAAATAAATATTTAAATTATGATTTATTCAAATTTTTTCACTTTTTGACTCGAAGGTTGAAAATATTTAACTCGTTTATTGCGTGAATATCAAACAGTTTTTAAAATTCAAAGTTTTACTCAATATTTGGGGGCTATATACTGTTTAAGTATTATAAAATCTTTTTGTGGATATATATATATATATATATATATATATATATATATATATATATATATATATATATATATATATATATATATATATATATATATATATAATATGAATATATAAGATTAAGAATAAGAATAGTCCTTACTGCAAATTATATTTAATTGAAATTAAAATGATGGGCTTGTCCAAGTTTTTCTTAAGGTAAGAAATAAAATATTAACGCTTAATTTACATAAAAACGAATATAATTTTAGAAGATACATTTTTATGTTCTATAGTAGTGCTCTATTATTTATTATTTATAAAAAAAAGAACGCAACATTTTTAGAATTAGCATGACTTGTTTTTATTTCTTTAGAAATGATTTTGTATTTTACTACATAAATTTTAAAAGTAGGAATCATGACGCCATGTTTGATTGCGACGCAATTGACCGTCATTACTGCTCTAAATGTTATTAGTGGTATTCCTAGAGAAAAATGAAGACATATTAACAAAAAATTATTATTAAATTGTGAGAAAGCTCAATAAACCTTTTGGTTCTTCTATGCTCTTTGAAGAAAACAGTCTCAAGCTCATTTCTGGAGCTGTTAACAACCAAAAAACAGTATGTAGAGCTGATGGAGTGAGAGCTTGGAAATTTTCTAAGTTTCATCTTTAATAAAAATTGATTGTAACCATCATAATCTAAGGAAATCCCTTTAAAAAGGATCTTTACAACAACTGTCTTCGTGGATTGAGGATGTGTCCACGTTCATATGTGACGTCCAAAGTCCTTCCGTTGGTGTGGCGTGGATGTGGAGAGGAGGGAGCCATCTCAGGTGTGACCTCCTTATCTGACCGTGGTTCAAAATAACGAAGCATTTGCTGATGGTCTAATTTACTATAATATTTTAATGTTTTTGGAAGAAGAAATCAAAAATACTCATTTATAGAAATAATTTGAAAATGTAAATCAATACATTATTTTTTAAATGTATAAGTAAGTTTAAAATAAAAGTCATCATATGCAAAAAAAAGCACAATTCAATATAAAAATATTTTACAATTCAATATAAAATAAACAAAATATCAAAAGAAAAGAGAGAAATATTGCTTCAATCGAGAGAAAACCGCAGTTTTAGTTTCTACAGTATTTTTATGCTGAAATTGGAACGATACATAGAAGACCAGCAAGGCTCCTGCACAGATGCATATGCTTACGTCTCTGCTCTTCTTATGCTTTACTTCAAAATTCATTGCATTAAAGTCAGTGGGCTCGCGCCTGGATACTCTCATTTATTTTTGACGAGAAACTTCAATTTTCAATAATTGTATCGAGCTTCTAATCATCCAAACACAAGATTGATACTATAGTACACCATGTTACAGGGGACTTTTGGCCATATTTCTTAAAATATTTTGTTAGGACAAGGTATCTGAATAAAAATGTCTTCTTATTAGTTCTTACGGAACCTCAAAAATAAATGAATAAAGGATTAAAAATTTAAAAAATGTGGCGGATAAACATTTAACTGAAATTAAAGTAAATCAAACCTTTAAATAGCAAGAAACATATTTTCCAGCAATCATATAGTTATAGTTTAATTTAAGAATACGTGATTATCTCGCTCTAATTAAATACTGTAAAAAACTATTAAAATCTGTGAGTCGTCCACTTACTTGTGTGTATTTATTTTCTTATAAAAAAATAACAAAAAAGTATAAGTACAAATGAGAAAACTATTTAGGTTTCCAGTTAAATGCATGCCTGATTATACAAGGTGCATTTCAGGTGCCGCTGTGGCGAAAGGGGTTCCTGAGAGTGTGTGGGGTGTGACCTTCATTTGCACTTTCTCTTAGGAGTTTAAGGATTATTTTTTTTTTTTTTTTTTTCGTCTGGAATTGAGGGAGGTCTGTAGCCTTCCGGCCATGTACCTCGTTTTCTAATGAATTGGAGTCCTTGGATAGTCTTGGCCTGCTGATTACAAAATCAGAAATAAAGATACAATAATGAATAATACTAAAACTATTGAGGTAAGTGCTCCCACTGGATGCACTCTGCATGACTTGTGTTTTTGGACTAAGTAATTGAGTAATCCTAGTAATAGACACTTAGATGATGACAATAATTCTTGGTACACATAAAATTCCATATAAAATTTTTTACGAAGGAAAATATAAGGAGAATACACAGGATGATTACAATAATTCTTTGAAGCACACAAATTCCGTTAAAATATTTACCAAGGAGTTACAAAGAAAAAAAACACAGGTTGATGACAATAATTCTTGATAAACACAAGTTCCGTTAGAATATTTACAACGGAGGACAAAGAATGATACATATCCATAGTTGTTTAAGATTACATAAAACTGAGATATTTACAGGTTCCACACGATTTATTTACAAATGTGGTTTCTCACAAGATTTTATTTAGGTAGAGATATGATTTCCATTAATTATTATTCTTCTTTCTTTTCCGTTTGGAATTATTTGAATAAATGGAGATATTGGTGAGAGGTTTTACTCTCAACACTGCTCTGGGCCTATGGAAATGCGTTAGGTCATAAGGACTGTAAAGTTCAATACCCTGAATCTCACTATTGTTGATTGTGTATAATTTATGGTAGAAATTAAATGCAAGAAATTTAAGGTAGCGGGCTAGAGGCAGAATTCCCAAGTTCTCCCTTATTTGGTGGTTTCTAAAGTAAAACTCTGAGTTAGTAATAAGTCTAAGTATTTTGCTTTGCTGAGCTTCTAAGACTTTGATATTTGAATCAGCTGCTCCTCCCCAGATTGGAGCAGCATAGGTTATTATCGGTCTGAGGTAGGCTTTATATATTAGGAGTTTATTTGTTAGCGAGATTTAAGGATTACCATCCCTGCCTCCCCAGAATCGACTTGAAGGGGGAAAGAGCAGGTCTGGGGAAAGCTATTGAATTTGTTTCCTGTAATATTTTGAACGCTCTGGGCAACCCCGCCTGCAGAGTCCACTGCAGGAGGTCTTGCTCCGGATACCGAACACCTGTTGAAACCTGCAGATGCTCTGTCTTCTTGTATGCGAATTGTCAGAAAAAGATGCCCCCTCCAGTTCTAACGACTCTGCCGCTTTTTAGATAAAGAGATGCACTTTACAATTAGAAAAGTATTCCAAATAGATAATACAGTTGTGCCACACTTTCCATCAAGCAATAGTTAAGCATAAGAAATAGGGTTCTCTTTTTAAATTAATTTGTTAAAAATGTTTGCCTGTCTACCGCTAAAAAAAGGATTTTTTAAAAAAATAAATCTAGAATCTTAGTATTTTTTTAGTGCTTTCTGAGTTACCTAGCACGATTGCTTAACACATCTTTCTTCTCATATGAACAGAATAATATAATTGGTAAATTTGAAAATGCGAGTCCAAAGAAGATGTAGTTTCTAATAGATTGAGGGGGGATTTTAAGTCAGGAGTAAAAAAATTATAGCCTCTTAATTATTCAGGCCAAAGCATGATTATTCCATTTCTGTGCTGCCCCACCGCTCTCGCAGCTTCTCCAGTAACGCCTACAGGCGATTGGACTGCCTCATCAATTTGGCCCCGTCAACTATCAACTTGGGGAATGTTTACAGATTGAATATCAGAAAAAAATTATTTATAGCAAGCAAAAACAAAAGCCCTTCTGGCAGTCTCGCTAGCAACGGCCCCTGATGATTATCTGGGACAACCGCATCCATTTTGCCTCGTTGCTTGTCACTGGTGTCGAAAATTTAAACCACACAGGTGTTAAAGTTTAAATCATATTAACTAATAATCATTGAATAAAACATAGTTCATGCATTTTATGTCTGCATATCGAGAATTATAAGTACCTCCTGTCAAAAAGAGTCTAAAATGGGATCATTATTTTCGGGAAAAGGATTTATTTATTAATACAAAGAGAATCATAATTTTCAAATCTATATTGCCTTTTCGAGTCCTATGGACTCTTTCATACCAATGTTATTACTAAGGTTCCTACAAAGGAAAGATGCCCGCATGGACTACCGGACTTGTCACAAATGTTCTGTGGTTGCTATAAGACTTCTTGTGCAAAGCAAGTTATATGTGTTTGTTCATTTTTAATCATTGAGAGAATTTTATGCTCCATTTTTCATAAAAATGGGCGATTTGTAATACATATTTATCATTTAATACTCACTTAGGTAATTAGAAGAATTAAGGTGCTCTTTTTATTTTATATTGCAATTAGAAATATAACATTGGTGTATTAATTTAAATCTTATTTACTGTCACATGGTACAATTGCACAAAATTGAAATAATATTAAAATATTTCTCTGATAGAAGAAGATTTTTGCCTACAATATTTAAATTAAAATGAAATTCAACGATTTGCTTACAATACATATTCCTGCTTGAAATTAAAATATTGAACGTATCTTATTTTTATTTTTTATGAAAATAAAACATACAATTTATGTATATACATATATAGGCCATGGTTGCCTGGCAGTTATGACACCCGCCTTCCATCCGGAAGGACGGGGTTCGAAGACACACCGAGTACATGCGATATACGTGCTCGTTAAATCTGTCTAATCGAAAGTCCTGTGGAGTAAACATGTGTACAATGGTCTGGAGAAAATTTTCTCCCCCTTCAGATTAATGTCAAAGTTGAGCGAGTGGATCCTCTAGTGGTGCCATCTATCGGAGGATTTAAAAAGCATAGACGTACTTTCACCTTCGTGGTGCTCTGATTAAAACGAGAGACGCTCTCTAATGACTTAAATTCACATATACAAGACAAAGCGAGCTTGGCTTGTCCAAGTGTCATGAGTAACAACAATATATACACATATGTATAGTAAAATTTAGGAAAACATGTCGTGAAAATAAAATATATTCGCATAAAATATGTGGAATGCAATTTATTTTCATGAAATTTGTAATGCTTAGGAATATGCGGAATAAATAACAATATATCTATATATTTTTTTGTAAAAATAATTAAATTCACTATAAAATAAAATTAAAATATTTTACTACATTTAGCATTTTTGAACAAATAGAGCTCTTAATATATTTTATTTTCGTTAAGTCATTTCTAATTTTATTACTCAAACTTATTTTGAACTTATTTTATTTTATTAAATCTGTTTTAAAATTATATTTTAAAACAAAGCGACTTTTTTTAAAGCATAAATTTGATTTTATAAAACCAGCTAAAGAGATTTTTTTTTAAATATCATTCTTTCTTATATATTAGTCAAAGAAAATTATTTTTTAATTTCAACTTTAATGTTGTCATGACACTTGAGTTGGAGGTTTTATTATCATCAGTAACACACAAAAGATTTGTCTTAAATGTTCTTTTGCGTTTAAATAAACCGCAAATTTTATTTCAATAATATATGATGTTATCTAATCGTAAAATTTCTAATGCATATAAATTTTTCATTCGGTTTTCATGTTATTAAAAATAAGAAAAGATAGTTTTATATATTAATAAATTTATAAATAAATATTACCGATTATTAATAGAGAGAATTATAAAAAAAATCCAACAATTTTCGTGAAAAATTAAGACTGCAAATTATTATGATTAATGATTAATATTGAATTAATGAGTAGCTGGTATTCTGTCATCGATTAAGAAATTGGTTTGAAATTGAATGCTTGTTTATTGAAGAAGGGATCTTTACGCATATATGGGGGGAATTATGTACATAATTAGGTTCTACGATGTTTGAAGGATTATCCAGTCGCTTCTAATTGTTGTTTATTTTTCTTCCTAGTGTATCGGTGTACAATTTCAAGAACATAACAAATTGTCAAAATGCTATGGTAAGAAAATGATTATATTTTTGGACCTGTCATTTCAGAACATCTGGTCAACTTCATGAGATTTCCCACGGGAAAGAAAACAAGATTAATTAGATTCCGATGATCTGAAGAAATCTTTCTGGAGTCAGTGGCGCCACCAATTGAGTGTATCAACAATGACTTGAAAAAAATTTATTGGGAGTGGTTAGAAAATCTTTTGAAAACTTGAACCATATGTTATTTTATTATTGCTACACTATTTTGGTATTTCTTAAAATTGACATAACCCCCTTTCTTGGAAAAGCTAAGAGCATATACTAAAAATAAAGAAACTTTCAATGATATTTTTAATTTAAGCAATTAATGAATTTTGCTCAAGTCATCATTGTAACTCTCGTATTTCATTTATTTCTTTTAGCTTAATCAAAAGAAAGTTGGGATCTTCGGTGTGAAGTCCGAGTTCGATACCAACTACTGTTGAATAATGAATGATCGTAGTTAATCTTCCTCACATCTGTATGTGTTGCCCCAGCATGCTTCCCTGTACCTAGCCTTGAATTGGGCGTTACCAGTCAGATAAAAACAGCCGGGTGAAGTCTTCGTGATTTTGAAACAGGGGCCAAGCAGAAAAATTCCCAACATTTGGCTGCCCCCCCACAAAAAAGTATCATTTCACATGGAGGACATTGCGACCACGCCTAGTTTTAACGTGCAACGCCGCTTTTAGCGAGCGGATCTTCGGTCAGCCCGGACTCGGACTCACTACCTTTTGATAAAGAAAATAACTCCCTAAACAACCAGGCCACCGCGGCTCAACATCTGTATGTGTGAGTGCTTGTAAGTTTACGCAAATTTTCCCCTTGCGTGATGAGTGTATTGCTAACTATGTAAAAATTTAAACACTGCACTGTTTTCGCGGGAAATGTTGAAATCCCTTGCAGCAACTTGCTGCTGAACGCTAACGTTGTATCAAATTCTTATACTTCGTAAATTATTTGCATTTATCAGATTACTGTAAAGAAAAATCTTTAATACAAACTGCATGAAGAAATGACATCTTGTTTTATACGATATTAAGATAACTTTTGGACTTTTTTTTAGCATTCTAAATTTCATGAATCTCAAGAAGAGATCATAAGATCTGCAAATGGCTCATCTGGGACCAGTGAAATGAAATTGAGTTGAAAACATCCAGCTCCATAAAAATAGGCATTATAGTTCCATTTAATGCATCTACTTCTATTGAGGACGATTAAAAGTTTCCTGTGTCCTTTCTCTTATACGATATGTCAATAGAAAAACATATTTTAAAATCTTGAAGAACAAACATACACTGTGTGCTTAAATAATCTCCCTTATCGAAGGCTATGCGAAATAATTCAGAAGGGTGCGGCTTTCGTTTAAGAAAGAGCACCACGAAGAAAGTGCGACTTTACTTTAAGATTCCTTTGATAGATGGCACCACCATAGGATCCACTCCCTTCATTTTGACTTTGATCTGGAGGGGGAAAATTTTCTCCCCATGGTAACTGCTCAATAACTGACCACAAGACTTTTAATTCCACAAATTTAACGAGCACGTATATGACATGTACTCGGTAAGTCTTTGGCGGTATTGGGAATCGAACTCAGCCCTTCCGGATGGAAGGATGATACTGACTGTTTGTACAATCTAATTTCACACTAATTCCTTATTTTTTATTATTTTGTAATGTGTGAGAGTTAGGTGTATTTAATTAAGTAATAAAATTGAGTTAAGAAAATTACTTTGGCCAATAAATTAATATTTAATCCTATGTTGATATCTAATCCTGTGTTGAAAATGATTTTGGCCAAACTAGGGAAATAATTTTTGTGATTATTGCTTGAATTTTATGATTTTTCAGAGCATTTTGTAAAAAATGTTATTCTTTGTGAATAAACAACATCACATTTTATTTTTAAAAACACCATTGTTGCCAGAAATTAAAAAAAATTTTCTCTTTTTACTGTTATAAAAATTAGAAAAGTTATATTTTTGAAAATAACTTTCAATTATAATAAAAATATGTTTACTTTCAATATTACTTTGGATTCTTAAATGTTTAATTGATTAAGCTTACGAGTTCATTGGACATATACCGTGTTTTTTTATATAAATGTTATAGATGTGTGTTACACTACTTCTTGAAATGTAAAATGATTTAGTTAACTTTTGGAGGGGTAAAATTCAAAATATAATAAATATAAATTCAGTTTTATTCACGTAAAAAATGATATTTCTATCTAAGTGTTTTTTACCTTGATTCTATAGTTATTATATTCTATGTATTATATGTAATTCAGCTATCTATATAACGTATCTCTTTGTTTTATTATTTGAAATAGCAATTCATTTGGATTTTTTTAACCCATTTATTGATATTTTTCTTATTTTAACATCAACTGTCATGCAATTTCTTTTGAATCGATTTTTTTGAAACAATCTTTTTCATTACTTACCTAATATGAGTTTGTGTATACATTTTTGATTATGTATAAATGTTTAAAATAATCTACCAGTTATTATGCTTTAAATACATTCTAGAACATTTCGATATATCTCCCTAAAGTCTTTGAAGACCAGAGACCAAGCAATAAACTTCCAATACTTGGCCTGTGACCCCCAGAGGTATCATTTCACTTGGAGGACATTGCAACCATACACAGCTTTAACGTGCAACAGCCGCCTTTAGCGAACACGACGGATCTTCGGTCGGCCGAGATTCAATCTCACTACCTTCCGATAATGAACACGACTCCCTAAACAATCAGGCCACCGTGGTCCTTGTACAGGGGCCCTGGTAGCCTAGAGGTTAAGGCATCGGTCTACCATCCGGAAGGGCTGAATTCAGTTCCATATGCCGTCAAAGACCCACCGATACATGCGATATACGTGCTCGTTAAATCAGTGGAATCGAAAATCCTGTGGAAGGTCGTTGAGCAGTTATCATGGTAACTGCTCAACAACCGATCACAGATAATGTAATGGTTATGGTCGTAATTATCTTGAGAAAATTTCCTCCCCCTCCAGATCAAAGTCAAAATCAAGGGAGTGGATTGTATGGTAGCGTCATCTATATCTGAGAGCAAAGACGTACTTTCACCTTCTTGGAGCTCTGATTTCACGAAAGACACACCTTTCTGGCTTAATTTCGCATAGTCGTCCAAGTGTCATAAATAACAACGACATCTTTTTTTACACGTAGACTCACATTCTTAAAGAATCAATATAAAATTATTCAGTATCTGCAGGCTGGGTATATATATATATACATATATATATATATATATATATATATATATATATATATATATATATATATATATATATATATATATATATATATATATATATATATTATTAGCATATATGTACTATGTTAAAACTAAATCACAAATATAAATAATTTTTATAAACTAATGGTAAGTGGATACATTTATTCACTTGAATAATGAATATGAAAAATACCATTTACAATGAAAGCATGGAAATTATATAAATATTTAAATCATTTAAAAAAACATGCTTCATAAAGAGAAACAATTTTAGTATGCTTATTGGAAAGCTTTATATCTTAAATTGATTGCTATAAGAAATTGAAAAATACTATAAACTGATGGTTATGTTTTTATCAAAAGGAAAAATTAGCTCAAAATTAATAATTTCATTAAAATTTAAAAATGTGTAAATAAAATCAATTCCAAACTATTAATCCCATATATTATTTTCTTTTCATATTAAAGACTGATGCAATAGTAAAAATTCGTTTTTTTTTCTTTCAAAAAAAGCTTTCAATATTTAAGAAAACAGAAAACAGTTTTATCATTAACAAAATTCCATAGTAAACATTTATACAGAAATTAATTTTGATTTAGTTTTGAGTTTGATAGTTCGCGTGATAAAAAATAAAATTTCATGATTGCATTTTTAATAATTTTAAAGGTTGAATAATTAAATTCAAATTCATTCATCATAAAATCCTAATAATATTTTACAAAATTAAATCATATTACGTTTGACTTTTTAATAATATTTATTAGAAATAAGTAATATGAAAAAAATATTTTCCACTATTTTTACTTTGAATAAATACTTATTAAATTTACTTTAATAATTACTAAATATGAAGTAATACTAACTAAGTCAATATTGAGAGAATCTTTGTAATCCATAAAAAAATATTTTTCTACAACTGTTATTCAATACTTCAAAATATTATCTTTGTAAATAACATTTAAAATTATGGTAAAAGATACTTAAATTAAAGATGAAAATTTCATTAGAAATGTGCTCTTCAGTTTTAAGTAATTCTGCAATATTTTTAAAAAAGAGAAAAATAACAAAAAGTTATCTAAAACATATCCAAATAGATTAGATTTTGATATCTCTTAGAGCAGATATTTTGCCTGATACAGATATATCACGAAATCAGGACATCCTAATCAGGTTGCCTTTTAGATATCTAGAAGACATCCAAGATATATATAAAGTATCGAATAGATATCCGTCAGGTGTCAAGATATCCAAATATCTACAAGACATCCATTTCTTGAAATCCTTTAATAAGATAGATACCATAGATGTAATATCATTGATAAGATAGATACCATACATGGCTATATCATTGATATTTGGATATATCTATCGTATAAATATCTGAGCGACAAAGCGATATCCAGATATAAATGTCTGAAATATATTTCTGGAATGTCGTAAGGATTTTCGTGGTTGTTTGGGGTATGGCGACAAAAATACAACAATGAGTTTTACAGGACATAAGAGGAGGCTGAATATAAATAACAGTATTAAAATTAATCATTTAAAATTTTTTCTTCATCTTACGATGGTATTTAAAAACAACGTGTACAATGTTTTTAAATACCATAGCCATGACATTCAGAGTCTTCCAGTGTAAACCAATTTGAACCAGAATCAGGGGAAGGTCCAGATAAGATGGGTAGATTGTGTTGATGAGAACTTTAATATCCTGGGAGTGATCAACAGGTGTGTCTTGATGAGAACGGAATGCGATAATGTTCTGAGGAAGGCCCAGGTCCTCAATGGGCTGTCTTGTCGATTGAGAAAGTTTGATTGATTATTGTGACAAATCGCTAAAAAATACAAACCGTTAAAGCCAAAGGTATCTCAAATCAATATCTCGCGAATTTCTCAAATCACCAGATATAATGTGTTGGAAACAATAAGGTAATAGGATGTATTTAATGAGCTAATAAAAGAAATTACTTAATAATGGCAAATTGCAAATCAACAATTTATTTAAAGCAAACATTAATAAAATTGTCATGATTTCGGTGCTTTATCTACTATATATTAGGTCTGTAAAAAAATAATATTGAGTTTTTGCTCCAAGTACTAAATTTACCATGTCTTACTTCACCACTCCAAATTCAAGTAAGAATGGAATTTCTTAGGCAATGGGAGCTGATAGATTCCCTCTGGTAACTTGAAATTAAAATTAAGTTTCCTTCGGATAACACAACGTGTACAATGTTGGAGTTTTCTTGGTTGCGGGGAAGACTTGCAAAGCATTTTATCCCATTCCTGGAAAATCTGATGGATGTTGCGTGGGTTTTTATCCTTCAATTTTTTCTCAAAGATAGTTCTGACTTCGTCTCTCGTGATGACTGCGTCTGGAATGGCCCTCCACAGCAGTTCAAGCATCCTTGGAAATTCCTGGTAGAAATTTATGGAATCTCGATTCATAGAATAATCAAAAATGTGAAGAAGGAGTCGAAAACGTCTCCTCGACATGTACTTTGGTTTCATGTAGTCAATTGTAGGAAGACTGAAAATAAAGAAATTAGGTGAATCAGTATTGGGGAACATTAAGACTATCTGTTATCATAGTAATATTAAATACTTACATGCTATCCCATTGACAATTTCTGTAAAATGATACCAAATGTTTAAAATGAGTGACCCCCCAAACAAATTTCTAATTTTTTACTATATTTAAGTTTATGTTTTTCGCTTTTATTTTTAGTGCTTGAAAGTTTTAAGTTTGTGATTAAAAATTGGAATATGAACTAAAAATAAAGTTTTTAGCTATTTGTTTCAATGAAAGTATAAGCAAATTGTTTTGTTTTTTCTTCCCGTTTTAAAAAATAATTAAATTTTGTAATATTTGGCAACATATTTTTGGTGAAGCTGGTCGACGAAATAATGTGTAAGTTCCAAAAATGCTACATATTCATCTGCATAATTATAAATTAAGTTATACTTCAAGATGTAGAGAATGCAAAATAAAAAATAATATAATTCGATTAGTAACAAATAATAGAAATTCTATGATTGAATTGAGTTGACACCAAGATTTTTCGTTCAGCGACATAAACTTTCACGTCTTTACACAAAAATAGACGACGAATACAATATTAACACGAATTTAGAAAAAAGTTTCAGTTATGGAATATAAAATATTTCTGGAAAAATTGTTTTTTGACATAAATAAAAGAAATATTTTGAAGCTATCAATTAAGAATGAAAGAAAATTAATAAACTTTAGAAGTGAATAAGACTTTCCGTAAGAAAAGGAAAAGAAAATCATGGTTGCCAAAATACTGATCGAAATAAATTCTAGCGTTTCCATAAAAGTTGGGAATCTCAGTTGGAAAAAAAAAAAAAAAAAAAACGAGATTTTGATATCGGGAGAATTTGATACATAACAACAGGTGCTGCTCTTATCGGGAACAAACAAGTGGACAAACATTTTGCAACACTCGTCAGGAGATTCACATATCATGTCTACGACAGATCTTCATTTCTATGACATCAAATTGGAAAAACAATTTCCCACCAATTTATGTCATAGAAATGAAGGTCTGTGGCTTTCGTAGGAATGAAATGTATTCCATAGAATTTTTGAATGCATGTGGAATTATTTACAGTGGCTAAAGTGTAAGAAAGAAAGAAAAAAATATTTCATTTCAAGTTAGCATTAAATGGGTTATATACATGTGACCTGGTGAGTAAAATAATAAAAAAGATTCAACGTTTTTAATTAAGCATTTTTTACTGAAATTTCTTTTCATTTTAATTTCCTCGATTTTGGGATTAAAATGAAAAAATCTGAGTAAAAAAAAAAAAAAATATGTGATTTAAATTTATCTGAAGAACTTTCAGCCAAAGACTGAGGTTTGGTAATACACCCTTGTGTTCATAAATTAAGGGTAATGCAAGTTCAGGCAAAGAAAGACTTATTTGTAAAGTCTATTTATTAAACAAAAGGTAAAGAGCAAAAAAGATGCTATATGTTTGACATCGTTAATAAAAATTGTGATTTTTACACCCTGGAGCAAATTTCAAAAAAGAACCTATTAACAAAAGCCAATATAACATGGTTGGTATGATAGTTAATACATAGTATACCCCCCAGACGATGCAATGCAGGCCGTACAACGCCTAGGCATGCTGGGTATCAAATTATCGATCTGATCTTGAGGAATATTACACCACTCACATCAAGCAATGCTCTCTGAAGCTCTAGTAGACATGTGGGAAGGTGTTAACTGGCTGCAATTCGTCGACCAAGCATGTCCCAAACATGCTCTATTGGATTCAAATCCGGTGAATATGCTGGCCAGTCCATACGGATGATATCCTCGGATTGAAGGAATTCGTCTACAATGTTTGCAATGTGAGGACGGGCGTTGTCATCCATACACAGAAATTCTGCACCCATGGCGCCCCGAAACAAACGTACATGTTATTTTAGAATAACATCCTGATGAAGTTCCTGATAACATCCTACAGGTTAGTTCTGGAACCCAGAATAATTCCTCCCCAAACGAGCAATCCTGCACCACTATAACGGTGTCGTTCAATGGTGTTCTCTTGGTGGTAACGAGTACCTGACTCTCTCCATATGAAAGTTTGGCGAGAATCAGACTGGAAGCTAAACCTGGATTCATCAGAACACATCACACAAGACCACTATTGCGGTGTCCACCATGCATGCTCTCTATACCAGGCTAACCGCAGGTGACAATGAGTTGCGGTAAGAGGAACACATCTGACAGGCCTACGAGCATATAGACCAATGTGACCTAATCGTCTGTACATGGTCTGCCTTGAAACTGTCGTACCGGTAACTAAAGAGAGCTGATGAGACAGGTCTGAGGCTGTTCTCCGTCTGTTTCTTTTGGCAGTAACTGCCAAATACCGGTCCTCATTCGGCATTGGAACTCAGAGGCAACCTGTTCTGTAATGTCTACTCACATTACCATCATCTTGGAACCGTTGCTAAAGCCTGGAGACGAAACTCTGGGCGATTCCAAGTTTCTCCAATACTTTCAGCTGGGTACGTCCACATTCCAGACGGCCGATAATTCTACCACGTAAAACATCATCCAAATGCTTCCTTTGTGCCATAACTATGCAGTTATTACACTGAAAGTCTTTTAAAGAGCTTGTGAACAATTCTACTTTGCAACCATTCCTTATATACTCCTCTCTTACACTCTCGTCATTGTGACGTACTATCGGCGCCATTTGGTGGTTTCTTGTAATTTGCATGTTTTTCTTCAAGATTTGTGTGATAATTCTACATGTGAAATTTTTATTTTACAGTTCAATGTCTGTGTGATTCTGATTTATCCTTAATTTATGGACATGAGTGCATTTCACTATTACCTACACTATATATGGCTAAAATTTCCGAAATATACATTTATTAATTACCAATTATTAAATTAATGCAAACAAATTACAAACATTTGATAAGGAGCATAGCATCATCATATCAGAACAATTTAGATCCAGAACCCCACCCTTCACGTCATATCGATTAATAATGATTGCCGAAATATTTCAGCATCAATAAGTTGTCCACTGGTACACTGTTCATTGGTATTGAAAAAGAATTCGATAGTGTTTGGGAAGAAAGATTAAGAAACTAATTATTGCACAATTTCCTACTCCACTAATCAAAATTTTCAGAAATTAGTTAAGCAATCGCAATTTTGTGCGAAGAACAAAACAATGTATCACAATTGAAAGGATAAGGCACTGCTTCATTTTTTAAAAATTTATTTGATTTATACGTCAATGATATTTTAAGAAATGCAAATTACATATTGAATCTTTTCACTGATGACGCAACAATTTTAACGTCTCATAGTCACCATTAAATTTTTCGCTAATGTAATCTAACCAGTCATATTAAAGATATCGAAAAATCTCTAAAACTATGGAAAATATTTAGAGAGGAACCAATGATTCTTCAATCGGTATCCCTAAACGTAAACAATTTAAATTCTTTGAATTATTTCAGATAATGAATATTATTTTTGAAAATCCCTTATAAAGAAAAAGTTTAATGTGATTACTAACGGTCAATCATATAGGAAAAATATCTGCATTCACTTTGTTTGAGTTTACTTCCGCTACTAATTCTGCTTACTTCTTTATCATTATTTCTGGAATATAACACCAGGGACGGTTCATTAAAATGGACTCGATTTTGAAGAATGATTGATAATGCCTCAAACAAAATTGTGACTCGTTGTCTATCTTGCTTCTTATCAGCGCAAAGATCATCGAAGGACTAAGGCCTTGTGGAATGATCGAGAATGTTTTATATTGGTTACACTCAATGTTGGTTTAGTAAGACTTTAATATTTTATCTGACTCTCACAATGAAATTTGATAGGAAGTACTGTGTTATCCATAACCACAGTCAGCATATATACTGGGCCAGTCAGACATTTTTCCACAAAATTCAAAAAGTGATTTCATTTTTTTTTAAAATAAAATCCTTTTTTATTAAAAAAATTACTGAATTTTTTTAAAAATTAAAATATAAAATTTACATTATTGATAATATGTTATCATTATTTCATTTTTATAGATTTATAGAATTTCAACTCTGCGAATCCATTATTAACGATTAATATAAAATATTTGGCGAGGTATACAAACATGAAAATAATCACCAAAATATTCATTATACGATTAACGTGGGAAAAAATAACACATATAATCTTAGAAATTTTCAGTGGGAGTTCAAAGATTAAAAACAAATTTTGGTTAAGAAATTAATATTAAAGTGAAAGTATGCGGATATCGTTTAATTTCCATATCCATTATACAAAATTCCATTTAAATTAGCTTTATTAAAATAATTTACTCTTTTTAATTGAATCATCTTCTATTTTAGTAAAACATTTGGAAATGATTTTGATACTAGCCGTTGAATTGTATCAAATACGCAATCAAACTGATCTATAACTCGAGAAATGTTTACATGGCTTCTCATCACTTCAAAAGTAAATTTCGATTTATAATTTTCTATTTGCTCTTTATTATTTACTTTGCAAAAAATTTATAAAAGAACTTTTGTTGTTAATTATTTAATTTAGCAAACATTTTATTTTTACTTTACTTTAAATCAAAATTATATTAAATTTAGGTGATCCATGCTTTGCGGTTTCATTTCAAGGTGGATAAAGGAATTGTGGACATGGAACGCTGGTATTTATATGCATACAACATTCCCTGACCCCTTTCAGATTAAAGTTTTTCCTTCCTTTGAAATACATCGCAAATTTTTATTCTGATTGCAGATGATTATTATATTTTGCAAGAATTTAAGAAAGATTTTATTTAAATTTTGATATCTGGGAAGACTTTTTCATCGACAGTGGCCACATTCACGCGCGCAAAGTTAAATAGGCGGAAAACTCCCTGACAGATGTGAATGCAGAGTGCTATTTCAAGCATCCGTCTCCGATTCTTCAACAAGGGATCGAACCACGGACCTTGTGCTTCGAAGATGTCCTTCAGTTACACCACTACCAATTAATCTAATTAATTTAAATGTAATAACCTTTCAGTTTCATATTTTACACACTGTAAAATACTCATATAATATATATGCATAATAACTTTCCTGTACTTTCTTCTATCGCAAGCAATGTTTACTATAGACTTTATTTTGAATAAGAAATATAAATATTAACTTTCAACAAACAGAGGAAATATTATATTTTATGCAGTATGATGAATATAAAATTATGAAACTTTAAATTTTGATCAACCAAAATACAGAATTGTGATGTCTTAATTATAACCTTTTTGGCACCGACTTTATTATGAATATATTTCCATGGCACGATATATTTCCATAAACTCCATGGCACGACAGCCCATGTGGGCCAAGGCCTACAGTGCCCATAATTGTTTTCATGACCGAGGGCCCTGGCGTGCGAAGCATATGTCCCAGTTAGGTGGTCAGCCTAACGTACTTATTAAGATCCTTAATTTAAATATTGCTTAAAAATATTCTTTCCAAAATTAAAAAAGATGAGCAGGCATACACACATATGAATATTTGATTAAGTATGTCAGGCCCATGTTGTTTTTGCTGCACAAGCAGGCTTTCCTGTTCCTAGTCCTGAGTTACCAATTAGATAAAAGGTTCTACCAATTAGATAAAAGCAGCCGGGTGGATTCTTCATCATTTTGAAGCAGGAACAAAGTAGAAGAACCTGAATACTTGGCTTGCCGACCCCCAGAGGTATTATTTCACTCGGAGGACTTTCTGACCACGGTCTATTTAATGTACCACACTTACCTATAGCGAAAACAATCGACTTTTGATTAAACCAGGATTCGAAGTCACAACCTTTCTATAATGAGAAAAACACCCTAACCTCCAGGCCACCATGTCCCTGTTATGCCCATGTATCAGCTGCTCTTACTGTGTGACAGCATTAAGCTATTTTACTTTTTTATCTGATTGATTTAAATTTTGCATTGGGTATGCATGCACAGTAGTGCAGATAAGTACCGAACTGCACCTTAATGTTTAGAATATTCTCTTATCAGCAAGAGCCTCGTAAATTTGAACTCTATCACGAGGTCACATCTGAGGTAACAGCCTTTTCTCCATATCCACATCACACCTGCGGAAGAACATTGGACATCACAGATGAGCGTGGACACGTCCCCAAAACTCGGAGCTATATGAACCCAGTGTAGAAGAATGTGACAACTCTCCCAATCAGTCCCAGTGGCAAATGGTGCTCACAATTTGCTGATGTTATGGGAAGTGGCGAGAAGATCCTGTAAGATCAGCTTCAGGTCACTTTCATTTATTATAATAGTTCAAACTAATAAAAATATAAAAACACATCCAATATATACTTTCAGTTTAAATCATTGGTATATTGATTAATTTGCTTGCATTTAACTGTTTTCATCAATATTATAAAAAACAGTATCCAAAGTGCATGAAAAACACCAATTAAAATTTATCACTCTATCAGAATTTTCAATTTTTCTTTTAATACCACTTAATTAATTTACACATATATAATTGATGAATTATTGAATTATGATTACAATTTTTATACCAATAAGTTGCCAAGTATCAGTTACAGAAAAAAAAACACATTTTAAATGATACGTAATACATCTAAAGGAATCAAAAAACATTGTAAAATTGTTACTTACGAATATTCAAAGAAAGACATTGAATGGTGAGAAGTACTTGACTCCACTTTCTCCCAAGAGCGATCATGCCCCATTTGCAGCAGTACTTTCAATAGTTTAAACGTACCGAATATGAGGCAACTATCGATCGATATTAACCGTTGCAAATCCATATAACCATCGCATTCAAAGCTTGTATAGAATTTTTTCAAAACCTTTAACATGAATTCCATTTTCACAGCAGTTGTTTCCACAAACACACAAGGGACTGTCATATTTTTCAAAGACAGAACTTCAAACAGCGCAGACCACAAAAATCCATTTGTGATGTCTTCTTCAAACATGAGTTTGGAAATACTTGCATACGAAAACCAAGTATCAAGTTCGCTTTTCTTACTATAGAATTTTCGATATAAAGTCAGGTATTTGTAAATAGCTATTTCCACGGACGTTATATCAATTACCTGGGAATTATTCATAGCATAAAACAGGAAATAACGTGCTTCATACAAACTCATGTGCGTATGCAAGCAATCATCTGCCGCATCTTCATAACACTCTTCACCAAGATTAGGTACACCAGTCATAGTTTCTTTCTTGATGCAAAGGTCAAGAAAAAATAAACCATCTCTCTTTGAAAACAAATTAGGTAGCTTATCCGTTAACTTCGCGCTGGCTAAGTTCAGAGCCCTTAAGAAAATAGTGTCTTTCTTAGGTATTCTTGGTAATTTATATTCAAAAAACTTTATTGCTGGAGTAGGCATCGTGAGCCTTTATTCGCAACCAGAAAGTTTAGGAAGTTTCTTAAATGCTCTAACTATTTTTCTTTTCTCAATCTGTTTACAGGTTTCTCATGATGAAACATCATTGTAAATACTGAGTGTAATCTCTACATTTTTTTGTCTTTGTTTTCTGATACGACTCTCTGGATTCGTATCAGCAGAGAATTTGATGTGTTACCGCTTATATCTTGTTCCCTATCTCACTGGTAGATCGCCATTGTTGGAAATAAGCAATGATTCGACGGTATGGGTGTGGTGCTACTCCTCTTACAACACAACAATTTCTTTGAAATGAAAGTATCTGATGTAGTACTGACTTATCAGCCCACTGTCAAATATACTGGCGAAGATATTTAAATTACAAAACAAAGGAAGAATACAGTCAAAAATAAATCAGTTTTGCGAAAAATGAATAAGAATACCGGCACATAAAATACTTAATAAAAATCTTTCTTTAACTTGAATAAATCATTATAAAAGAATTTTGATAAATTTTATTTATATTCAACTTTTTTATAATATAATTGGCGTGATCTTTATGTTATATGGATGTGACCAGTTATGTTTAGTTTTTTAATGAGATAACACATTTGATCAAATAATCAATTAAAAATTTTAGCTATAAATTACTACTTATAACATAATTATTCTTTTTAAAAAAGCTAAAGTATTATTTTAATTCAGGCATTTGTGCTTTTTGAAAAAATATCTCATTATTAAGGTAATTCAAGTTTGATGATTACACGCGTGTCGTACAGAACGATGTAGGGAAGATAGTATTGCTAGCAGATAACAAAAATCGTTTGTTTCTGGTCATAATCAAAAATTATTGAATTAACTCCTGCTAGTGATGTATCTAAGGTACTAATATGTACCGAAAGCTTAAAACCCAACGTGAAATAGTTCTGTGACCGATAAAAAAATTTTTCCTGTAAGAAATACAGAAAAAATATAAAAGATGCTATTCGTGATAGGAATTAATAACTGTTGGTGTTATTTCTTCTAGTGACCTGATTGTGCTACACTGCTGGTAACCCAAATTGCAACACCAAGAAAGACAAAAGATATCACAAAAAAATTTATTTGTGTAACATGCTGACCAAGTATCAAATGATTACATTTATAGACTTCTGTAAAGAGGGGTTCCTGCCAAAATCAGTAGCCAGAGTAGCCGCCGGAGATCACCACTGCCACACGACTCGGCATTGATTTAAAGAGACTTTGAATGTGTTCTTGGGGTACAGCAGGCCAAGCAGCTTCCACACGTTGCCAAAGTTGATCTGGTGTGGCAACTGGGGATATAATCTTGGTCAATCGTTGGGCAATTATGAACCATATGTTTCCTATCGGCGAAAGAGCCGGAGAGCGAACCGGCTAGGGCAGCAATTCAATCTTGTGATTGACGAAGAACACTTGGACAATGCGTCCCACGTGTGATCATGCATTTTCCTGTTGAAATATGGCTATGGGCAAGCCCTGAAGTTAAGGAAGGACAACTGACTCCAACATCTCGGAGATGTTGCGCTGGATGCTTATAGCACCGGCAATGTGTACTAGAAGAGTGCGAGAGTGATATCAATTACCACCCCATACCACAATACCCGGTGCAGGACCAGTGTGGCATTGCATAATGCAGCTGTTCAGCTTTCTCTTTCCACAATGTCACCAGACTCGAATGCGATCATCGTTATGTTGCTGACAAAAGCGTGACTTGTCATTAAAAACAATTTCTTTCCATTCTGCCATCCACATCCTTCGTTCATCGCACCATTGGCGGCGGAGACGTCTGTGGTTCTGCGTCAAGGGTAGGCGAAGCAATGGACGTCTTGCGGACAGAACACTCATCTGTAAACGGCGTCGAATGGTACGAGCAGGCGTTGGAGGATGCGTTACAGACTGAATGTGCTCTGCTATGTTTCATAATGTGGCTGAGCGATCCGTCACTACTATGCGCTTAATTTGCCGGTCTATACATGAAGTTATGCACTGAGGTGGATGCGATCGAATACGTAGAACCGTCGTTCTCTCCTGCCTTCAACGATCACATATCCGCATTACAGTTGTTTGGTTTCGACCAACATGACTATGGGTTTCCTTGAAAGATGATCCACAATGTCGGTAGGCCACTATCCTTCCTCTGTCGAACTCGGATACATGATCAAAAAATGATCGCTGTTTTCTACAAGGCATAATTACTCGTTTAAAAAAATCCACAAGTAAAATATAATTGCCGAACTTGAAATCGAAATCTCTAAGCCTTAAATAGTGCTTTGAAGTGGCATCACAGGCGTGCGTGATGTGTGTCTGCGCTGAAATTTCGCACCTCTCACCTCCGTTAAGGCATGTTGTCAATTTCATGTTATTTGCATGCTTCCCTCGGTGTGTTTCCCTTAAGGTGGCCCCAGCAGTGTATTTTGAAAAATATACTTCATTAGGAAAATGTGTACATTTGATCTATTGAATAATTAATATTATGAGATTCAGAGTATCGAGAGAGGAAGGAGGTTTTCACGAGAGAGGAAGCAGGAGGAAGAGGAAACTGAAAGGGGAGGGCGGGGGCATCGTGGCTGGTCACTCATCCCATCTCTATATAACATCCTGTAATAACGTTTCTTTTGCAGTGAAGAGCAGAATGGAAAGGAAAATGCTCTCTTATAAAGTTACGCTTTTGCGTCCTGTCTCTGTTTCTGACTGATTTTACCTAAGCGAAAACTTATATCTTTATTATATTATATATTTATTACTTATTACTCACATATCTTTGAAATTTATAAAAAATATAATTTCTAAAAGAAAAAATCATTTCAGAAATCATGATTTAGTGATTATTTTTATATAATCTATAAATATTATAATTGGCCAAAATATTGCTTCTTTTTATAATTACAGATTAGTTGAAATCAATTTTAATATATTATTTTCGAATATATATATATATATATATATATATATATATATATATATATATATATATATATATATATATATATATATATATATATATATATATATATATATATATATATTTGAGCTAAATACTGGTTAGTATACATGATAATTCCAATATTATCCACGTATTTAAATATATGTATACAGTTTTGCATAATTTATGCTTTTTTTTTCCTTTATTCAAATATAATAAATAAATTATTGTTTTAAATTTTTCTAACATTTTTTTATTTAACTTGACATTTTTGCTTAAAAGCCTTTAAGTTAAGAAACTTTTTTTAAATCTGAACACAGTACTATTTCACTATATTTGGCATTACAATGATAGATTCGTAGGCAAAATGAACATCCAGCAGTTACTTGAAAATGAATCCGCGTAGTTTTGAACATAGAAACTGACCAATAGGCATGGACTGGTATTTTCAAAGGTATTTCACTTGGAATACAAGGAAACTATAATCCTTACACATGCCCAACAGCCATTAGTAAATAATTCTCATTTCTTGCTCCCTAGATTATGGAACCCGCTACTTTCCGGTGACGAAGACTTACAACCAGCTTATCGCCACCTCTTACAATTGATAAAATTTGAAATCAAAAATTTCACTCATAATAATTATGAATTAGTTCAGATATAATTATTTAAAGTTGTTCTCTAAGACATAGCAACACTTTTCTCTTGTAAAGCATAAGAATTTGTGTTATTTAATTAGATAAATTATGTGTCTAAAAGCAATTTATGTTATCGAGACTCATAAATGCAGCCCTAAGTTTATTTTTTACTTAGGGCTGCATTTATGCTTTAAGTGATGATAAAAATTTTCGCTCGATAGACTTACAAGAAATTTGTCTGTGCGCGTCTGTTGCCATGGAAACAAAACATGCTCCAAATTCCATTAAAAAACCGAATTTTATTTTCTAATTTCTGATTAAAAATTAGAAAAAAATTGATGCGAATTAAATTTTTTTACTGAGAAAATGAAATATGCAAGTGTTGCAAATACATATCATATTTCAAGAAACATTTCTTCACAGCCATGTTTTACATTGAATTTGAAAAATTAATAAATATACTGTTTGGCAGTCTAAAAACTTCTTTTTCAACTCATTTTAGATTATCATGCTTTTATAAATCTATATACATTCATATATAGATCACAAATAAATTTTACCTTCAAATTTTTAAAAGATTTTAAGATTATTGCTTAATATTATTTTGGAAAATTTAGCATTTAAAATGTTTATATTTAAAAACTATAACATTTTCAACATTCAATTTTAGTGATAAGGAATAGGATGAAACTAAAGAAATAAATTGGACAAAGTATATATTGTAAAATGTGAGATTGAAATATAATATATGTGTTTTTATAATCATAATGAAATAAAAATCCTCTATTACTAATACATCCTTAATGAAACACATTAAAGTTAATAAATTCAAAATTTAATATCTTTTGCTAAGGTAAACCAGTTACATCTTTGTAGACGTAGATTAACATCTTTAAAGAATCAATATGAAATTGAGCATTTGCAGGTTAGGTATATATATATATATATATATATATATTAGCTTGTATGTGTGTACTATGTTAAAACTAAATCACAAACCTGAATAATATTTATTAACAAATGGTAAATATGGTTTATTAGTATTCATCAGAAAAATATGAAAAATATCATTTAAAATGTAAGCATGGAAATTACATAAATTATGCTTATTGAAAAGCTTATTTTAAATCTTAAACTGATAGTGATGAGATTGAAAAGTACTCTGATGGTTATGCTTTTATCAAATGGGAAAATTAGCTCAAAATTAATAATTTTCTTTAAAATTTAAGAATGTTTAAAGATATCAATTCTGAACTATTAACCTCATGTATTACTATTGTTTTTATATTAGTTATTGATGTAATAGTACAAAATCACTTTTTTCATGAAAATACTTCCTGTTTTAATATTCAAGAAAACAGTCTTTATGATTTACAAATTTCCTCAATAAATATTCATACAGAATTTAATTTTGATATTTATGCTCTATTTCAATAGCTTTAAAACTTTCAAAGTTCAATTAAAAGAATAAAATTTCGCACGATTTCATTTTTAATAAGTTAAAGTAAGTAATTGAATGCCTTCTTAAAATCTTAATAATATTTTTTAAAATTTAGTTATTTTGTATATCCTAATTCACACAATAACATTTATTGATAAGGAATAAAACAAAAAAGAAATATTAACCATTGTTTTCATTTTGAAATTAAATATGTATCACAGCATAAGCAACTAAATATCTTTTTGTAATCAACAAAAAATATTTTTCCCTAACTGCTATACTATATTTCAGAATATTGTAAATAAAAATAACCTTTAAAAATAATAGTTGGCTTATTTTTAATTGTTAAAAACGGATAAATAACTAAAAGATATCTAAATTGATTGGACTTAGTTATCTTTAAAAGGTGATATTTTATTTGATGTAGATATTTAGAGAAAATCAGATCACGAATATCCATGGATATATTTTGGATATCTAGGAGAAATCCCAAGTATATCTAAAATATCGAAGATATATCTATCAGATGTCACGATATTGAATATCCACTGGACATCCATTTGCTGGGACCCTTTGAGTAATTGGTGGATTTTCTATAGATATTTGGATATCTGAGCGACAAGGCGATATCCAGATAAACGTCTGAGAAATATTCTGGAATGTTGTAAGGATTTTCGTGGTTGTTTGGGATATGGAGGCATAGATACAGCAACACGACAGGATATATAAAGAAGCTGATATAATTCACAATATTAAAATTAATCATATAAAATTTGTTGGTCACATCTGTCTGTAAATCTCACTACCATGACATTTAGAATCTTCCAGCATAAACCAGAATCAAGAAAAGGCCCAGATTAAGATAGGCAAATTGTGCTGATGAGGACTTTAAGATCATGGAGTTGGTAACTCTAGGATTTTAAAGGTCTCTGGTGTGCCCTGTTGAAGAAGGGACGGAATGCTGTAATGTTCTGATTAAAGGCCAGGCCGGTAATGATCTGTTTTGTCAATAAAAGAAGTTTATTTTCTCGGTTATTGTAATAAGTCGCCTAAAAATGCAAATCCTCAATACTAAAGTAAGTTGATAGAGGAAAAAAGTAATTAGTTTCATTAAAATGCGTACGACATTTTTTAACCATATTCATTGGTTTTCTGTTTTTAGCAGTTCCACGAAAAAATGAGGCGATATAAGAAAGAAAGAGGTCATCATGCGAATATCTGAAATAAGTAGTAGAGTTAATGAAATGAAAACACACCTTGGGAAATATGATGCATTTAATACTCTAATAAAGGCAATCGCCTACATTATAGCAAATTGTATATCAACACTATACATAAAACAAATATTAATAAATAAATAAATTTTTAAGGCAGGCGTAAGCAAGGCATTAGTTTTAAGATTTAAAAGAGATTGCTTACAAATATTGCAATTAATTTAATTTAAAATTCTATTAATTAATGAAATTTTAAAAAATTTAAATCCTCCTTGCCGATATTAACTAACCATAAAGTGGATGTTTTGTCTTGTCTTTTTCTTTTTGTATTTTCTTCTGTTCTATTATCATCATATTAATGGCTTGAATTAATAGAAAACGACTCCTCAAACCGATACTTTTTTTTCTTTATAGAAAGACCCAAAATCAAAGACATTATCTATAATTATTGCAACATCGGGTAAATTTCAAGATTTTGAAAACTTTTACGAAGAGGAAAAATTATAACTAAAAAGTACTTCTTTATTACTGGTAAAAAAAATCATGAATGGATTTTTTCTCATCGTCGAAGACACTCAAACATTCGATGGTGAACTTCGCTTAGTTTACTGCCGCTCGAAAAATGCGATTGGAAGGCAGAAGCAAATTCGTGGACAAGTCGGATGTAGGACACCATCTCATTAGGATGTATGAGATGTGTGACGTAGATGAAACGCTATTTGACATCATGGATATTTTAAGCCAATGAGAGTGTCGTACTAATGACCTCAATTGGAGCAAAAGAAACAACCACTTTATGGCTAATAAAATCTCCATGATTTCGAAGCTTTATCTACAATAGGATCTGTAAATAAATAAAATGATGTAAGTACCAAATACTTTCCAATTTATCGCGACGTATTTCACCATTCCAAATTCAAGTAGGAATGCAGTTCTTCAGGCAGAGGTAGCTGGTAGATTCCCTCCGGCAATTTGGAATTGAAATTGAGTCTCTTTCTTATAGCGCAACGGGAATAATGCTGCAGTTTTCTTGGTTGCGTGGGAGATTTGCAAAACATATAATCCCATTCCTCTAAAATCTCATCCCTGTTGTACGGGTCTTCCTCCTCCAATTTTTTCTCCCAGAAAGTTCTGACTTCGTCTCTCGTGATGACTGTGTCTGGAATGGCCCTCCACAGCAGTTCAAGCATCTCCGGAAAATCCTGGTAGTAATTTACACAAATGAACTCTCGATGGATAGAAAACTCGTAAATGTAAAGATGAAGTAGGTAACGTCTCCTCGACATGTTTCTTGGCTTCATGAGGTCAAGTGTAGAAAAACTGAAAATAGCAAAATTATGTTTATCAGTACTAAAGAATATACGAACATTAGGATTATTTTTTATTAGGAGACATCATAAGAAAATTAAGTGCTTACATGTTACCCCATCGACCAATTCTGTAAAAAAGTTAGTCGTCAACTGTTAGAATGTAACGCAAAATGTGTCAAATTGGTGATCACTTTCACATTTTATATATATTTTTTATTATATTTATAAGTTAATGTTTTATATTTTTATTTTTAATGCTTTGAAGTTTTAAAATTCACGATTAAAAGCTAGAATATGAATTAAAATTAAAGATTTTACCTATTAACTATAAGGTTGTTTTCTCTTTACAGTTCAGATTATGACAACGACATTTTATTACAATTCTCATTGGTTTAAAATAGTCATGATGTCAGATAACGCTTCATCTACGTCACATCGTATTAAGACAGCGTTGTAAATCTGACTTGTCGACGGATTTTCTGCCTGTTTTCCAATCACATTCTTCGAGAAACAAGGTGTAGTTCACCATCAAATGTCTGAGAATGTTATCGGAGTTCATTTTGTTAATAAAATTATTTCTTATATAAGGAGCAAAGCATCCGTTTGAGAAGCAGTTTTCCATTGATTGAAGCCATACATAGACAGTAGAACAGCAGTAAAAACAAAATGAAAAAGACAAAATATCCTCTTTAAAGTTAGTTTAAATTAGCAAGGACAATTTAAATTTTAAAAAATTTCATTAATTATTTGAGTTCTAAATTAGTAATTGCAATATTTGTCTAACTGTAAGAAAAATTGAAGTCCGGTGGTTTAGTGGTAGCTTTTCACTCTCCAAGACACAGGTCCAAGATTCGATCTGGGGTCCAAGGTTCAATCCTCAATCTGGGAAAGGTTGACTCAGACATTCATCCTTTTAGGGGATCCATGAACTGAGTACTAAGCATATTTGGGAACTAAAGACTGGAAGTTTCACATAAGGCTGATCACCTAATCGGAACATATGCTTCGCACCCCATAGCTTCTCAGTCAAGAAAACAGAGATGGACATTGTAGGCCTTGACCACATGGGCTATCGTGCCACAGAGTTTAGTTTAGTTTAGTAAGAATAATTGTGTTTTTTCCCTCTCACGTTTTAAAAAAGGATTCAAGTTTTAAAAAATTTGGCGACAAATTCTTAGTGATGGTGGTCAATGTTACAATGCGAAAGTTCTAAAAATTATACAAAAGTCAACTGAATAATAATAAATTAAGTTATGCTGCAAAATGTAGAGAATGCGAAAATAGGTACAATTTAATTCCATTAATAAGACATAAAGGAAAGATTCTATAACCAGGATGAGTAGACATCAAGTGTTTTCAATTAGCGACGTGAACCTTCACATCGCTAAACAAAAATAGATGAAGAATACAATACAAACACGAATCTAGAAAAGTAATCAAGTTCTTGACTTATAATGTTTTCTAAAGAATTGCTATTCCGCTATTCCGAAATTCGGCATTTATTTTACTAGAATTTTTGTATCGTTCTTTCTGTAATGACAGTTTTGAGATGATTTTGTGTCGAATGGCTTTTTGTGTTCTTCGCATGAATTTGCAATAGTTTGGCAGACTTTGTCCATATGACTCAATGGCATACTGATTAAAAACTCGATTTATTAACTCACTCTTTTAAAGGAAATAGATTACAGAGAATGGAATAGTATTTTCATTACTAATAATCAATTCTGTTGGAAAAACATCTTTGTTCACTTTCTTTGAGCTTACTCATGTTACAAACTGCTTATCCCTTTATCGATATTTCTGAAATACTTGTCTTTCCCTTTTGAATATCAGTATTGTTCTAGGCACAGTTCATTGAAATAGAGGGGCGTTTGAAAAGTGATTGATAATGCCTTAAACAAGATTGTGTCTCTCTTACTTCTTATCAGTGCAACGACGATCGAAGGAGTATGGCCTCCTGGAATCATCGAGAATGTTTTTTCTGGGCTGTGGCTCACTGTTGGCTTAGTAACCCATCGACTATGACAACGTTATCTGTCACAGACAATGAGTTTCCTCGTGTTATACATAATCAGAATTAACATGAATGATGGGACACCTTTTCCCACAAAATTCAAAAAGCTATTAAAATATTTAAATTGAGCATTTTTTAAACTACTGAAAAAGCTCTTTCAATTATAAAATATATTATTTAAATTATCGGTAACACATGTCATTCATCATTCTATTTTCAAATATTTATAAAATTTCAACTCTGAGAATCCATTATTATCGAGAAAATGTAAGAATTCAAATATCAGCAAATTCTCAATGTTTGGGGAAAAATTATCATCAATGAAATCTAAAAGCCTATTATTAGCGTGAAAATATACGAAATCAAATCTCGCCAAGTCCTCAGTAATATCAAACACTAACATAATCGCCAATCAAATTAAAAACTCATTGTTATCGAAAAAATATAAGAATTAAGATCTCGTCAAATCCTTAATATTTGATGGAAAATACGAAACAGGAAAATTATCTCCCAAATATTTATTATACATTAAAATGAGGAAGAGTCCAATGAAAAAATAAAATATTCTTTATATAAAAAATTTTCAATGGATATTAAAAGATTGAAAAAGGAGTTTGATGAAATGAGTAAACGAAAATGAGACAAACTTTGGTTAGGAAATTAATATTAAAACGGAAACATAATAGTGAAGATATCATTTAATTTCCGTATCCATCACAAAAACATTCCAATAAAATTAATTTTCTTAGATATTACATTAGTAAAGAAAAATAATGGCTTTATTTGAATCTTTTTCGATTTCATTGCAACATTTGAGAAGTACTCAGTTCCGGATCATGTACATAGAACAGCATCAAGTACACTTTTAAACAGAGATATTTAATCCAGGAAAGGTTTAAATTTTATGATATATATATACAATATATATATATATATATATATATAAGTGATTATTATATTTCGCAATAACTTAAGAAATATTCCCATTCACATATCTATATATAATTGTTACATTATTAAATTATGATTATAATCTTTATTAAAATTATTTTTATACCAATAAGTTGTCATATATCAAAGCTATAAAAAATCACATTTTGAAAGATGCATATTACACCTAAATGAATATTTAATAATTAAGTGTGGAAACATGAAAAATATAAAAAATTGTGACTTACGAATGTCCTAAGTGGTATATCCAATAGTGAGGAAATCTCACTTCCACTTTCTCCCAAGAGCTTTCATACCCCATTTGCAGCAGCACTTTCAATATTTCAAATGAACCGAATATGAGGCAACTATCGACTGGTATTAACCATTGCAAAAACATATAGGCATTGCTTTTTAAGCTTGTATAAAATTCCTTCAAATTTCTTAATATGAATTCCATTTTCTCAGCAGATGTTGCCACAAACACATAGGGGATAAAAATATTTTTATAATATAGCATTTTAAAAAGCGTACACCAAAACATTCCATTTCCGATATTTTTTTCAAACATAAGTTTGGAAATCCTTGCATATGTGCACCAAATATCACGTTTTCTTTTCTTATGATAGAATTTTCGATAAAAACACAAGTATTTGAAAATAGTTTTTTCAATGGACGCTATATCAATTATCTGTGAATCATGTTTTGTATAAAACGGGAAATTACGTGTTTCATACAAATTCATGTGCATATGCAAGCAGTCATCTGCTACATTTTCATAACACTCTTCACCAAGATTTGGCATGCTAGCCATCGTTTCTTTGTAGATGCAAAGGTCAAGAAAAAATAAACCATCTTTCTGAGTAAACAAATTAGGTAGTTTATCCGTTAACCTCGCATTGGCTAAATCCAGAGCCCTTAAGAAAATAGTGTTTTTCTTAGGTATTTTCGGTAATTCATCTTCAAAAAAATTTATTATTGGAGTAGGCATCGTGAGCATGTATTCCCAACCAGAAGGTTTTGTAAATTTCTGAAATCTTTACCAGCTTTATTTTCTCAATCTGTTTTCAAGTTTCACGCGATGAGTCAGCAATGAAAATACTGAATGTAATCTCTACATTTTATGGCTTTCATTTCTGATATGGTTAGCTGGTTTGGTATCAACAGTGAATTTGATGTGTCACCGCATATTTCTTGTTCCCTATCACACTTGCATGTCGCCATTGTTTGAATTAAGCAATCATTCAACGTTATGATTGTTGGAAAATGCAAACTTTTCTCTCCATTTTTCAGAGATCTATACAGTTACTGCCGCACGTTGATGATATGGACGTTGCTGACAGAAGTATAAAATGGTTGTGGAGATATTTATTTCTCCAGAGTCAACAGCCAGAGACTCTGGATTAACTAGAGCAACAAAATTTAAACCCCGTTAGTTATCTGAACTCCGAATCACTTTCAGAATTTTAGAAAATAAAATTAGATTGAAAAAGAGAAGGAAAAGGAAAAAAAGAAAAAAATTAAAAAAAAAGCAAGAGAAAGTGGAAGATGAAAATGACAAGTCACTAGAGGGATTCAGAAATATTTTTTTGAAAATTCCTAAATGTTCAAGAAATTAGATGTAGAGGAATGGATTATAAGTCAGGCTCTGGATTTCAAGTCTTACAAATGGTGGTAGACTTATTGAAAGCAGTCAACGAAGAAGATGAGTCTAATATTCAAGTTGAATTAAGCACGAGACCATGAGCTAGAGAATGCTGGCTTTAAAGTGGATGGAGCATCAGCCCAAGTGTGACTGCATGCAAATTCTCATTGTCAAGCAGAGGCATGATTTGGCTATCAGAAAACGGAGGAAGGCAGTGAAACATCTTATTGTGACCGAGATGTTGAATGCGTTGAATATATCAGAATATGTGTTACTTGAGTAAAGAGTACCAAAAAATGAGGAAGACCTCGCAAAAAATGGGTAGACAATATGGAAGCAGAATTCAATGATTTAAAAATCATTCGTTGTTGAAACAGAGACTCCTTTTTTGTAGAAGTTCTTTCTTTTGTAGAAGATTGTGCAAACGACTTTGATTTATATTGCAACTAAAGAAGAAAAGAGAAAAAGAATTTTTTTTAATTAATTATTTATTATTTGCACACAAAACAAAAATGCCATTCCGCAAGACTAATTGAATGAACGGAATGAATAGGCAAAACTCCAAACTTTATGAAGTAAATTCAAATTTAATGGAATGGATAACTGTGTCTTCGGTATTCATTTGGATGGAAGAATCAAATGTCTTGCTCAAAATTTCGGAGTTATGTCGCGAATTAAAATAAATTAAAAATTTTATTTATTCCCAATACTAATGAGATACGAACTGAAACGCACTGGCTTGCAATTAGAGGTAATGGAATTATGCCAGAAAAATCAATAAGCAAAATTAAATTTATAATTGCATCATAAAGAACTAAATGTAAGAAATGTGTGCAAAAAAAAAACAATGTTTTTTTTTTTTTTTTTTTTAAAGTGATAGAATTTTTGTTCCTTAAATCATGTCATTTTTTTTTAATAAAAATATGCTGAGTGATGATATTAGATGAATTAGAATTTATTCAAACAATATTCCACAATCAGCAATTCCATTTTTTAACGAAATCCGTGGAAGATCGTACCGAAAAATAAAGTATGTAATATATGAGAAACCCCACAACGGTGTTCTCCTCTTTTCGCTCTCTGAGAGGAAGGTCTTCCCGATTGGCTGAAAGAAAATGATATTAAAATTGCACTGCTCTCTTATTGGATAGTTGACGGATTCCTTTCACAGAGTGTTCTTCAAAGGTTAAATTGCATTTAAGAGAGATTGAAGAAACTAATATATATTATATAATACAGTAAATAAAGTTACTATATCCAATCCACTTCGCCAACTGTGCAACATACGAGAGGAAATTTTTAACCTATTTGAGTCCTGCATTGAATTCGTCAACACTTGTGGGCGAGCTACTAAAGAGCTCGGCACAAGATGAACAATTTATAGCTTTATTGTGGTATCAGTTTTGTTATCTGAATTCGTCTTGATTTCGATCTAGTTTTAATGTTTGTTACATTCTGACAACAATTCTCTTCTAATCTACCATTAGAAATAAAAATAGTATAAATGCTTCATGTAGCAAATTAACACAAATACAGATTATAGCTCACATGCCAGAGATCTAGAATAGGAACTAGACTCTTTCTTATCCATGTTAGCATTAACGTCGTTGCATCTTTTTGCAAATGCTGCATTCATATTGACATAAAATGAGTAAATAGCTATTAATTAGATTACTCAATGCATGCAAATATTTGAGCAACGGTTCACTCAATAGAAAAATTTAATTTAGCGTAAATAAAAAAGCGCCAAGAATTTTTACCAAAAAACGCTACTTAGTGACTAATAAAATAGTCCTAAACGGAACTTTAGTCCAGAATATGCAAGCGTCTAGGAGTACCGTTTGACAATAAATGAACACACACTCGTTATAATAAAAGAAACATAAGATTAAAAAAAAGCTATTCCCTTTCCTTTATCAATGGAAAATAAAATCCTAAACTATGAGGCCAGTTCTTTACTATACAATATCATAATTATCAATTGCTTTATAATAATGTTGTTATTACTTGACAAGCCAAGCTCGCTATCCCGTTAGATATGCGAATTTAAGCCAGTAGGGTGCATCTTTCGTTTGGTCAGAGCAACAAGAATGTGAAAGTACGATTGTGCTCTAAGACTACTCCAATAGATGGCACCACCAGAGGATCCACTCCCTCCATTTTGACCATGAGGGGAAGGAAATTTTCTTTAGACCATTACACCCATGGTAACTGCTTAAAGACCAGACCGACCACAGGACTTTCGATTTCATAGATCAAACAAGCACGTATATCACATGTACTCAATGGGTCTTTGACGGCATTGGGAAGCAAACCCGGTCCTTCTGCATGGAAGGCCGATGCCCTAATTGGTAGGCTACCATGGCCCGCTTTATCATTTTGTTTAATGATAAAATGTGGATATACTTACGAATTGGGTGAAAATCTATAGAAAAAAATAGCTATTCTCTACTGTGTGCTGAAAAGGACTTCAAACCCATCAATGAAAAATAAATTACTAATCAATAAGGCATACCTCAGGCTAATTCTTCCTTGTATATTTTTTTAGGATTATGAAATGTTTTATAATAATTTTGTTTAATTATGAAATCTTTGAATACACAATGCTAATATAGTCTGAGTCATTAAATTTTATCTTGACAGGTGGGTTGAATATATGTGTGTAGACGTGACAACATTGTTAAAAAGGTGACCATCACAGGAATCGAGAAAAGGTGGAAGACTTCACAAAATATGGATGTATTGCATGTCTTAAAAATCAATCGCTGAAGGACTGCAGTGACTGATCGAGTCCAAGACAGTAGGGATGGCAATGGTTTGCTGCCCTGCTACGGGAAGAAATAACTGTGTCTGATTTTTGTGTAAATTGATTTTCGTCAAATTATGTATTTATGGATAAGATTATAAAAATGACGTCTCTAATAGCCTCAGTGGAAAGTCATTAACCATAAAATGGTTGGTTCTTTCCTTCCAGTTGAGATAATGACTACATCACTTTATTACAATTCTCATTAATTTAAAATATCCATGACATCAGATAACGTTTCATGTCGCGACGATTGAAAACGATTTCTGTAACGGAAAGATTCTTATGTTTAGGTGAATGGCAACCAATTTATTTTTGGAATATTATTATCTGAAAATATGTTTACGTTTCATATTTTGTAAAATAATGAATAGAATTTTGGATGTCGAGATTTGTGTGATTATGATTTATTTTAATTTGAATGAAACATTTTGGTGACCCGGACATGAACCGAAAACTGGTTAATCATGGTTATTAAAAATTAAATAAATTAATTAAACTTAATATCATGGCTTCTGAGGATACATTGAGGAAACGAAAGTGTGTTCGCATTGCGTTCACGAAGACTGTAAACAGTTTAATGGAGGAGTTCGCAAAAGAAACGCCAGATAACGAAATTATAAAAACGAAATGTTTAACTTTAGATCGTATTAATGTGAATTGAAAAATTGTGATGATATAATTTTGAACAGTATCGGAACAGATGAAGATTTCGCAAAGCAATATGATAAAATTGAAGAATATCGAGAGAAATGGGGATTTAATCAGAGTAGAAAATGAAAACTTCTTTCATAAAATGTGTTCCGACTAAATAACTGAATCAGTAATTTCATCGCCAAATGAAAAACGAAAAATGCGCCTGCCAAAAATTGAATTGTTACATTTTGGTGGCGACTTGAAAGAACATCCATTTTATGGTTAGTTAATATCGGCAAGGAGGATTTAAATTTTTAATAATTTCATTATTTATTTATTTTATTACATTACATATATTCAGACTTGTATGCTTGATTCTTGAGATCCGCTTGTAAATCTTCGTCGATAATAGGACAAGTAGCACAATGACAGATATACAACCACAGAAGAATAACGAAGAAAACACCCAGGGCCACGGTGGGAATCGAACCCACACTCCTACGCTCTCAAGCGATTAGCGGATCGATACTTTGACCACTCAGCCACGGAGCGCCCTTTTATTAATTAATATAATTATAAATTAATAATTGCGATATTTGTAAGCAATCTCTTTTTAAGTCTAAAGATTAATATCTTGCTTACGCCAACATTTTATTAAATGGTTCCAAACTGAAGCTGGAATTGTAAAACGAAACAACATGATCTCTTTTTGTGTTATAAAGATGGGAAAAGACGGGTTTAATTATAATGATTTTTGGAATCTGGAGAATTTTTAAAGGTTTTGGAAACTTTGAAATCGCTTAAAAATTTACAGCTTTTTTATTACTATGTCTTTTATAAAATAAATGAAAAATTGCTTATTTTATGAATTTTACTGTCATTTATGCTAATAGATCGTATTTCGGAGCATTTCAAAAAATGGTAGGCATATAATAATACTCAACAGTTAATTAGAATGAAAATATGTGTCATATTTAAATTTACCAAAATTAAAAGACCTATATTAATATTAAAGTGAACTTGTATAAAATAATCGTTATATTTATATCCCTCAAAACAACATACATAATACGAAAATTAATATTTATCATCTATGTTGATGATTATTGAACTATAATGTAGAATGATTACGATATTAATGAAAACATTCTGAAGTGAATAACTAGCGTGCTCAAGTAAATACAGGATAATTAAAATCAATAGTCTTTTATTGCGAACTAAAATCAGACAAGCAACACACTTGCCATCTCACTCTGCCTGTCTGGCGAGTGAAAACCAACAGGCTATATACAGGTAAAAATATCTTCTGATTGGTTGGTGACAATAAATATTTACATAAAATTATAATAAGCACAGGAATCATGTGCGGAAAGAAAAGTTCGTTCTAGAAGGAGAGTTACGCACATGCGGCTCTGTAGTGCGAATCAAATACTGCACATTCGTTCACTACAGTACTCCCCGTCAGTCCAGTTGCTGCAGGGATGGCAACGGGAACCGGAACCGGACTCGACGTCCAGAGCGAGTCGTGGTGGTGAGGTTGTCGGCCGTGCACGGAACTGGACGAATGTTTGAAGATGGTGTTGGTGCAGAGTGATCGATCAAGGTATGTGCTGGCTTCAGACGATCGATAGAAATTGAAGATTTCTTTCCTTTGATCATTAATGTGAAAAACTTAGGAGTTCTGTGAACGACAAGAAAGGGACCATCATACGGCTGCTCCAAAGGTCGGCGTACAGCATCCTGTCGGACAAAGACATGTGATGTAGTGTTGAGGTCTTTGTGGATAAAAGTAGTTGCTGATGAATGCCTCGAAGCAGGTACTGGACGTAACATTCGGACGTGGTTCCGAAGCTTAGCAAGAAAGTCGGGAACAGGCAGTGCGGAACGGCTGGTTGTATCCCGGACGAATTCTCCTGGCAAACGGAGTGTCGAGCCGTAGACCAGTTCTGCTGCCGATGTGCCAAGATCTTCCTTCACTGCACAGCGGATTCCGAGAAGTATCGATGGGAGCACTTTTACCCAATTTGCAGGATCTGTACACTTAATTGCAGTCTTCAATTGGCGGTGCAGTCGTTCAACCATGCCATTCGAAGCAGGGTTGTAGGCAGTAGTCCTCAGCTTTTCAGCTCCTAATAACTTAGAAAAAGAATGAAAAAGTTCGCTTTCGAACTGCCTGCCTTGATCTGTTATCAAGATTTGAGGGGCTCCAAATCGAGATACCCAACCTGAATAGAAAGCTTCTGCGACTGATTCAGCAGAAATGTTGTCGATAGGGTAAGCTTCCGGCCATCGAGAGAATCTGTCGATGCAAGTTAAACAGTAACGATAGCCCTGAGATGGCGGAAGTGGTCCCACAATGTCGATATGCACAACACGAAAGCGGTCACTTGGTAACGGATAATCACCAATGGGAGAATGAGTATGGCGATGAATTTTAGATTTTTGGCATGGTAAGCATGCTCTCACCCATTCTTTGCAGTCTGTCTTGACAGTTGGCCAGAGAAACTTAGAAGTAATAAGCTTGGTCGTGGCACGCACTCCCGGATGGGACAAGACCATGCATCATCTCGAAAACTTTTCGAGTGAAACTAAATGGAACGATAGGTCGAACAACACTGGTCGACACATCACAAAAAAGAGAAGTAGAGTTTGAAGATAAAGGAAAAGATTTAATTTTCAAAGAATTATTTTTAAGAAAATCTTGTAAGGAGATATCATGAGACTGTTCTTTAGCCATTTCTTCATAATCGATTGTGGTAGGAAATGAAAAAGCATGAATTCTAGAAAGTGCGTCGGCTACGCAATTTTCGCTACCGGAGACATGACGGATATCAGTCGAAAACTGACTAATGAATTCCAAGTGCCTCAGCTGTCTAGGAGAGGTTTTCTCAGCTTTCTGACGAAACGCAAACTTCCAGTTGACAAAACCACAACTCGGGATTTTGTTTCCAAAATGGCGGTGGACGAAAAGCGATACGGGAAAGTTCCGGCTGCGGAAAATTTCCATCCGTAACAGAAATTGCTGACTTTTCCTGAGCAGTCATAATGTAACAAAACAAGTAATAGTAATGGACAAAAAATGTAAAAAGCAGAAAAACTAAGTAATATGAAAAATACTTATACAAGTTACGTATAAGAAAATAGTGGTAATCAACCGAAAAGAAATTTTAACGAAAAAATTCGTACAAAAAGGTATATTGAAATAAGATTCTCACCTGTGCGTCATTTTTCCACGTCCGGGTCACCATTGAAGTGAATAACTAGCGTGCTCAAGTAAATACAGGATAATTAAAATCAATAGGCTTTTATTGCGAACTAAAATCAGACAAGCAACACACTTGCCATCTCACTCTGCCTGTCTGGCGAGTGAAAACCAACAGGCTATATATACAGGTAAAAATATCTTCTGATTGGTTGGTGACAATAAATATTTACATAAAATTATAATAAGCACAGGAATCATGTGCGGAAAGAAAAGTTCGTTCTAGAAGGAGAGTTACGCACATGCGGATCTGTAGTGCGAATCGAATACTGCACATTCGTTCACTACAATTCATTTATTTTTTAAAAATTTCTTGTGTGTGTGAATGCAATATTGTGCATAAGTAGCATAAGCTTGAGGATTTTGCGCCTTGAGGAGGGACAATCACTGTATGTGATAAGGTAAGAATTTTTAGTAGTTGTAGAGATAATGTTGTTTAGTAAATAAGGTTAGCGTTTGTGGAATGGCAACATTTATATTTTCATGAACGACGATAATTCATTGACTGATTTTACTTTTATAAAAAATTGCATATTAGATTAAAAGAATGGCAACACAGAATTATATTCAAATAAATTTACAACATAAATGTTTGAATTTAATATAAGTATCATGGTGCCATCTGTTGAGTACGGTAATAAATAAAAGAAATATTTTTTCCGAAAAAAAATAATTAATTAATAGAAAGGATAGAACTTATTTTTAGAGTATAAATAGAACTTAATTTTAGAATATCAATTTATTCATAAAGTTCTTCTTCTTCTTCTTAGAATTGGGTTTGTATATCATTGGGCACCTCTGCTTTTATCAGCATTTTGTACCATTAACTCCAAACCCAATGTTTCCTAGTTCCAGTTGCTCAGGTCACCCACTTTATTAATAAAGTCCGATAACCCTTTAATGGAGTCTAGGTGTAACTCTCTAGTATGGATGATGCCTAAAGAAGTTAATCTAGGGAGGGCAAGAGCCTCACATTCGTAAATGATATGCTCTGCCGTTTCCTCTTGCGTATGACATTTCCAGCAGATAGGGTCTTGCTGAAACAGTCCCATCTGGTCAGAAAGTCAGTCATGCTAGGGATAGCTTCCTGACTTTCACCAGAAGAAGATGGTTTGGAAGTCATTTCTACCTCAAGTGAAGGATTCATTGCTGCCCCTTTACAAGATTGCCTCTGCGTTCCCTTGTCTTTTTCAGCAAGGTCTATTTCAGAGGCTTCACCTGCAAATGCAGAAAGGTTTGTTACTTCTTGTGTCTTTTCAGTCACAAGATAACAATTAAAAAGCTCAGGTAATATAAGTCCACCCAGCATTGCCTGAGTTACTGGGCAAGGCAAATTACTCTAGAAGTTCGCCAAGCAACTAGAGGCTCCGTTAAGACACCAATACAGCGGTGCCAATTAGCCCTAGGCACGGATCGCATAACACCAGGGTTTACGGGAGCTGGTTCGCGACCTCTGATTCTATATTCAAGGTTATCCTGTCATTCCTACAGGACATTCGGTGATCCACCACCTGCCGACGCGCCTGGTGGCTGCTCAAGCCCCAGGAACACGTACCCCCTGGTTCCAGGTATTTATAAAGTTACTCACTTCAGGATTTTTTTAAGGAATTTTTATTGACAATATCAAGTATTCGTATTATTTTAAGAATTATACCAAAAAGCTAAGGCAAAATAAATAGTCATACAGTTTTTAAAAGAATATTTAAATTGATTAACCATTCAGTTTAATGCTTAAAATTCGATCATTTCAATTTTAATGCATTTTAGAAAAATTTATTGACTTATGCAGTAAAATTTCTATTTTAAGTGTTAAGCAATTTATAATGTGCATTCTAATATATAACAATTTAGCTAAATATTTTAAAAACTAGTATGGTAGCTTAAATGCATTTAATTAAAAAATATTGATTAATTTAATTAAAGAAAACATGAATGAAAATTGAAATAATGTAGCAGAAACATTTTAGAGGGTATATTATAATCTTTTTATGCTTTTTTTCCATGATTACAATAGTGACATTTATAAGTAATAACATTATAAAGATTATAATACTTTTAAAGTATAAAATTTCTTTATTAATATATAATTTTGTTATTGATATACAATATCTAAATACGTTATAATTGAATAACTATACATTACAATATTAAAGTACATTCTTGGACTACTTCGCGTCAAATAAAATGCAGCTAAAATGTGTTTATTTTACATTTTGGTTTTCTGTGAACTTGTTTAGATAAAATAAAACACATGAAAATTAAATACATTTTACATTATTAAATATAAATTACTATTTTATGCTTTTGCTCGATGATTTATTATCCTTAATAGCGAAAATTAATTTCTAGTAATATTTAAAAGAAAAATTCTCTAATATTTTTGGAGGATAAAATTATATCTTTTATTAACTCTAAATTTTGCTGTTAATATACAATATCTAAGCATTTTACAATTAAATGACTGTACATTAAATATTAAAATAACCTTCGCTTAATAGTGATTTCCATCAGTGGAGTAATATTATTGATAAAGACTTTTTAGATTTTATATAGTTTAGAACTTGTCCTTTTTCAAGTAAAATTATCAATAATTTTTTAATGATTCGAATTTAGACTAAATGAACGAATTAGAAATTATACAAAATTCTATATTTACAGCTTTTCAAAGTTCTAAGTGAAGCATACAACTTGTTTAGATAAAACTCATAATTATTTACCAAACTTTATATAAATTATGCATCATATAAATATTCGAAGCTTATTTTTAATACAACGTATTATCTATCCTATTACATTCACTGATTAAACTACTTATATGAAATATATGTATAATTTATTGGTCTCCGTGTAAACTTTAATACATTTAATGAATGTAGAAATGTATCAACTATTCTTATTGTCAGTTAAAAATACATTTGCATAGTTTTTGATCTAAGAGATATGTGATTAAGTTCATTTTAAGCCTCAACTACTACTGATTTGCCATCTTATGAATAAAAGCTAATTTTATTAACTTGACCTTAAAATTAATAACTATTAACCAATTTTTGTATACAGAAAACATATGAAATGATAAATTTTTGTGATGTCATATTTTATAAATAATAATCAATATTTATTAACTTATTTAACGAGTCAAGTTACAAAAGTCCTCTTAAAGAATTCTATAAAATATTTTTATCACACTTGCCTTCTTAAAAGATGTTTTTTAATCGCATATAATGCAATTTCTTATAATATTGTATTCATGCTCAAAGTGTAATTTGCTAAAATCATTCAATAATGTATTTAAGATATATTTTTTTAACCTAACATTACATTTAATGAATGAATTTATTCTTAATATAACTGCTTTGCTCATAAAAATGTTTTATGAATAATCTACAATTTGTAAGCAACATGAACAAAGATGTTAATATTTTTTTAAATTACAAAATTAAAAAAATTCTTGTTAATTTGAGTCTTAATTCTATTATTAAACTTTTTCTCATATCGAGCTTGGATATTATTAGTGGTTCAGAATCCAATTTATCTTAATTAGATTATTTCATTATTGAATTCATTATCAAATACAATATGATATTTTTAAGTTCAAATTAAAATAGATTACTATTTGTAACCATCTCAAGATTAAAGACAGTGTTCACTCATTAACTTAAACTATTTTTCTACACTCAATCGTCAAAATTTTACATTTTGAAGGAAAATTACTGCTTAATTGTTAACTTTGCTCGATTTAAAATATTTAGTATGATAATCTAAAAGTATTTTTTTTATAAACAGGTGTAAAATTCCTGGTCTTTGTATATTTTCAAAACACATTTCAAGTAATAAAATAATTTTGCAGCATATTTGGAAATATTTGTGCTACTGAATAACGATAGTTTATATTTGAAGCCCATTGTAAAGCATTCGAACACCTTCTTTAAGATGCAACTTTTACTATTGCTATAAATATTAAAAAATAATTAATCCATTTACACATAAATAATATGATTTCAATAATTTATAAATAATTTTGTTTTTCAATATAACTTATAAATTCAATTCTCCAGATTATAAAAATACATATTTAAATAAATATTAACTACTATTAACAAATTTCCACATCAATATACAAATGTATTTCTACTCACATTGTTTCAATATTTCTTAAATAGAAATGCGACATATGATTTTAATCTTGAAAAATTAAGTCAATTGCAAGAACTTCTTAACTTAATAAAAATTTTTAGATGATTTTCTTACATATAATGAAACACAAAAATTGTTTTATGCTGTAACTTTAAAAGCTATTAAAAAAGCAATTTTATTGCTAATTATAAAAATTTATCCATATTTTAGAAATAAATTCCTTCAAGTGCTTGCACAATATCTTCAAACTATTATAATATTTATAATAGTTTGAAGATATTGTGCAAGCACAAACTATAAATGTTATATTAGTTTGTTAAGCAAAGCTATAACAAACTAATATAACATTTATAGCTATGTACAATCTTTACAGTAATGATAAATGATCTTTCAATGTTATGAACTTAAAGTAAAATACTAGAATTTCTGAACAAGCTAAAACTACATTGAAAGATAATTTTTTTTATAAATGCAAAAATTTTTCCTAATGTTTTATCTAAAAATGTTTTTTGTAAAAATATGAAATAATACGTCCACTTGCACTCTTCAAAGTTGCTTTCTCGTTGGGTACATTCAATTTAAAGCAAAGCTATGCGATTTCGTGTCGAAATCGGGATAAATATTTCACGTGACTCTAGATTTGCAGTAAGTCAAACCAATATGATTCGTTGTTTTCGCTAAACATGAACCATCACGTGATTGTTGTGTTACATTTCTTATCGATAAAATGTGATAACATTCTTGTCAAGTATGTGAACCTATGACTGACTGTACTATATAATTAAATAATTTTTTATTTAGATTCTGTCAGAATTAATACTTATACTTTTATTTTTTGAAAGATATAAATTACATTTCACTTGTTACTGAATAATAATTTTAATTTCAACAAGAATAAGATAAATATTTGATTTAAATGAAAGAAAAAATATTATATTTACCTTAACTTTATTACATTTATGTTAAATTATTCCATTATATTGAATTTATCATTAAATAATATGATATTTTTACTATTACAATAAAAAGAAATTAAAATAGATACATATGTATAATCGTTTTAAGTTTTGCATATAGTGTTTGGTTATCAATTTACAACTACTTTCCTACACTGACACACGCACACACATTAGTAAAATCTTTAAATTTTGAAGAAAAATTAGTATTTAATTGTTAACTTTGCACATTTTAAAATATTTAGTACTTCAATATAGATTTTTTTTAACAAACGTCTAAAATATGCTGTTTTTTGTGTTTTTCAAAATACTTTTCAACTGATAAAAAGACTTTAATTTAATACATTTAAAAACATTTGTTATTGCATACTGATAGCCAATATTTAAAGTCAATTCTGTGATCATCGAGTTTGTGAATAAGAGATACATTTAAAAAATTTCTACTAGTAAATAATGCGAAGAAATTAATCACTTTGTCAATAAAATAACATATAAATAAATAATGATTTCAAATAAACTTTTCATTTTCAATTTTCCGGTTTATAAACTATGCATATATTTTTGAAATTAAATATTATTAACAAAGTTCTACATCAATAAAATGCAATGAGGGTAAATTACTCATGTCTATAATTAATACTTACATAAATAAAAAAATATATTTTAAAGTTTGATGAAAAAGAACACAGTATTTTTATATTTATTAAAATGAATTGAAAAAAATTAAATCCTAAATTCAAATGAATTCAAAAATAATTTTACTTGAAAAAAAATTTATATTTAATATTTTCATATATTTTTCTATATTCATAAAGAAATTATTGTAGTTAAAGTATTTGCAGTTTTTACATAGACTAAAGTAGGTTGAAACTAAATGAAACTGAAAAAAAAATTACATAAAGAAAATGTTTATAATTAATAATTATTCAATTTAATCTAGACAAGTGCATTAAAATTTGAATTTCACATTGATTCAACATAACAATGAGAAATGTGATCCACAATTCTATTTCTCCAATAGTAAATAACATTTCAATGTTATGGGAACTGGCAACTGTTCAACACCTTCTGGCAGCTTTCCATTTGCATTGATCGCAGTTCGAACAGCACACCGCGATAAATGCCTCAGAGATCTGGGAGTGGGAATACAGTCCCCGAATTCTTGCTCGAATTTCAAACGGAAAGATCGTATATTTGTGTCCATTTCTGGGGGAAGTAACACTCCCAGAGTGTCAATCTCCTGGCTCGTGATGAATGGGTCCGGCAAAGCTCTCCACATTTGCTTGATAACAGCCAGGATGGCATCTCTGCGACCGGATTCCTGTTTATTAAACGTGCCATACATCATTAAAATGAAATAGATCCTCTTGTATGAATGAATCCTTATGATTTCAGCTTCAATTTCACGAAATCTAAGATTAATAAATGAAAATTAGCTAAAAAAAACAGTTAAAAAATATTTAGCAAAAACTTAAATATTTAAAAATAGGAGCTTCCGAAAGAGCAATACATCTATAAATTTAATATTCCAAAAGACACTGTAGTATATAAAGTGCTTAGGAAAAATTCACTATTATTATTTCTTAAAATATTAATTTTGATAAATTATAGGAGAAACATGTTTTTATCATTATGGATAATCATAGTATAATTTCATAAATAAAAATAATTCTTGATCTCTCTAAAGATAAAACACTAAGAAAAGGTTTTTAGTAAAATAAAGTATTATTCCTTAGAAGTACACCAAAATGAATTATTCTTAATTTTGTAATGAGCATGTGATTTAGCTATGGTAATATAGAACCCACTTTTTTCATATGAGAGACACCGGATCTTTGAAAGTTACTTCAATAATAGCAGTACCATCAAGCATTGATTGTTTATACTTACAACTGATGATTCTTTCCTTATTATACATTCTAAAAAGTTTAAAAAGAATTTTACTATTAAAGAAAAGGTTTTAGAGTTCGATATGTAATACTTTTTAAATGAAATTTAAAACTATAATCTAACAATAATAAATAACTTTATTACAAAAACTCGAAAATTATTTTCATAATCACTACAATAAATAAAGCTTCTAACAATTATGTCTCTATTTTTCAAAAGTTTAACCTACAACTTTTAGATAAACTTCTAAATTCCAAAATTAATAAAAATAGTGGATTCCTCTAATACGTACAATTAAAAGCAAAAAAATTCCAAAATTCCAAAAAAGTTTTATATTAACTAAAATTATGTTAACTTTATAATATTGTTTTTACATAATCATTAATCCATAATTTCATAAAACTAATATTAAACTGAAGTTTTATGAAACCCCACATTATATAAATTATGGAAATAACTCTTGTATGAATATAAATTTGGTTCAACTTTTTCCTATTACTGAAATATTATTCTTAAAAATATGATAAAATTAAAATGTATTTAGATTATAAATAGCAATAAATCAATATTTGATTTTTTTTAAATTTTGCACTTAAATTATAACAAATCATTTATTTTAAATATTTATTCACAAATATTCCTCTATATTAACTTTTTGATGATTTATTTTAATGAAGATTGTTCTTTATTTAATAATATAAAGTATTGGAAGGATCCCTGTACCTTTTACATCTATCATAAATAGATACTTAATGGTGAAAAACTTTTAATACGGGTCAATTTAATACCAAAAAGTTCGAAATTTTCACATCTTCTTGTAAATTAATTTCAGAATATTAAGAAAAATATTTTTATACTGATACTTTATGCTTTAAGATATATTGAGGATTTTATACTTTTAAATTTTCCAATTTGTTAAGAAATCTCTAAAATCATACGGCAAATGAATAAAACCTAGTTAATGAATTTCTGATATTTTCATTGGAATTCAATCTTGAGTTAACTTTAATGATATAAAAGATAAAACAAATTTTAGTGTACAGAGCGGACTCTAAAATTTGTAACATTTTAAATAACATATAAAAATTAATTAAACACTCGCCAAAATAATGCCATTCATCATAATATCAAAAAAACATTTTATAAAATAGGATATAGAGCAGAGGTTATAAAAATGAAATAAGCCATGTAATATAAGAAATGAAATATATGTACTGAATACTATAATATATATACGGCATATATTATATTGAATAATAGAAGGAACACCAAACCTTGAACACTTCATAAGGAATTCGAAAATATAATTCCGTATTTGCACTTAGTTATCTTTTATTGTTATTTTCAATTCTGCTTTATAACCAATTAACTTAGTTTGGATTTATAACTTTTATGTGTATGCCAACACGATACTAATTTATTCTTATCAATTATAATCATGTTTACTTTTATTATTCCCAGTTTTGTCTTTTTATTTCCATTGCGTGATTTTGATGTGTCTCGGCATATGTTTTGACTTTGTTTTGCGTCATTGGCAGAAAATTCGTACATTCGTTCAAACATGATCAACGCCTCCTGATAAAGCTAATGATGTTATATATCATTCAATTTGTGCATATCTTATTGACATTTAAATTGACATTAAAATTCTTTACCGAATTCTGCAACTTTCTGTAACGTAATTTTTTGAATTCTGTAACATAAATTTCTAAACTAATTTAATTCTATTTGAGACATGAAGTTTTGTTCTTAAATCGTTCTAGAAACGGTTCATTTTGGATACTAGCCCTTTTTTAGTAACCCACATAAACATTTTATTTCTTATTTTTAATAGCAAAGCAGTATAAAAGAAAGTTAAAAATACAACAAAAGCATAAATATGTGTAGTATTATTTATATTAGACAAAGTATTAACCCCAGCTCAAAGGAAATAGAGTGTTTTCGACCGAGAACTGCTGGCAGCTTATGCCGCTGTTAAATACTTCCGAAATATGGTTGAGAGACGAGCCCCGATGTTGTATACTGACCATAAACTTTTATCTTTCTCCCTTAACCAAAAGTCAGCCAACGTCAGTTGTGTCACCTAGATTTTCTTTCGCAATTCACTACAGACATTAGATATCTTCCAGGTATTGATAATAAAACCTTTTCCGGAATAAACAAAAATATTTCTGATTGCTTAAATTGTAATGTTATTAATTTGAAGGAAAATAATTCAGTGTAACAGACAGAATCAACACTCAATTAAAAATGATAATGCAAAGAATCACTCTGTTTAAAATATTTACAATTATATTATAAAATTAAATTGCTATTTACCTTTCGATATCTAAAAATCAATTCAATACCATCAACAATTCCAATTTTTTCAGTTCTTTTCAAGTATCAGTTTTCGAAATTTAAGATTAAAAAAAATTTTAATGGGCATACAATTTACATAAAAATGCGAGGATGAAATAAAAATTTAATTCTTCTTATCAACTAAATGGGCGCTTCGAACTTATTTTTATTAAATCAAAAAATGCACTGCTCTCGAGTATTTCAAATAAAAAAGAAATATCTGCTCTCGAATATTTCAAATAAAAAAGAAATATTGATGTCTACTAAAATGAGCAAGGGAGAATCGAAAACAAAAGTTTCTCAAACGAAACTGCATTAATATAACTATACTAAGCATTGTAAATTGTTTATTTATGAATATTTCCTTTGCCAAATATATTAATTACATAAAACAAGCTGAGGAAAATGTTAAAAAGTAAAGATAAACATTTTTTAAATATTGTTTATATATGGTTTTTGTAGTTTTAATTCTTATTGTAAGTAAAATTTGTTGTGAATATACGCAGATTATATATAGATTTTTAAATTAAAATTTTATGAAATTTAAAAGTGGAGTTAATCCGCGATTTTGCAAGTGAAATATCTATATTTATAAATTCTAGAACTCCTCAACAAATTTTAATGATTACGAGCTGTAGGTTAAAACATATTATCAGAAAGTTATAGATAAATATATAAATTGTATTGTTATGGGAGAAGATAAATATGGGAAGATTTAATGTGTGTGTGTGGGGGAGGGTGAATTTAACCTGTTATATATATATATATATATATATATATATATATATATATATATATATATATATATATCCAGCATTACGTAGTTTTCCCTGTCTTCATGAAATTGTTATTGCTTGGCATTATTGAAAAGGCAGATTTTCAAAAGTAAATTCAATTATTGCTGATACAATTTAACAGTATGAAGATCAGCTATGACATCTCTGTCATGTGTGGTCGATAAGAGTTTAATTTAACCCCCCCCCTCAGAAGACTACAGCATTCTGAACACACATTCGCTTTGGAAGGTGGCACAAGATGACATCATTGGTCATTTCAAAATTCCTTAACCATATTTTGTAAGGTTCATTTTACCAAATTTGATTTGCAATTCCGCGAAAGAATAGTAAAACTCATACATTTGTTAAAAGGGGTTATATACACAATAAAAAAGTACTATTTTCAGGATATGGGAAACGATGTATATATAGTTAGTTAGTTAAACAAACTTTAGTTAAATTAATGAGTTTTTTAATAAGGTAATAAATTTCTAAAAGAAAAACTAAATCATTAATTGATATTCGCAGTAATAGTAAAATGATATTAGTTTTAAAATCAATAACATATGTATAATCCTTTTTATGATGATCAGGAAATTTTACATACATTAAGTTGATATTTCGTTTTTATTTTTAGCATGATTTGAGCGAGACAAAATTTGTGCGACTACGCACATTTCTTTCGAGAATGAAGAAAGGAAACTGATAAATCAATTGATTGTCAAATAACATCTTGGAAAAAAGGAAAACAAAAAGAAAAAAAAAACAAATAGAAAGAATTTGCCCCAAAGCAGATAAACCTAATTCTTTTGTAAAAATTATAATTTTTTTTATTTATTGCTTCTCCATTAGAGCCTCACAATATTTGACATACGAATCCAATACAAATCCAAATATCCCAGGTTTCAATCATATCACTGTGATTATAGACTGATGCAAATTATTAACCTTTCTGTTATATTGTTATTCAATGAGAACAAAAATATTATTTCCCCTCCTAATGATATGATGAAAATTTATCAAATATGTAAAGTGAAATAAAAATCCTTCTATTTAAACATACCACATTTCAATGAATTTTCAATAAATTATTTCTCAATATGATATCAAATAGTATTGCAAAATTGTTTTCTAAGTATGACTAAAAATATTTCCAGAATGTATTCATAAAGGAAAAATTGTAAGAAGTAAAAAAATGATATTTTAAAATTCGTATTTTTTCTTTTATTTAGTTTATTACAGTGAAAACACATTTTGCTCAAATGTTAATACTAATATTCCTTTATCAAACTTATACAAGCATTTAATAAAAGAAAATTAAATAAATTTAAATAAAAAGAAACGTTTTGTGACAAATTGTTAAGTATTATTTTACCTCATTAGAAATTTATAATCTCACTCGAATTTGAAAATTCTCATATTATAAAAAGAATAAAATCCAAAACATTAAAAAATTTTCTCATAAAAAAATTGATTAAATAAAACAAAAGTACTTACGATTGTTGAAAATATTTCTTCCAAGTACAAAAAAGACTTTCCAATAAGTATTTTTCCTCGAAATAATTTTCATGTCCGAACTTTAAGAGAAGTTGCATTTTGGTAAAGTCTTCTGTGACGTCACAAATAGTGAGTGGAAATCTCTTCCGAATGGATTGATGCGAAGGAAGGTTGCTTTCATGTCCAGAGTTTTTCAGATTATGTAGAAGGAATTCCAAAACATTGGATTGTAGTTTTCTGACGCAATCCTTCAATATCCACATGTCTACTAACAGGAGGAAGCCACTCAATAGCACTCCATCATTCACACCTCCCTCATGCATTAGATTGACTGTAAAACAAAAATTACTGCATGCTGACATAATATAACTTCTGGTGAATGATTTCTTTTGCAAATTTAAATATTTATACAAATACTTGGGTAGGTCGTTTGATTTCTTCAAGTAAGCGGTTATAAAGTCTAATTCGAAATCAATTAAGGATAACGTAACTATGCGCCTGAATCCGTCCTCATCGTCTTTTAGATCTTTCAGATTTTCACTGTCTACTGATAAATCAAGATGTTCTAAGTGGCTAGGCTCGAATTCGATTTCCTTCATAAGACCGTATTCTAGATCCAGAGCTGCAACCGGAAATCGCACCTTTCTTGCCATCTGTTTGCTCCAGAGTTTATAGTAAGCCAAACTTCTCTTGTGAAGCAATATCTCTAGCATCCTTTTCGGTATTTCAGGACAAACATAGTGAGAAAATCTGAAATAGAATGGAGGAATGTTGTTCCACATGTTCGTGCACTAGAAGGGAGAAAACCTGTTACAGACGAAAAGCTTTTTCAGTTATTAATCGATACCGAATTGGATAGCAATAATAACTGTGCATCCGTGCTTTTCAGTTTTTCATCAAATAAAATCTAATGCATAAAAGCGCCATCTGTTGGCAATTTTAATAAATTTCTAGCATATTTTATCTTTTCACTTCAAAAAATTTTTCTGATAGAAAAATTTCTAACAGTTTCAGAAAATATTTCTAACAAAATAATATTTTGACCACTTGTAACTTTTAATTAATTTATATATGTTCACTCTTGTTATATATGTTCTTTTAAGAATTAAAATTCATAAAAGAAAATTGCTTCAAAATTCAGATATTAATAAGTAAAAGATATATTTAAATTTTAGGAAAATGATGTGTAAACATTGTTAATTAAGTGGATATTCTTTAAATATAAATCGATGAAAAGATATCGACAGCTTGAGATAATCAAGTTACAAAATATAATTTTTTTTTTAAAGAATTTTAGAGGAATTTAGTTTCAAATTTAATTTTTGCAAAAAAAAAAAAAAAAAAAAAAAAGACAGGTAACCAAAATATTCTTATATTCACTTTTTGTAACTTTCTCATCTATCTTTTATTCTATTATAGTTTTCTGTCTTAACATTGTCCCTGTTTTCATGTATTTTTGAGAAAAAAAAATTGAGGAATTACCAAGAAAAATTTCTTGGAATTATTTTTACTGAAAATTTTTACAGATTATAAAGGTCTATTTTATTAATATTGTTTTCACTGCATTTCTAATATTTCTTTTAAGATGCAAAATATTTTTATAACTGCGTGTATTTTGAAAAAAGGCGTTCCCTGTAGATGCAAATCAACTCTAAATATTATACAGATAGAAATTCATCTTAATGTCTGAATTATAAGAAGTTTAAGAAAAATGAGTGTAAATTTTTCCGTGAACTTGAAGGTAATACAGTATGATGTAAGAGAACACAGGTATTATTCAAGAACAGGTGTAAGGCTGCAGTACCCATTAGGAAGCAATATAGATTTCCATAACAACAGAGGACGTTGAGATTTGTAAGTTTGAAGTTTGATAAAAATTCAACTCAACTAAATATTTCTGTGATTTTTGTCTCTCTCTCTCTCTCTCTCACACACACACACAACTTCAAACGGTAGGTCTGGTCTAAGAACTGGAGAAATAGGAATTCTATCGGAAGATTTCTCAGGAGACCGTAATTGGCATTCTTTACAAGATTTACAAAAGTTTAAAATATCATTTGACATATTCGGCCAGTAAAAACTATATCGAATTGTTTCTTTTGTTTTCTTTAATCCCATATGACTTCCAAAAACAGATGTATGAGCCAAATCCATAACTTTCTGACGGCGACATTTCGGTAAAATTAACTGAGTTACAGTTTCACCGCAAACTTTCTCTTTGCGGAATAAAATGCCATCTAAATCAAAATATTTACCCTTGCCACGTGATAAAGAAGATCTCACTTCATCCAAAGAGGCGCATTCATGCTGTTCTTTTTTAAATTGTAATGATTGGCTCAATTTACAATTTGTTTCGGCTTCCGGTTCTTCCACCTCATCAGAAATACACGGATTCGTGGCGTCATTTGAACAGAGAGCCTCACCCACATTTTCAGCGTGTGATGATTCAGCAGTCTCATCATGATTTTCAACTTCTTGTGACGCCAAAACAAAGCAGGCGGCAGACTTCTTGTTTTCTTCTAGCACTACATTTTCCAATAAATAAAAAACTTTCGTTGGTATTATACATTGCCCTTGGATTTTATTCGTAACAGCTGCAATAATTTCGATAGGTTTGGAGAACATTTTATTATTTTCCGTTTTTAACACTACTTGAAAGCTCATTAATTCAGCTTCTATCTTCCCTCCAAAAGCACTAAAATAACTCTCCCCTTTTCTGTTATTGATTTTGGAATAAAGTCATTATTTATGACTGGAAGTTGGCATCCCGAGTCTACGAGAGCTTTCACTGGAGTATTATCTACGTAAATGTCCACATATTGAAGAGGATTTATTTCAATTTCCGTTCTTTTTTCTTTTAAAAATTGGGAGCGAATTTCTGCTGTTAGAACATCGCTTTTCTTATTATTTGCTTTAAATCTTTTTGGGCATTCTCTCGCAAAATGCGAATCTCCACAAATATAACATTCTTTCACAGTTCTTTTTTCAAAATTTTCTTCCTTCTGAAAATTTTTAAATTTTTGTTGTCTATAATACGGAGGAATATGTTTTGACTCTGCCGAATATTTTTGTTCTCGTTCGTTCGAATTATATCTCTTGAAATATTCTTTGCGAGGAAATTCTTTCGGTTTTGATTCTGCCGAATATTTTTGTTCTTGTTCGTTATAATTATATCTCTTGAAATATTCTGGGCGAGGAAATTCTTTCGGTTTGACACTAATATTCGTTCTGACATTTTCATAATCATCCAATTTACTTGTTATTTCTTCTGGAGTTTTAAAATTTGACCAAACATCAATAAAATGTTCTTTAATTTCTAAGGAAACTTTGCGTTTTATTTGATCGGTTATTATTAGATCACATAGTTCTTCAAATGTTCGTATTCCAAGTCCGCTGATCCATTCTAAGAAATAATTTTTCAGTTCATAAGCAAAATCTCGCCAGTTTATTTCTGGTTTCTTATGATGCATCGTGAAGAATTGTCTAAATTTTTCTGGGGTCATTTTATACCTTTTGAGAAGTAAACTTTTTACTTTGTCGTAATTCTCGGTGACTTCTTCCTCTTCCCTAGCTATAATTTGTACAATATCATACGGCAATAATCCAATTAAATGCGTAACCCAAAGTTCTTTTTTAATTTCAATTCTCTTAGCGTGTCTTTCGAAGAGGACAAGATATAAACTTATATCATTTGTTTTGGGATCAAACTTCTGTAAAATATTATTTAAATCTAATTTCGCCTTAAAATGAAAATCATTACCAGTATTTTGTAAGTTATCTTCTCCTGTTCGTTCCTTTTCCATTAAACTTAGTTTTTGAAGCTCGAATTCCATTTCTAGTTTTCGTTTTTCCATTTCCATATTCCATTTTCGTTCTTCAATTTCTTGCAATCTTTTCCGCTCTTCAATTTCATTTCTTTTTCGTTTTTCAATTTCTTCTTCGTTCTTCAATTTCTTCTTCGTTCTTCAATCAACGAATTTGAGAATTCTTTAATGAAATCTTCGTCGTAGTTTTCGCTTTCTGTTATCAATTTTTTTAGTTCGTAAAGTTTTAGATTCGCAGCATTCTCAATGCCTAATTCCACTGCAATAGTTCGTAAATCTTCTTTCTTTCCTTTTGCGAGAAAAGCCATTTCAATTACTTGTAGAACACAGTCAAATAAACGAATTCACAGTTCCGTTTCAGATTATGTCAGAAACATCAGTTCGTAATCCTGCCGGCTGCGCCAGTGTAGTGTCTGTTCTGTCGAAGAAAGCAAAACTCGAACGAATACAAACATTTATTTAAATTTAAAAATAAAAATTGATAGTATTGTATATTATAATTAAAAGAAATTTGACTATGGCCCTACTCGGCCAACAGAACAAACACCCAAGGAGAGCCAGCTGAACCTCCTCGTTCGCTGGTCCACGACAATCTCCTCTTTCTCCGCCGGAGCGGACCCCTCCTCTCCTCTCTCCCAATGACTACAGCGCCATCTTGTGAAGAGAATGAGGAGTATCCTAACACTACACTATTGTTATTGTAATGTAGGTACTGTTTTAATATCAGTTTGGCGGCCGGTGGAACTTTGCATTTTGGACAGATAGTTGGATACTATGCGGATTGGCAAATACTTCTTGCGTACCGGCGGTTGAGAAACACTGTTACAGAAGACCAAAAATGTCTAAAAATATTTAACTTGAAGTATTATTTAGGATAGTCCTTTATTTCTGTATTCTATGAAAACTAAAAAAGAGCTTTTTTAGAGTTTTCATTATTTTACTCTTTATTTCTGTACTCTATGAAAACTAAAAAAGAGCAAAGAACATTTACAGAGCTCTAAATGAGCATGTCCATAACAGTGTGAATGAAGAATGCGATGACTTTTAAGAAAGACTCATGGCAGACTTAGTGTTCTGTATGAATAGTTTTGGAAACGCTTTTCATGGATCAATCTGACCATGATAAATGTTGATTAGAAAAATGGTGGAACTTCTGAAAATATTAATAGCAGTCTTCTCGATAATCGATGATCAGCTATATGACAAAGTTGTGTTTGCTGGTGAGCATTGGCAATCAAACTGGGAACAGAGAAAGCAAGAAGAAACGCCCACAGATGCGATTATTTCAAGTGAATGAAAAATAGCTGTGGCTGTTTCACCACTGCATGGATAATCCCATAGCAATCCCACAATCTGATCAAGATTGTTGAGAGTGCTTTCTGCTTACCTGGAACATTCAGAGAGCATTTTTTTTGATCAACAGTGCCTTGACTGATGATAGGGGTTTCATGAAGGAATCAGCGGTTAAAGACTTGATAACATGTAAAGTTAATATCAGATCAGATTAGATTAATGTTAAAAGATTAAAATTAACTTTCTAAATGAGTCCTAGCCAATGCAATGTACATGTAAATACGGTTCAAATTTTTATTCCTCATTCAAAATGTTTCTTCTTATTTAAGTGACTTATAAATATTAAAATATAAGAAATAACTGAGTTCAAATTCGTGTTTGTGTGATTTATCCCCCCCTTCCTCGTAGTTTAGGTTCCTAATCAATAACTATTCATGTCACTCAGAATAAACTGCCCTCTAAAAAACCACCAAACGCAGTATCCTTGAATAATGGGGTGCATTATGATATGCCGGTTGAACATTTCAGAAATCTGGCAAGCCAATGCACATTACATAATTTTATCTAAGGATACTTTACTTAAGATAGAGCATTATATAAAATAATAATTTTAATAACTAACAGTTATTCTTCAATTTTTCGAACTTTCAATACTGAAGAATAGTTTACATGTAGGGCCATTGTTGCACCAGCATGCAGTACCTAGACCTGAGTTGCACTCTTCCAGTTAGATAGAAGCTGCCAGGTGGAATCTTAGTAATGTTGAAGCAAGAACCAAACAGAAGACCCCAAATACTTGGCCTACCACCCCCAGAGGCACCATTTCACTTAGAGGACATTGCAACCATGCACAGTTTTAACGTGCGCCAGCCGCCTTTTGCAAACACAACGGTTCTTCGGTTAAGTTCGGATTCGAACTCACTACCTTTCGATAATAAGAACGACGTTCTAACCAACCAGGCCATCATGACCCCACTGGTACGGGCGTTGTTGTTGCACCAGCATGTTTACCTGTATCTAGCCATGAGCTGGGCTCTACCACTTAGATAGAGGCAGGCAGCTGGAGTCTTCGTAATTTTGAAGCAGGGACCAAGCAGAAGACCCCCAATACATGGCCTGCCACCTCCAGAGGTATCATTTTACTTGGAGCGACCACACCCAGTTTTAACGTGCCCCAGCAACTATTAGCGAACACGACGGATCTTCAGTCGGCCGGGATACGAACTTACTACCTTCCGATAATAAGAACAACTCTCTAACCAACTAGACCAAAGCTGCCCTTCTGGTATGGGCGTGGTGGCCTAGTGGTTAAGGCATCGGCCTTCCGTCTGTAATGGCTTGGTTCGATTCTCAGTATCGCCAAAGACCCACCGAGTGCATGCTCGTTAAATCTGTGAAATCGATTGTCCTGTGGTCGGTGGCTGAGCAGTTATTATGGGTGTAATGATCTCCAGATCATTGTTAAAATAGAGGGAGCGGGTCCTCTGGCGGTGCCATCCATTGGAGGAGTCTTAGAGCAAAGTCGCACTTTCTTTGTGGTGCTCTTTCTCAAACGAAAGACGCATCCTTCTGACTTAATTTCGCAAAGCCGTTGACTGGCGACCTCAGCCTGTCCAAGTATCATAAGTAACAATAATAACAACAAACATTTTACTGGTCCTAAATGCACGTGAAAACGTGCTTCTGCTGTATTAATATCATTCTCAATAATGATGCGATTACGTTCTGATCTCTTTTAATTAATTAATCACACGTCATTCAGTCCTAATACAAAACATTAAATATTTGGGGTTCATTTAAAATTGCGATTCACTTTAAAGGCAAAAAGTTTTTAACAACATAAATTGAATAAAGTACGGGTACTTTATAAAGGGTTTTTACTCAGAGGAAGGTTTAAATTGGATTCTAAAGCACAACAAGCATCCATCCAATCCGGAATGGTTAATCGAACCTCCGAAGATTGAAATGAAAGTAACCATTCAGTCTGTATTAATTTGAATTGCCCAAATCAAATGTAATATGATAAAATAATAATAAACTTAACTTCCATTTTGCTTTCATAACGACGTCCAGAACATTTGGTGAAGGCAATGGCCGAATACACATATTGTTGTCACCATTCTGAGAGTTTTTGCTCTGATAAAAACTATTAGGTATTGAAAATTTTTGGGTATTATTCATTTGTTATTCCAACACTGTTGCAAATTTAGGTTGGAAATTAATTCCTTTTTTTCCTTCAAAGTGGAATGCAGTCTCGTGACCCATGCTAATAATCATCGGTCAACTGGAGGAATATTGTCACTCCAACAAAAATTTTGTAAAAAAAATTTCGAATCATTATACATAAATTAATTTTTTTACATGTATAAAGCGAAGTGAGATAGACTATTAAGAATTTGATGCTAAATTAGAAATAAAATTACACTCTTCAGTACTACATATCATAAGGAAAGATAACATTTTTTCTAATTGAAACATTCATAAGGTTTATTTGTTTTTCATATGGAAAATATTGGTACTCGAGTTTAGATACAGAAAATCATAATTTGTGTGTTTGTGTATTTTTTCTCTCTCTCTCTCTATTATATATATATATATATATATTCCAGTTAATATAGCAACCGATAAACAATTTGAAAAAAAAATCTGTTTGTGAGTGTACTGATCTGTATTGAAGTCAATTTTAGACCAAGGCCGTTTCGAACAAGCTTTCTCCAATGGACTCCCACAATTTGCCAATGTTTCTAAAAGGTTTTTAAGAACTGATTCAACGCAGTGAATCAATCTCTTGTGTGTATCTATCTTCTTACTTGGTACCTTTAACACTTGAAAATGTAATTTGTTTAACAGGATTGAAGTTGTCACATCTATTAATGTGCCAAAAGCCCCTGATACGATAAGATATTCCACTATATTATGTTGATAACTTCGATAAATTTCGTAATTAAATGAAATTTATTATTCTTTCCCCTAACTTTCTTCACACGTTTTTATTTATGGTCAACATTGTCCATAATACAACATTGTAATATTAATAAGACTTTTATTAAAATGTCATTTTATCATGAAAGTCAATGATTTAGACATAAGTAAATTCTTTAAACCACTATAATATCAATAAGCTCTTTGTAATTCATCTTGGATTCAATTTTAACATTGTTATCATTACAGATGGTAATACCGAGTCACTTGAATTGATCAGAATCCATAAAAGTTTCACTAAATATACTTGTTCTTCCCCCCGCATTGTCTGCCAACGTTGGTGAGTAACGTTTGTGTAAATAATCTGTATTTTTATATTCAAGCTAGAGCTCTTCAATTTATTGTTTGATAATTTATGTGATTTTTTTGTACTTATTGAGTTAAAATATATATTTTCATAATAATTAATTTTCTATGTCATTGTTTTCCATTAAAAAGCTCATCTTTCTTTAAGGAATCGAATTCCTCATGAACATAACCGCAAAGATTTTACTGGTTTGGAATCACGCGTACGCGTTAATTTTAAATGTGTTTGTATGCATGTAACCACTGCATGCATAACATTGTATCCCATTATAATTTAATGTTGGTTTCTCATTCCTATTTTGTGTCACTAATTGACTTCAATTTTGCCATTTATTCTATGACCCTGTGATGTGACTTTTATTATTAAAATATAAAATATTGTACTTTCAAAATAATAATTAATATTCTATGTGTCTCATGGTTTTCATTAAAAAGCTTTTTTTTCTCTACATGATTGATATACTTATGAAAATCACATAAAAAGAATTATACCAGTTTGGGTTAACATGTTTGTTATAAATTTATTTGTTGGTAACCATGGAATACAATATGCTTAATCACATATAATTTATAGTGTTTTTCCTATCTTTGTGCCGCAAATTGATTTCAGTTTTCACATGTTGTATGATTTTAATTATTGGTTCATAAAATAAATGCATTTTTCGAAATAGGTAATTTTCTACAAATGTCTAGTTTTTATTATTAAACAGCACTTTTTCTCCCTCATGATCAAATTACTCATGAACATCATTGCAAGATTTTTATAATTATTTCGGGATCACATGTACAATAATTTTAAATATGCTTTTGTATAATTGACATGCTGTCTTAATAAAGTATGCATTTAAAATGGGTGTATGAATTTTTTAAAAGCTATTTTAACGTAAACAAGAAAGCTGTTGTTATTTATGACACTTGGATACACCAAGCTCGCTGTTCCTTGGCTATGCGAATTCATGTCAGTAGGGTGAGTCTTTCGTTTAATCAGAGAACTGCGAAGAGGAAAGTACGACTTTGACAGATGGCACCACCAGAGGATCCACTCCCTCAATTTTGACATTGATCTGAAGGGGAGGAAATATTCATCCAGACCATTGCACCCATAGTAACTGCTCAACGACCGACCACAGGACTTTCGATTCCACAGATTTAACGAGCGTGTATATCGCATGTACTCGGTAAGTCTTTGGTGGCATTGGGAATCGAACCCCACCCTTTCGGACGGAAGGCCGATGCTCTAACCACTAGGCTACCACTGCCCAAACAAGAAAGTTCTTGCCCTTTTTAATGATCCAAAAGAACATGACCTACACAAAGTGTAACCCATTGTTTGTCAGTCCTTGAAGTTATTACCATTGGCATCGAGCACCTTCTGCCAACGTGTCTTCAGTTCTGCAATCTCCTTGTGGTTAGTTGGGGAGAGATGCCCATGAGTGCCTGGCGCATATTTGCTTTATTGTTGATAAATTTTCCACGAGATGATTGTCCAGGGAATGGAAGATGTGGTAATCTGATGGTGCAAGGTCAGGTGGGTAAGGAGAATGGCACAAAGTTTCCCAAGTCGATATATGGTATTCCTAGCTACCTGGGCGACTTGCGGCCTCTGGTTATCAACCAAGAACAGTACACTTTTACGATTAAGTGTCAGCAGTTACCGTTTGGCCCATTGGTAGCAGCTCATAAGGAACCATTTGATGACTAGTCCACCAGATATCAGCATCATCAAAGAAGGATAAATTTCCAGACATAAATTTGTGAAACCGATGACATGTCGTACGTTCATTCACGTCACTATCCCGAAAAGCTTGATATATTTGGCGACTTTATGCAGCAACTTTAAGCCCACATTGAAATAATACACAGCAAACAACATCGAATGATCTCCTTCGACACGTATGTATCCTCTTTGCTACTGTATGAGTTACGATTGATGAGTGTGCGCAATAGCCTTGCTTTTATAAGGACTAATATTCCTACTCTCAACTGACCGATGTCTCAACCACGTCATACACTAATTTGCATATTTATTCTTATTTTACTTAGTGGCAATGCGAAAACTCACCTTATACTTATTTATATCTTCACTTAAATGAAATACCTTAACTTGTGTGTAAAAAAGATTTTCACTGCCCGCAATTTCCCATGTGATATGATTTTGTTTGATTTGTGAATTGTTCTATTTAAGACATGTCTCGATATAATTAATGTTAAATAAGATACTTAATATAAAAAGCATGCATAGGAAACATCTATTATATAAAAGATTTGGTTAAGTACCTTGTTACTATATAACTAATTTCAAAGTATGACAATTTAATTGATTATTTTAAACAAAATTTAATTCCACATTGGAGTATTTTACCGTAAGAATTAAATACAGGAAGTTCAATTTTAACTATCAATATACATTTTAAAATAAACTTTTTGTATTTTTAATTCTTTATAAGAATTGGTAATTTAAATAGTTGCTATAAAATATGCAATCAATGTGACTAAAATATAGTCTAATAAATAATTATGGCCCATTCATACATACCCGTGCAGGCGACAAAAAACGCCGATTTACTGCGTCGGAATGTTTTTTTGCATTTGTAGGACGTAACACGATTGTGCACATGCGTGAATTTTGCTTTTATGTTCTTGTTACCCTTGAAACATTTGATTCGTAATTTATTTTTTATTTCATTACAGTTTAAGCTTTTGAAGTGGCTGATTTAGTGTTTAGGATTTTATAAATTTTCTTAAGTAAACTTTATTTTGCAAAATCATAAAATAAACTGTCGTATTGTTTTTATTACACTGAATTATAATTTTCTTCGTGGAATATATATGGAGACGAAATCATTCCGAGAACACTGTGGCAGAATTTTTGCCTTGTAGCTATTGTGGTGAGTATTTTTAGAGCAAAATAAGTAAAAAATATTCGATCCTCTCTTTCCACTTTTTGTTTGGGTTATAAGACTCGACGGCGTTGGAATGGCCACCTTCGAATTCAGATTTAGAGTGGTGTCTGATTTCTCCCGAACAGAATGTTTTGCTATATGCAGGCACTCCTCACTAACCACCTCCGAACGAAGGAATTGAATTAAGAGGTCAAGGTCATGAGTATTTGCTTTAGTGTTATGGGAAATGGAATTTCTCTCTCTTTCCCAATCAAGTAAAATTTGTTCAGGAATAGAAGCTTCGACTAACAGATTAAGCATACATGCAAATTTTTCCTAAATTTTCTAAGTAACGCAAATGTGTTCTAATTTATCAACTCTAAACTAGTGAAATCTAATCAACTAAACGATGAAACAAGTTTATCTATTCTGCTGGAATTTAAAATAATCTCTCAAGACCATGATGTACATCTCCAATAGATTCCATCCCATATAAATAATGAGACAGCAGATAGATTAGCCAAAGAGGGCAGTGAGGATGATACGCCCACTGGTTCATGACTTACATATCAGGAACTTTATTCTAATGAAAAATCCAGACTAAATTCAATCTGGCAAATCCAACCCACGTACCAATGGTACTCTGGAACATCTAAATCTCTGCTGGAAATAAAATGTGACCGAAAATCTCAGACTGCCTCAGCCAGATTCTCAAATGGAAATCTAAAATGTTTATCGTTTGAACGTGCTACAAAATATTATCCCACTTGTAAAAAATGCTGTGAACAGCCTCACCGAAACATATTTTGGATTGCGTCGGACTTTCGCGGGAGGATTTATCCTCAGATTCCCTGCTAGTCATCGACTTTCTGACTGTAAACAATTTATTGGAGTTGGTCTGACTAATGTTAGATCTTTAAAGAGGATAAGCCACAAAACAACAACTAGTAAAAGATATGTTTTGCGATTGATTTAAAGTTAATTTCAAAAGTTCGCGCACATATAATTCAATAAGCATTTTATCATCAGCAAAACGGGTTTTTAAATTATTTTTTTTATGAAACTTTTAGATATCTGATAAAATTGAACAAATTCAAATGCCTTACCTTTTGTTATTTGCATCAGATACGCGAATTTCACGTCATCCTCTACTTTTGGATACTCAATTTTTTGAAACATACACCAAAACACAAACCGATTCTTGGAATCACGATTGAAATCTATCAATTATAGTTTTGGAAGGTTTATACTCAAGCGGTCTGTTGACGGGAACATATTATGTTGTTACGTTAATTTTACAAAAGTTTTTAAAAATTCGTGAAAACGAACTTTTGCGGAGGTAAAATGTATCACATTTCACTTTCCACGATCTCGTCTGTTTCTGTTTCGGGATCAGGATTTGAAGAAAGGTAAATCACAAATTCATCGTTTTGAAAAAGACGCTTTTTTTTCCCTTTCTAATTTTGCAAATGCTAGTGACGCTGCGTGAAAGTTGTTTGATGCGATACAGTTTTCCAGTTCATGAATTGTTTTTGTAACTGCTAATAGAAATACCTTCCGTAGAAATAAGCAAATTTTATCCATTTTTTGGAAAATAATTATATGTATGTTGTTTATAAACTGGGCGCCAGAATTCGTGATGTCTTCACACTGTTGTGTGTGAGAGCGAAACTCCTCTAAACAGCAAACCCCTCACTTACCTCTCGGAGGACCCCACCGATTTGGGACCTATTACTCCATCGCTATTTTTGCAGGACCTAACTGAGTTCTGTGTTTAAGACTTGGACCAAAATGGATTACAAAATCTTCGCAAACGAGCGCCTTCAAGCCGTTTAACAAAAACTCTATTCCTAAAAGAATATATCTCTATTTTAAAAAAGACGAGCTATGGAGTACAAACTTTACTTGCTGTTGGAGATACTGTATTGATCAGTTTAGATAATAAAAACGTGTAGATTGGCCTTTAGCTAAAATTATAGAAATTTACAAGGGACGTGACGGTGCTTCCGGTGTTGCAAAATTGAAAACTCCGAGAAGTAAATTGATACGACCATATTCGACGTTTGTGCCGCTTGGAAACTTCAGGTAAAATTGCTGAGATCATAAAAAACCAATAACCACCAGAAGTGGCAGAACTATTAAACCCATGACTTGATTTTGAGCATTTTATCTTGTATATTTAATTTATGTATTTTAATTCCAATTTTTGGTTAAGTTTCTTAAATAAATTTTGAATAGTATAAGCATTAAAACAAATATATTATTTTTCAGAAATCTAAATTTTTTTATGTTTAAGTTAAGCTTTAACTTTTGTGGGTGGAGGATGTTGCATCTCTCCCATTAAATTACAGATGGCGCTATCAGCGCTGTGTGAATTAATGTAACTATAACTTTGTCTTTGCCTACGTTTGTTGCTGTCATCTCTGGGCTATGTGTTGATAAAATAAAAACGAAACTTTTGGGTCCTATATTAGGACCCAACTCGTGCTCCAACAAATTCTAGGGCAGACTATCACATCAGTTCTTTCCAAGCTTTCTAGAACAACTAGCTCAGTGGTATAAATGTACGAATGAATAGCAAACAATTAATACCAACATATCAACAGAGAATAACACACCATTTCAGTTTCTTTTTGGTACGAAGATTAATGTTACGAGTCACAGAAATTTCAAAGAAATTAAGATGGAATTTTAATCTAATTTTATAGTTTAAAATTATAAACTAAGAAAGTATGCAAAGTAATAAATTTTTCATCATTTAGCATCATTTGGAAGACCAGTAGATTTCATGATCGGCGAAATATAATGGTTAAACTCGTAGCGAATGGTTGATGCAACTATTACATGTTGCCTCTAGTCTGGAATGCACTGGAGAAGGGCAAGAATTTTCTCAGCGAATCAGTAAGCACAGCAAACAAGGACTAAGACAACATTGCTTTTGATAGCAGCAAAACGGCAGCTCCCCCATAACTTTAAGACTCATTTTATGTTGAAATAATTAAGATAAAAAAATTATAAATATTAAGTGTTAATGAAATGTTAATCAAGACCAGAATAGTTACATATTTAATTAAATAGCGGCAAAGCCATTTTCACTCTCCCACATATTTATAATACAGTTTAGAGAATTAACACTATTTAATTTAAGCTTAAAAATCAACACTACCTGAAATTAATGTAGTTATCATGCTTGTGTTACTTGTAACTCTCTCTCTCTATTAAATACTTTTTCATCATTATATAAATTGTCAATACAAATATATTGGTAATATATACTTCATTAAACTTTTCTTTTGCTTAATTATTAAAGTATTTGATGAGAAAGTCTTCATTTTAATTAATGAATTTTTATTATTAAAATCAAAAGTAAAGACTAATATCAATGACAAAACATTAATGAGAGAAAAATATTTGCATTAATTAAGAGATTAGCAATCAATATTAAATATTATGAAGCAACTATATAACAATTACTAATAAATATTATTGTCTCATTATGTTGTAACAATTCACACTTAGAAACTTAACAAAAAGTAATATTTCTTTCTTTAATTACTTTTAAAAAATAACCCTTTTTTACTTCACATCTTACATGCATAAATTAAATGTGGTTATGAAAGTTTAAAAAAATGCAAACACATATGTAAAAGTATTTCTTACAAATGCAATATGATAGACACAATGAATTTTATGTAAATGAAATCTCCTTCTTCAGTGAAAACTTAAATAAGGTTAAATAAAACTTTATGCAGATTCACTAGGTGGTTCTCTTTTCACTTTTTGTAGAGCTTCTCGTTCTAAAAGGTGCTGAGCCTTCAGCCTTTCCAATTCATCGAGTCTTGTCTGTGAATGTTTCAGTCGATGCCAGGCCATTTGCATGTCTTTTTGACTAGCATAGCTGGAACCTTCATGTGCTTGACCTAAAAACATACATAATATATCAAACTAAAATTTTTCAAATCATTAAACAAATATTTTTTTCATAAATTAAGCACATCAAGATTTACACAAGTAATTATAATGCAAAATTTAAATAATTATGCATAGACTTAAAAGAGAAAAGAATTTAAGCTCAGTACAAGATCTCCAAGATTATTCAATCATTCACTATTTTTTTTTTTGGACTAACACAAAAATATTACCAATAAAAGTGTCGATAAGAAATTTATACAAATTTCTTATAGACACTTTTATTGGTAATATTTTATAAATTTGTATAAATAATTTGTACTGATTGATGATACTGCACTAATGACCAGTTATCCAAATGGTAGTCGATAACCCAAATATATGAGTATAAAAGTCGTTGAAGCTATTGAGAAGGAAACTAAACCAAAATTCCTTATTATTAACCATGATAGTAAATGAATGCCTGTTACAAAAATACAAATCCATCAACTCATCTTTTTATTGTGAATTATAAGCTGGAAGCTGTTGCAGAATTTGTTAATTTGGGATTGACATTTAACAATAATAACAGAATCAATCTGAAATAAAGAAACATGTAGTTATGTATAAAAGTTTTCTTGGAATAAAACTTTTAAGATTACTTTTTAATTTAGAAAAATCAAATTATGATTTTTGAAATTGAAAATCAATTTAAAAATCAAAATTATCACTTTGCAAGACTCTCGTCTATTCTATCCTGATTTATGCTTTGGAAACAGACTTTAACCATGGAAAAGGGAAGAATCATGTGTGTTTTAAAAAGGAGGATCTCTTGTGATATATTCTTGTTAGAATTCAAGTAAATGGTATATTACACAGAAGATGTGACTCTGAATTATACCAAATTTTTAGTTATTCATTACATTAAAATAAACTGCATTAATTGGATTTGACATGAATGATAAAACATGATTAAAGGTATTTTCTGAGTTGGATCAAGTAAGGTAATTAAAGTCCTAAACTTTGAAGGATAAATGAAATGAAAAATATTTGTTATTAATAACTAAAAGAGTTTAATAATCAAGCTGGCTGGAAACATCAAGTTCAGAAATGTTAGAGTAGTTTTGGCTTATCCTAGGCTGTCATGTCATAAAAAATTATGACCACAAAATTTTGTAAAGTTTATATCACAGCAATATACATTCACATTTATAATAATATAAATTATTCTTCATCTACTCTTGGTCATCATCTTGGTTATTTTTAATAATCTTATATTTAACAAATAAAAGTGATTTATTTTAGGATGTATGGCCCTAAAGCAAATTTCAAGCAAAATTATAGCTTGATTTAAATAAGAAGGAAAATTTTTGCAAATAAAACAGCAACTAAATAAAACACATTTGTCATTTTTTAAACAAAATGATTTTCCTTATAAGATTAAATACATTCTTTAAATGTAGTAAGATTTTATAAACTAATAATTCAGTCATAATTTTTTTACTTAATTGAATTATTATATGAAATTTAATTTGTAATATTTTAATTGACAAGGACTATAAATTTAAATGTTAAGTTTAATTATGAATGTAATTAATTTTTAAAATTAATATATACAATTTTAAAATTAATATATACAGTTCTTACATCCTTAGTATTTTTACATAATAAATATTTGATCAAAAGCCGTTTATCATTATTTTATTCTGACTAGAATTTGTAATCAATAACATTTTTCAAAAATAACAAAAAAGCTACTTTATTTTTAATCATGAATATTATGCAACAAACAATTTTGTGAATGATACTTTTATACACAAAATGAAATAATAATACTCTTAACAAAAAAAAAATATATCATGTTCTATATAATATTTATAAATCTGAATATTTATGCATTAAATTTATATTTTGATTTTGTAACAGATATTTTTACAAAACAATTTTATTGAAAATGTCATGATCTACATCATATACATATATTGGGTTGTTTGGAAAGTAATTTCATTTTTCCCACATGGATCGCCTTACTGGCAAGGAATGCGACATTATATTTTCTTAGACACCAAGTAACATGGGTCTTGATGGAAATGAGAGAGCAGATGCAGCTGCCAAGGCTGCATCAGACCTAATTCTACCATCAGTTCCACTCTTTGACATGAGAAAGGATATTAAAATCCTTATTCCCTTTGACAGGAGTTGTGGAACATGCAGGTCGGCAACAAACTGCATACCGTTTTTCCATCTCTTATCTCATTATCAATTTTACTGTTATAAAGTGGTGATGTTCATTTGACTCACCTTTGTATTGGACACACAAGTTTCACACACATAATTATTATTATAAATCCATGGTGTGAAACATGTGATGTAATATACACAATATATCATATTTTAATTTCATCTCATGATTTTAATCATCAATGTTTACACTTTTTAACAGTGATATTTTAAGTTTGTTTGATTTGCCAACAGAAACCTGTTTGCCTTTTTGAGGGCAAAAGGTTTTTCAAACTTTATTGAATTTATATTTTAAATTTTATAATTACACATATAAATTTTGTTTTGTTTTTATACATATTTAAATTTTAAGAAAATTATACAGAAATATTTTTATCTTATAAAATTTCACTGTTGATTGGGTTAAAAAATTTTTTTTTACAAAATATTATTCTTGGTACAGCATGTCCATAACTGGACAACTGGACCTTGTGCCAAAAAACTCAACCAATCATCCCACCTGAATAAATTTTTTACTACTAAAAACCAACCATTTTATTTTGGAATCATGCTATTAACAGAAAGATGGCGAAAGATATTGGGCTACTATTAACAGTATATAATTCAATAAAATACTTATTCACTATGTTTCTATACTTTCCTAAAAATAAATTACTTTTCCAATAACCCAATATATACTGATTTATGGATATTACATAAAATATGACATTTTTCATAAAGATAATGATACTACATTTTTAGTTAATTATGTATTACATAAGTATATGAATGGTTATATAAAATATAAATAGTTACAATGAAATTTGATACATGTAAGGAAATATTAAATTAGAATTATTTACATATATTGTATGTGTACAACTTAAATGCATCAACAGCTTACATATTTTAAATTTCAGAATGAGTTTACAATTATAAAAAATAGTTTAATGTTTAATTTTATACATTCAGAATAGATCTTCTGAAAAACAAAATATAATTAGAATACAAATTATTTTATATAAAGTCTTCTTTAAGCATGATCTATAGTTCTTTAAGTATGAAATACTATAAAATATAATTAACTTTATTTTTGTGAGAAGTAAATGCATAGTTATTTTTATTATAAATATATATAAAATAATAGTACATTATCTGATAAAGATTTGATATAGAATTTAAGTAATATGTAGAAAATAAAAAAAATCTGATTCATAAATTAATAAAATTTTGATGACGATATTTAGTATTCACAACAGAGCATTATCTATCAAGCTATTTCAATGGAATTAAAATACCAATGCTGATCTTTAATGCCAACTTTAGAATGAATAATTTCTATCATTCCTGTAATAGTGTTTTCAAAATGTCTAAGCTTTAAATTTAGTGGAATTTTGACCTCTAAAATGGTTACAATCAGCAGACCAGATTTAATGATGAACTTTGGAAATGATTGTTAGAATGAGAGCATTCAACTGTAAGTTGAGCAAAGATCTGATCTAGAGTATAGATATTATGAATAACTGATTATTTAATTCTTTCAGGAAATGTTTCAATTACTTAAGGATTTCCTCACTCTTCTCATTATTTGGTAAATTTAATATTTACTAAGCTATATGCTTTAATTCTAATATTTACATAAAAAATTGTAAATTAAAAAGCTGTATTTAAGCTTTACACTAAAGCAAATAATTCATTTATGTTAATTTCTTGTTTCAATCAATTTTTTATGCATGTGGTATATTTTATTAAGAATTGTAACAATATCTCATTTCAGAAATGCATTTGGTTCTGTATCATTATAAAAATTATATTTTGGAAGCAAAATTAACTCTTATACAACTAGTTTCATGTAAACATATGTAACAAAATGAGTGATTGGTGAGTGAATTATCTACTTCTGTATTAAATTATGTAATAAGAGGAATGTTAAAATTTGTGCGCAAAAATGTTTAACCAATAAAGTATATTTTTCTTATATTAAGATTCACAAACATATCAAATAATACTTATTTAAAACATTAAAATGTTACCAAAACAATTGAACAAGAATAAACTTATAAAAGTGTATTAATTGTCAATATTTTTATTTAAATTTAGATTTCAATAAATGCAGACTGAAACCTCTTCACCAAATAGGAGAAAATATATCAGTTTTTAAAAGCAAAATACAGACTTTCATAAATAAAATTTACACATTCATAAAATGTTTGCCAATTTTTTAACATCATGAATCAATAAGTAAATTTTCATGATTTTATTAAAAAATTATTAACATTTAAAAGATACATTAAAATATAATATGCTTGAAAAATAATGTAAACAAATTTTAAATAAAAATTTGCATATAGTATAATAAATGCAGATTCTTCAAACATCTGAAACAAATTTTAAAAAATATAAGCAAAATAATCTTTTACCAGTTGAAACTTGAGTAAGATATGTAATATTTTTTGACAATCCACCCTCAACATTCTCCAAAGTTTTCAAAAAAGTAGTACTATATGTTTCTGCTTGCTTCACACTTGGTTTTTCTTTGCTTAGTTCTGAGATTGCTTGACCTAAAAAATTATAATTCGGTAAGAAAACATTTTAGAATATAAATATAATAAAAAGAAGGCATATTTATAATATTTTAAATACATAAATTAGAGAAAGTTTAAGTTAAAATATTTAAATTTACCTTTTCTAATTTATGTAAAAAAATTATGACATATATTAATTTAGTTGTTGACATAAACTTATATAATTAAATTATAACATAATTAATTAATAAAAATTATTATTATATATTAATTTAGATAGTTAAAAATTAAATACAGATGCATTTTTACATACATACACATTTTTTTATGATACAAGGCTAATTAATTATACTATTTTAATCATTGAGTAGCAAAAATCAGATTAAATTAAATATATTTTGAAGTATTTTGTTAGATAATATTAACAAAAATATTTAGTATTTGAAATCCCCCCAATATAAAAATCCCTTTCCCAGAAATTATAAAGAAAAAAATTACAATTTTAAAAGCAAAAAAAAAATTTTTTTTTGTTATATTATAAAAATTTTAAACAGGCATTTTCAATAACAAAGTTATTTTAAAGTATAAAAACCTTTTTTTTTTGAAGCATTGAATATTATTTTGAAGAAAAATATTAATTCAAAATATAAATTTTTTAGTTTAGTTTTTCCTTAACAATTTCTTGAAATAACAATAATTTTGATAAATATCAATAATAATTTTTTATTATTATAAAGTTAGCATAATTTTTTAATCCTCCATATGCAGCTCAATTTTTATGCATGAAGTCTTGAAATGCAGGGCTATTTTTTTTTAAATAATATTTTTTTTATCTCTTTATTACATATATTTTACAATTCACAACTTTATCAGCTGTTTTAAAATAATACAAGAATTTTAATAGCTTTTACATTTTCAAAAAATATATATAATGACACCTATTTTAGCAAGCAGAGTTTGTAAGTTAAAAAACTCATACTTTATTTTAAGACATTTTGTTGCAAAAAATGTCACAGAAATTCACACATAATGTCACTGACACACGACAAATCTAGATCTTTCATAAATGCTTATTGCGAAGTAAAAAAAATCAAGCAAGAGAAAAGAAATTTCTGAACCTTCTAGCAGCATCTAGTAGTGAAAATAAACATCAAACGATATTTTTATAATCTATGCTGGGAAATAGCAGTATTATAATAAGAGGAGAAAATTTTCATTGAACTGTAGTCAGGGACAAAATTGATACTCTACTCAATTCATGGGAGCCGTACGCAAAGGGTAAAGTTCCTGATACTAAAGTAAATACTTGTGCAGAAAAATGAAGTGGGAGATAAAATATTTAGTGACAGAAAATTTTTTTGCTTTTAATTAAATTGAATAACTAAATTTTGATAGATATTTCTTCAGAAATTGCATTAGTTAACACTTTTTTATTCCTGGTAGCAGAATATTGTTATTCCTCAGTGAGACAAGAGTTTACATCTTAGAAGCCTATATGAAAAGATAATTATCGAATGTGGGCAAAAGACTTAGTTTCGAAATCTATGCTTCCTTAAATTTCAATAAACAAATAAAATATTTTCACAGGAAAAAAGCTTACAGAAAAATAACTTTTTACTGTCATGCCAAAGATAATTTTAGGACAGCATTGATGCTCCAAAATGTCAAGGCTGAGTATTATTTGCAGTAATTTTTTTGAGTGCATTTTAGTGTTGTATTATCTGAATATATATCAAAAGTTTATTTCGGCTTCATCTCTTTGTCATGCTTGTATCTACATCAGATGTTTATTTTGGCTTCCTCTCTTTATCATACCAGTATTTATCTAAGTTAATTTGTGCTTTACTGAAAGTTTCAAATGATTAAAGTTTATGTTCCCAAATTATCAAAGATATTTATGTACCTAAATCTCAAAATAACTTGACAGTTAAGAAGGTTAAAGGAAAATGATATAGCAATTATTAAAATTTTTCAAATAACATTGTTATATAAATTACATTTCTCAAAACAAGTAGATTTAATATTTACCTATACAGCAATTTACATTAAAAGAAATTTTCTATCCACATATTTTTGTTCAGGTAAATATTTATTCCAGTATGATGGAAGGACATTTAATGTATTGCAATGATATAATGTATTACAATGGAGGTATCACTGGATAGAAAAATATACAATAAATAAATAAATAAAGGGTAATTAAAAGCCTATGCAATTCTTGCAAATTAAAATAAATAAAAATGAAGATTTTTTACCATAAACAGATATTAAAGCACATTACATTGAATAATCCACTAAAATATTCAATTTAAAAAAGGATCTCACTAAATAGTAAAAGAGATAAAAACTAAAAATAAAAACTAGTTCCAAATCAAAGAGTATATCATATTTGTCTGATGCAAAAATCATCAATTTTTTGATAATTATACTGTTTAAAAAATATATAGCCATAATCTTAAGGAAAAATAAAAAACAGAAATAACACAATCTTTAACGTATTCCAAATTATTCAATGATGATACAAATTATGTGATTTTTTAAGTTTTCATACACTTCAAACATTTTGTACTTATCTATTCAAGGGTGCCATTGGAAAATTCTCCAAATCAGCAAGAAAAAATTAGCAGTAAAATATTAATTTTTGTTCATAAAAAATTATGTTCAATTTATTGGCTATTGTTTTACTGCCCCTACCCCAAAATGAAAAAATACCTAACATTTTAAAAGGCAGTTTATAAACAAAAACTAAATGAATATATTAAAGGAAAGATAAAGATTTTTTACTTGCAGCATGAAGAGCTGCAGCAAGATCTTTCTCAAGAGCTTCCAGTTGCTTAAGTTTTTCAGCTGGAGATGTCATACCTATAATTCAAAATAAATTTAAGCAAAATTTAAGAACAAAATTTTAACAAACATATAAAATAAAGAATTTCAGATTAGACTAAAATAAGTAAAAACAAGAAATATATAATGTTTTGTAGATTTCATGTACAATTATTTATTAATTAAAGGGATTTTAGAAATAGTATAAGATTTTATTTCATTTCAAAGCAGCTACAGTAAAATATTTTTAATTTCAAAGGTACAGTGAACAAATGTTTTATATTAGCATTTTTTTAGTTACAAGTGATAAGATAAAGAAAACAAAAATTATTTGCATATTGCAATGAGTTTATTTGAGGAGCTAAGGGAAAAGTTCATTTTAAAGGCTTATTTATAAATTCATTACCAAAATCCCATTAATATTTTTATCTTAAAAGAAATACAAGATAAACATTCATGTTATAACAGTGTATCTGTTTTAAAACAACCTTTAAAATTCTATCCAACTTGACTATTTTATATCTAGAAAATATAGTGCCTCACATCTAATTGTATTCCACTAATGATATTTAACTAGTTTGACACTTTATAGTCCCATTTTGACCTGTGGAAAAATTTAACCAGGAAACTCTATCAATAGGAAAGTATTGATCAATACTGGAATGAGGAATGGGGTAATCAACCATCTTAACATAGGAATTGTAATTTATAATCCTTTAAATGTGAATAATATGAAAATGAAGCCTTTTGATATTTTACATTTCTATAAAAACTGTTAATAAAAAAATGTTTTAAAACAATTTCTTAATTTTTTTTAATGTTACCCAAACTCATTGTTAAGTGAATAGCAAAAACTAAAACAATTTCAATCTGTACTATTTTCTCAATTTGATTTGTGTTGCTGTTACTTATGACACTTGGACAAGTCAAGCTCGCTTTGTCGTTGGCTATGTTAATTAAGTGCATCTTTCGTTTAACCAGAGCACCACAAAGGCAAAAGAATGACTTAGCTCTGAGACTCCTCCAACAGATGGCATTACCAGAGGATTGGCTCCCTCAATTTTGACATTGATCTAGAGGGGGAAGGAAATTTTCTCAAGACCATTACATCCATCTGCTGCTCAACTAATTGACCACAGTACTTTCGATTGTACAGAATTAACGATCATGTATATCAATTTGATTTGTTGATTTATTGAACAAAAATCACTTTTTGACCAGACTATTTACTAAAGTCTCTATGTAAAAAAAGAAGAACTTTAAATAAAAGCCTTTGAAACATTGTGTTGTGTGTTATGTAAGGTTCTATTAGAAAAATCAATCCAAAATTCAAAACAGCTCAAATAGCACAGAAGAAAGAATATAACAAAATGAACAAATATTTAAAATAATAAACAGAACAAAATAAGATTGCATATAAAACCCTTTTAACAATCTATTAAACAATAATGTCAAACATATATGATACCTTTGACATTCTTTAGTATTTTCATAAATAAATTCAAATTTGTTTCTATTAGATATTTTGTTAACTTAACATTAAAGGAGCAAAGCATAAATGTTATGCAATTTTTCCAGTTTTCATTAATAAATAATAGTTAAGCACCAATTACATTTTCATCTATAATATCTTTATTTTACTCCATAGTGTAAACCTTTCCAATTTTTATTTTTAATTATTAGAAGCTCAATTTCTGATCAGAACTAATATAATTTTTTCTAATTATAAAAAACTACAGAAATTTTACTAATCTACAGATAAAAGAACCAACAGATAATTGATATAACCCCACATACAGCTTGGGAAAAAATAAAATCAAAAATTCTATCTTTAAAATAAGATCTTTTTTTATATATAAAATAAATTTATTTTCAATATAAGATGTTATATTGCTAAGAGGAAAAGAGTTCTCATTTCCCTAACATGGATGAATTTATAATACTATACTAAACAGCTAACTAGTTTAAACTGTAAAATTATTTTTTATTATTAAAACATTGTTCTATCATCTTTATGGTTTCAACAAATGTTTTACTTTTTAATATAAAATATCAAATGGTAAACTTCTATTTCAATAAATCTCTTTTAGCACAATTTTCAGTTCAAACACTTCTCAATTTTTAGTAATTTTAGATTATGAAAAATATGGTTTAAAATACTTCTTTAAATTTATTTTCCACTACATCTCATGGCAGAATGCTAGAAAATCAATTTTTAACAACATACATGAATACATACTGAAAACTGTAAAACAAAATACGAAGTAACTAAAGAAAATGCTGCTTATTCATACTTGATTAATAAAATACATATACCATGATTTTTATATATTTTGTTTTAATAAATCAAGCATTGGTACAGTCAACCACTAGGCTGAGTAATTAGCGCTTTTGACTCCTAAACTGTGCGTCCTGGATTTGAATCACGGTTTGGACACGTATGTTTCTCAGTCCTTTCTTATGAGATGATGTATAAATGTGGCCCACCCTATAAACTTGTTTTTTGTGGAGTAATGCTATTCCTCTTCATGACTTAGTTTGCAGGTGCCCACTGGGTAATGATAAATAAATAGCAGTTTCCTGCCTTGTTGTGGTGAAGGGTTAATCATCCAAGTGACCCTCATTGTTAAAAAAAACATTGGCACACATCTTTATGCTATTGAATAACTGTACAATGAAGTTAATCAATAATGCGAATAACATCTGTTTTTAAATTATTTACTTTAAAGCAGTAGCAGATTCTTTTAAAAAAACATTATGTGTAGAGTTCCAATACAAAGATCAATAACTTTGGAATAATGCTAAATCAATGTGATTAATATAGTTTCTTATAAAAATGTATAAAATTAATCAAGGAAATGGAATGCTATATAATTAATATATTATGCAAAGAAAATCCATATATAAACATTTTTTATATAATTATGCATTTTTTAAATTTTTATTATATCTATTTAATTAGTGAGATACTTAATAAAGTAGAGGCTTGTTTTACAAATACGTAAGGATCAGTGAAATAGTTCTTAAAATTGAAAGTTCATAAGATAGAAAAATAACACATCTTTTTTACCATTGCTCTCTTTATAAATAAAAATAATAAAAACAAATCATACTTTATTTTCATTGAGGAAAAATCAAAGAATAAATGATGCTTGAACATTACTTTTTGTATTTTAAAACTACATTTTTAAAAACACATTTTTTTTAGTGTAGCAAAGCATCTCACTGTTGTTTTTCTAAGAAAAAGCTTCTTAATCTTGTTAGCCATTTATCCACTTGTTTTGCTGATGGTCTCAACACTAAGTTGTTTTTTCCATGCTTGACATCTGAAAGTTTTTTCATTCTCATTTGTTATACTCACAATAATTTAATTGTCTAATAATTCTCTTATATACAAATTACATCTGAATCCAGATTCAAAAAGTTTTGAAGTGACAGTTTAAGGAGCAGCAAGTTTCTTTGTTGAAGCTCATAAATGAATAACTTATCCTCACACTCAAGTTGTCTTTAAAGATTCAAGAAAATATTTTTCTTTCTTCAGTTATAATGGTTTCTTTAATAACACACACAGGTCAAAATGACTTAAATATAATTTTTTCTACAACATCATTCCAAACAGTATTGTGCCAAGAATTTGATTTCAAGACATGATTACACTTTCCAAAAGTATCTTATGATATTTTAACTTGAAGTTATTGATTGTATTTAATTGCAAGCAAAATTGAGAGTTAGATTAGGGGGGAGAAATTAAACCTGGATTGCTTAAAAAAAATTCAGAGTTAATGATACTTGAGGGTGTCACCTATTAATAGCCCAAAGTCAACTGATATAAATCATACTAGGATTTATACATGGTATTTTAAATTAATTTTGATTTTAAACAATTTTTATTTTAAAATTAAAACAATTTTTTGTACATTACAAAGAGTAATTGATTTTTAACGTGCTGCATTTAGTTATACACAATTAAAAACTCTCCAATAACACCATCAACCCAAATTACTCAACAATAAAATAAAAATGAATCAAACACCAGATCTTAAAAGATAAATGCAAACAAAAAATGCCTGAAAGTAAATTCATAAAAATAAAAAAATAAAATAAAAAAGATTTTCAAAAATTCAGTTTATAAATGGGAATTATACTTTTCATTGCATCTATGGGACCCTGTTAGGTACCAGATGACAGTTTGTGATAATGTGAGTGTTCATGGATTACAGGTTCATTAAAATCGAGAGTCTACTGCACATAAAACATTTGAAACATATTTGAGCCAAGTCAGCATGAAAATGAAGAATTCCATATAATTTTTAGTTCCACTTTTTTTTTAAAGGTAGTCCTATCAACCTCAAATTTTAAATAAGTTAATTTATGTCTTTTACTTTCAATACCACTCACTTGCACTAGATATAAATAAGAGAAATTTAAGTTTCCAAAACTTAAAATTAATTAAAATTTAACAATTTAAACATTGAAAATTAATTAATTTGAATTTTCAAATAAACATTGATCTTAAATATTTCTGACTTTAAATTAACTGAAAATATTAATTTTTAAACATACTACTTAAAGTTAATAAATAAACTGTTAATAATGACATCAAAAAATGCAAGGGTTGTTAAAACTGCAATTAACTTTGCACAAATTGGAAGTTTGATTTAATTTCACAATCAATGGCACACAGTCAGGAATTTGTTATATTAAAGAATCCCTTTTGAGTTTATAATCTCCAAATCTGTTACAGCATTGCCCTCTTGAGTGCATCAAAAAAGAATAAGAATTCTTCTTTCTTTTATATATATATATATATATATATATATATATATATATATATATATATATATATATATATATATATATATATATATATATATATATATATATATATACACAAAGATTCTCATATTATTTTTTATATACATTCTTTTTCAATATATATTCTTACTTTAAAAAATACAATATTTATATTAAATTGTATTAAATGACAAGTTTGAGACTTGTTAAAATGATAATCCAAAGCTGATATATAATAAAACAAAATGTTAAATTCAATGCATATGTTAAAAACAAAATGTTTCTAGACTCAATGCCATTTTATAACAAATGGTATTTATTAGCAATAAAATATTTTAATTTGTATTAATGTAAAAAGGATACAGAATATAAATATATCAAAAACCACACATTAGATGAACTTTTTAATCAATTATATGGAAATATCTTTAAACTACTTTTCCATTTCGCCAGCACAAATCTCACCAAGTGAAAATTAAGTCGCCAATTGGCGACAACACACAGTATACACATAAAATTTTTTAAATAATGTTGTTTTACATAAAAATTTTTTAATTTGTTTATTTAATTGTTGTTCTCGTGTTTACGCTATGCGTGGAATAATGTATGCCAGAGCTGCAATTTATTTACTTATTATATTAGATTACAATTTATCGGTTGATGCATATTTCAAAATTTTATTATTTTTTTTTAAATATTTTTATGTAAATTTGTTACGATTATTATTTTTATAGATATATTTTTAAAATCCGATTTTTTCTAGAGAGATTTTATGAAATTATTAAATTTGTATATATAGCAACATAGCATAAAATTATGAAAAACAAAAATAAAAAAGAGTCGAAATAAAGTCGTTAACAGTAAAAGGCCATCACATGTTTTGGAAACGTAGCAGTAAAAGGTTACCAGTGGAGAAATTCCCTCTAGCACCGGTTGTATCATTTTTGGCGGCTTTATCGGCTGCACCGGCGAAATGGATAAGTACCAAAATATCTTTAAAAGTTAATATCATATAATAAATAAATTAAAAAAATGATACACACTATTAACAAATACTTAAGTTACTTTTTAAAATCTATAATGGAAAATAATCAACTATGAGTATTAAAACAGTAAAAATAATATTTAAAAAAATTTACAAGAAAAATTTAATTAAATTAAAAAATTTTACAAGTATTACATTATAACAAACAGCAGAGGAAAAAGTGAATCCCATACCCTCTAAAATCGGAACAAGTTCAGTATCCCCATACACTGATTTCTCGCCAAATCTGGTAACTGTTGTTTACTTTGTAGTGTTGCCGATTTCAGCTTTTGTTTTTATTGTAGTGTTGCCAAATTTAGTTTTTGTTACTATTTTTATTTTTTCGTTGCCAGATTTCGTTTTTCTCGTGTTTTAAATAATTTTAATGTTATATATGTGCTTTTTTTTAGTGGCAATAGCTTTTTTAGTTTCACTTCGAGAACTTTCTAGAACTTTCTTTGCTAATTGTTCTACGTTTTAATTGCTAGTCATTTTAATTTCGTTTACTTTTGATAGTTTTGTTTACTTTTGATTTCCCGCTCTTGTGTTTCGTTGTCTCCAGTGTCCAATTATCGTAAAAATTTTTTTATTATTTCTTTTATATTATTTACTTTTATTTGGTTTAATTTTAATATATATTTTTTATTAAATGATATATTTTATTTTATATATTTAAAATATTTAAATATTCTTTTTCCTTATTTCATTTTCTTAATTTATTATCATTTTATTGTTTTAATACGTTATTTATTGTTTTAATTAAAAATGTCTCATGTTAAAAAGGTTGTCGAAAAATATCAACAAATTCTATTAGCTATAATTAAAGATAATAATGATGGATTTTTGCCCAGGATTCCAAATTATTAATTTAGGATTTGCAAATATTAATTTTTTAACGGAAATTGGTTTTGGAGAAGGTGTAATTATTTTATTTAAATTGTATTGCTTACATGTATTTTTTTATTGTAATCGTGTTTCATTTTTAATTACTTAAAATGTGTATATATTTAAAAAATATTTTATATTCGAAAATAAATTTTTGCATGCTTTTTTTAAATTTTATAAAGTATATATATTTAGAAAAATAAGTTTTTGCATGCTTTTTTTTAAATTTTATAAAGTAAATATATTTAGAAAAATATTTTTGCATGCTTTTTTTGTAAAATTAGATAATTATTTTTACTGAAATGTGACACTGGTGACAAATGAAAATGTCGAAATAAATATACCAATCAGCATGTCAGCTTAACTTCATATCAAGTAAGTCCGTTATTTATATTTATTTCCCTTTTTAAATTTTCTGAAATGCTTATTTTTCGATCGAACTTAGGGAAATTTCCCGTGTTTATAAACGCGCGCCTAGCTTGGCGACAAAAAAATTCGCGGCGTCGCCAAGTGTATGGGGATACTGAACTTGTTCCCTAAAATCTGATAAAGCTATCTTGGCATTATTCAAGAGACTTAAATGAGAAACTTTTAATTGATGTGATTTAATCCCATGTAATTTATTTCTATTTCAAAATGATATATTCAAAGGGGTCCAGAGAAGAATTGGGTATCCTTTGGTTTGGCAAAAAATTTAACGATAATATTCATCTTCGTTAAGCTTTGTGTGTAGTGACCGTCTTATTAATCACATTTTGTGGCCTACTTTGATGTGTGCAAAAAAAGAAAAAAAAAGCAGTACATAATTGTCAACTTTTAACTATTCAGAAAGCTTGAATTTCTAAAACAAAATTTTCCATCATTAAATTTAAAAGTAAAAATACAAATGGCACAAATCGGAATTATAAATTTTGTTTAATCAACACTTATGACTCATTTCTTGTGAAGTTAAAGATATCATGTAGGTGATTTGTTCATACATTTGGAAAACTAAACATATATAAAAGCTTGTTTACTTTATGTGATTATGTAAAAACTTTAAAAAAACTGCAATTACATTAAAAGATCAAAATGAAAACAACTACGAAATTCAAATGTGAAAATACAGAAATAAACAATTTACACTTGATATTTAACACATAAGATTAAGATGAATTTAGACAGATTCTAAATAATCAAGATAAAAATTTGTTAACATTTAATTATACTACATGCTTTCAAATAAATGGATCAAAAATATTTTAACAATCCATGTTCATCTTGGTTACCATGGAAAATTAAATCATTTGGGAAAACATAAACAATTAAGTTATAAGCATGAAATTGACAAATATAACTTTGATCGGTTAAGTAAAATGAAAAGTTTTAATACATAGTGCTGTATAAGAAAATATAAATTTTAAGAATAAAAATGCTTTATTGTTATTTAAGAACACTTACTATCTTTCCAATGTAAATCTACCAAGGAATTTCTAAAAATATAATAAACAATTACAGTACTGTGATTTTAAAAATTAACTAATTGCCTTAAACTACTTTAAATTAAGCTCAATGGCTAAATTTTAAGATTCTGTTCAAAACCACAAAACACTTTAAATACCTATAATCACTGATTAACTACGAGGTTTGGTTAGGTTACGACAAAAAAAATCTGTTTTGGAGCTTTATGCTCATAGGCTTATAGCTCGCATTGAGTAAGATCAAGTTTTTATTTTTAAACCTTGATTAACTATGAAAACAAAAGACGGTTGATATCAATTAGTCGAATCAGAATGCTTATGACAACATATTTCCATTTATAAATATTAAAAAACGTGGTAAAATTATATAGAGTACTCCACCTCTCATAAAGATAAAAAAAAATTTATGAATTATGTCAAGTTAGTATTTATAGCTGACTGACTTTTCGTTTTAATATAAGCTTCTTGAGAGTTTTTCCGAAGTCGTGTTGGCAAGGTAAACTGTAACCGTACTTGGTATATTTTGGCGACGTTTCTTATTTAATACAAACCTAAAGAGGTAGTCCGAAAAGGGGTGTGGTGAATGGCGTTACCTAGTAGGGCGGTTGTAGTAATGTAAGCAAATGAGGAAAACTCTAACAGAAATTTTATGAATCGAAAAGCAAATGAATGCAATAATGCTTAAAATCGCTTTCTATAATAATACATGTATTCAATTTTTTTCTCTTTAATAAAAGAAATTAAATATTTTTGAATCATAAATTATTAATCACAGAATAATTGTAAAATTTATCTTTCTTTTAAATTGCATAAAATGTGTATGGAATAAATTCTGTAAACAAAATAGGTCATTTATCTAATTATTTCTAAAATTAAATTTCTAATCTTATTTTACAATTCAATTTACTTTATCTAAAACCATGTTAATAATAAATTTTTATTTTATCAATTTAATTTGCCATTTATTTGTTGCTTCAGAATTTAAATTGAGTATTTAATTTCAAATCCTTTAAAAGTGTGGAATTAACTATGTAATAAAATGAAACTTATAATTGGAATAAATGTTTAAAGATTTGTACTCATCCAAAGAATAGAAAATTATTTTTTTGATAATCACCATTTATTGATTAGAAGTGAGCAAAATTTTTTCTTTATTACTCCATCTATTACACAAAAATGAAAATATATTATTAATACTCATTCTAGAAAACAGTAGTTTTATGTATCTGTTTTTAATCGTATCTTTTACGCATAAGTTTACACAAAAATAAGGCAGATTTTGAAGTTCAAATTTGATCAAATATTTAAAAATTGTTAATGTCTTTGGACTGGAAAAAAATTATTGTCAGATCTGATAGTCATAGTTAATAATTTAATTTTTCTTGCTTATGGTATTTATATCTTTATAGAGTATTATAAGATTAATGTAATTTTCTTAAATCTAAAAATTAAAATTTCCTTTTGAATAAGCAATGTTTTTGCCTTATTTTAAATTTTTCTTTCAAAAGAAAAATACTCATTTTAGGAAATATATATTCAAAGAAAAATTCTCAATGATATAAATTATTCAAAAGTTGCTTGTTATAAAAGTATTTACTTTCAGCTAGTAACCAAATATAATTTTTCCATTATTTTCAAAGAGTGTATAAAATATGAGCCAAATCACAAATACTGAATAAAATAAAATTATTTTTCTTTCAGTAGATATATCGTTTAAAATTTAAAAGACATTCAATTTTTCCTAAAATTATAGCTGATTATTTAACTAACTTAAAAATTAATTTTCAAGATTCATTAATGTTGTAATTTTCAATAGTTATCCTAGAACAGAATTTAAATATTTATACAATTAAATGAATTTCAATAACCTAAATATAAATTGCGATTTATTAATACATTGTAATTATTTTGCAAAAATTTAATAGTTTCAAAAATTTAATTTCAAAAATTTATAGTAAAAGAGAAGAGTATATCACGTTTGCACATTATCTGATAAAGAAGTAATGCTTCTTTATCAGAAAAACTGTAAATGTAATATACCTACAATTAAACATATATATATATATATATATATATATATATATATATATATATATATATATATATATATATATATATATATATATATATATATATATATATATATATATATATATATATATATATATATAACAAATGTTACTTAAAAATATTATCCCCGAAATGTACTGGCCAAATTGCTTTTTCTTAATAAGAAACAAAGCGTCTTTAGTTAAAATATTACCTCTAGTAATTTACAAAATACCTCAAAAAATAATAAAAACTGTACTAAAAATATGCAAATGATTATGGAAAAGGAGGAAAGTTAATGAAAAGAAACTTTATTTTTTATACTTTTTGCAGTTATAAATTTAAACATTTGAAATGTCTTCTATTTTAGTTTAAAGTTATATAGTCAAGTTATATAGCCGAAGTCAAGTTACATGTCTATAAAAAATTATAATATTGATTAATCAAATAAATCTTTTCTATTCCAAATACAGAATATAATATCTAATTAATATTGTTTCGGCTGATAAATATGTCGTCAGCACTTCTCTCTGGATGTAATTATTTACTATTTAAAAAAAAATCAAAATAAAATTTTTTTTAAATATTTTAATTTTCTGAAATATTATTTAACATTCTATTAATTGTTTATAAGAGATTAGATCCTTTTATTTAACAAACAATATTTTATTAAAATTTTATATTTTCTTTTGTAAATATAAAATGTTAACTTTTAATTGTATTTTAACAACAATAGCATGATGAGATATAGCTCTCAAAAGAAAGGGGAAATTTCATAAAATTGAAATATCATTAATGAAAAATTCTTAAAATTAAATTACAAATAGAAGAATTGCGTTAGATGTCCTTAAAATTTGAATCCTTACTAATCAATAAGAAACACCCTGTATAACACCCCCATTAGCTCTTGTCAAGAATACAAAAGCCTCTAATTATTGATGGGACGTATTTCCGGCTTTACACTAGACCATCTCAAAATAATTTCATTGTAATGACTTACAGCGGGGAAGTCCATCAATCGTTGTCAGCTGAAGAAACCAACATGTGTTAGTGGTTTGCTTTGTGAATGTCCGGCTAGAAAATTTCTACAAGTCCCTGTTATAATTTTTTGCAACACTAAATATGAATTTTCTTTATTTAGAAAATATTATATGGAAATTTATTACTAAGTAGTTTTTGTATTTAAATTCTAAAGTATGTATATATATATATATATATATATATATATATATATATATATATATATATATATATATATATATATATATATATAATTTTCTTCTGATATAAAAAAATAAAAAATATTAGATTGAATCAAATGATTTTAATCATTGCTCTAAAGTAGTTAAATGCATCATATCTTTTAAACAAAAAAATCAGAAAAACCTTTAAATATCTGTAGTAACTAGTTAATTCATTGTTTAATTGATAATTAGCTTTAATCCGTGCTACATCAATATTATATTTCTAAAATCATCAAATAATTTTCAAAATCATTAAAAGAAGTGGTTTGAATGCTTTAATACTTACAAACTGAAGAATTTTGACAAAATTGTATATTTTTAATAATTAGAAAAAATAATAAACTAACTTAATTGCCTAACAATAGCTTTTAATGGAAATAGTAAGCTACTGACTTCAGTTTAAATATTGGGAAAAAATGTTGATTGTAAGTTTTTCATGTTCCGAATGATTTCTGTTTCTATAATTTTGTAAAAAATATCGTTCCTTACTGAAATCTATGTTGTTATTATATTTATTTTAGTATTTCTTGAATTGTTATGCCTAAATATTAAAATAAATATATCTCACGCATGAAAATTGTTTTTAGAAGGAGAATAAAAGCAAAAATAAAAATGGGGAAATCTTAACGCTACTATTTAGAATAATAATTTAGTTATGAAATATTTTATATAAAACTGTTAATATCACACATTTTTTCACATATATTCAAATTTATTCTACATTAAATATTTTTCCCTTCACCGAACTATATCTACCTTGATATGCAAAAGATCAGAGGTAGTAAATTTCGAGAAGGATTTTGCTTTAATGTTAACCTATTAAAAACTAATATCTTAATTTATTATCTTACCGCAACTATAAAATTTATTTCTTATATTAGAGATATTTTATTCAAACTCAAACTTTTTAGCTTAATATCAGAATTTACTCATTGAAATTTTATTTCTAAAACACACGAAAGGATTGATCATACCATAGTGTTTATTTGTAATATTCTATTTCAGGAATGTAAAGTATAACCTTTAGTATTGCTGTTATTTATTAAGTGCTTGAAAATAAAAAAAAGTAATATTTAAAATATAGTTCTTAAATCATTAAATGAAAATATTTCTTTTACTGATGAAGGAAATTTAATATTTTCCGGAATTTGTAAGAAGCATAAACTTTTAATCAATGATTATATTTAGGGAATATTATATATATATTAAAATATCCTAAAGCTTACATGAACATTTATTAAAATAATTTTGAACCTCACAGTTAAGAAATTAAATAATTTATCTTGTTCTCTGCTGTTTTCCTTATACAAAATAACGTTTATTATTACGAAATACAAACACTTTTTATATATTTAAATTTGATCATTAATTTATGGTAACATCATTTTATTATGTTTCTGAAACAGATGTGCATTTTGTAAACATCTGTTGGAACAAGTGGTTACTAAGTGGCGAAAATTCTATACATTTTAGAAAATTAATATTGTTTTAAAACCTTATTTTTTAAATTTGAATATTTGATTCCAATCAAAAATTATTAACCAAATATTACGATATAGAATTAAAATTAATTTCATCGTGTTAAGATTTATGTTTTTGATTATTTTATATCTCTCGATATATTTTCATATTTTTAGTTAGTTCTTATAGATAAATGTAATAAATAAACCTTGAAAATATAATTATAATATTAATTTGCAAATATTTACATTTAAAACATTTGTGTCTTCAGTAAAAGTATGCATCATGCTAATACCTAAGCTTTGTTTCCATTTACAGATAAATACAATCTTGTCACAAGATATATATTCATCAGAAAAGGTAAACGAAGCTCAGGTATTAGCATGATACTGACATAAATATAATTTTTCTATGAAAATAATTTCATTATGAAGAAAAATTTAAAAATATTAATTACAGTTGTGAATGTTAAAATTTTATTTAAAGTTTTATGATTCGTTTTAAAATCAAGTTTGATCGAATTAAATTAATTTTACAAAGTTATTTTTTAACGTTCAACAAAAATTCATGTAACCTATATTATTTTATTTACCTAAAAACATATCTTTTAAAACTAAGATTTTCCATTTTTTGTCGATCATTTATAAAATTATATAAGTGTTTAAAATGATAATTCTACGAGCAAGCTATTCAATTTTTATATTAAAATTAGATTTAATGTAAAATTAATTAAAAACCTAGAAATCACAAGGATTAAACATTCTTAAGTAATATGGTTTTGTTAAAAACGATGAACTTGGTTCGAAAATTTTGACTTTTAAAAATCTTGATTTTTGGAACAAAAAAAAAAAATAAAAAATAAAAAAAATATCGAATTTCGTTTTCTGTCTAGCTTGTATTCTTTACATTTACTTATTTAAAACCTATTTTTAATTATTACAATTTATAACAAAAACCTGTTTTAGCCTAAGAGAAATCATTCTGGAGGAATATAATGAAATCGGGCATAATTATTGTAAAAAATAATGTTCGATTTATGCCGATTCTGCACTGTAAAAAATTAAAAAGATCTTAATGTATAAATTATTGAATCAAAAAGAAAATATGCCATTGCGTAAAACAATATGAAAAAACAAAAACAAACTCTTTTGAATAAAAAAAATATTTTAAAATCGTAAGAATGTCCTATTAAAAATTAAAAATAAGTAGACATTCATCATTGGTAAAGTAAACGACTGAGAAAATTTCGCATAATCATGAGATAAGAATGTTAAAATTCTTGTCTAGTATGAATACCTGTATTGATTTGTTTGTCCTTAAACGATCTTTTTTACACGAGGTCTAATTAGATCGGGAACAACAATTAAAAGTCTAATTCCCAATAAGAATTTTATTCAATAGAAAACTTAAATACTGAGTGTATCAGTTTTTGAAAAATAAAAAATATTACAAATTTACATGTTTTGGCTGAGAATATTTATGATTTTATTATAAAAAATATATAAGTATATAATTCAATGCTCCAAAGAAATTAAATCTTAAACTCCATTGAAGCTTTTAACTTGCATAATCTAGTATGGTGAAGATGTTATTAAAATTATGAGTGTACAGACAATTTTTACTATTTCAACGTCAATTGTTAGCTGTGAACGTTCGTTCAGTAAATTAAAATTAATTCTGACATATACGATCAACCATGGGACAAAATAATTGGAGTGACTTAGCATTTTTAAGCAGTGAATTTGAAAAACTTGAAGTGATCAACACTGATGAAGTAAATAATGAAATTCATCATTAATGGCAAATAAAATGTATGCATAACTAATTAATTTATCCTAACTCACTGTTATTTATAAATACATTTAATCTATATATATTATATATTAACATCATTCACTGCTGTAAAATATACATTTTTGAAAATAATTATATTAATATGTAAAATTAATAATTATTTTAAATTATTTATAAATTATAGCAAGTCTTATTATTTTCTTGTTACATTTCTGAATCCAATTCTCGAGTTCTGATTATTTTTATTCGATTTTTGTTGTTTCAAATTAAAAAGCATAACCTAAATCTTCAGAACTATTTACAACTTGAATTATTTTAAAGAAAGTGCTTTTATTATTTGCATTATAATATCTTTATGAGTTTATATTATATTACTATTTATTGTGGGAGAGCACCAAAATAGATATCCTTCAAATTCCCATGAACTGGGTAAAACGCAAACAGCATCTGTGTCTCGATAGATCATTTTATAATTGGAATCCAGCCTTTCATTATAATATCCATCCTTGCATTATAATATCTTTATGAGTTTATATTATATTACTATTTATTGTGGGAGAGCACCAAAATAGATATCCTTCAAATTCCCATGAACTGGGTAAAACGCAAACAGCATCTGTGTCTCGATAGATCATTTTATAATTGCTTACTTTATTGACAGGAGATATTCTGGTTCATGGAAAAGTGTTATCTCCCCTAGTTTGTTGATCGATTTTAAATTATTACCAGATGTGGGAAAAGCAGTTTAACTTCCTGTGGTATTTGTACTCAAAATTTCTCAAGGGAGGCTGGTTGCCACTTTGGTTGCCAATTTTTCTTTTTTATGTTTATTCAATATCATGCAAAGAACTCTCGTTGGGAGCACTTTAACCTAAGCAAAATATTTTCTTAATCTTTTGTGTTTAAATAACCTTATGTTTTGAAATCATTATGTTAATCTCAACTAAAGTTAGGTGTAGAAAAATTTCTTAGGAACAGAAGGTACATGGCCATTTAGGCTAGGAACCTAACAAACACTAGATCCACTTCTTCTTGCCACTTTGGATGACCGAGTTCCAGTGCTCCAGGCGCTCACCACCAATTTATTAGCTTTGACTGCCAATGGGGAGTAATTATTAGTCACAGGGAAAGATTTTAATGAGGATATAACAATTATTTCCATTTACCTATCATTTGGTTAATCGTCGAGCCATGTATTTTCATCTGGTATGACCAAGCCGCGTGACATCACACTCATTCATATTCTTTATAAATAAAAATAAATAGGGACTATTTACAAGGTCAGATATCTTGCATGCATATTCTTGAATAATCCATACATTTAGTAGAGTTTATTTGCCGAAAATATTTCTAGATTATTTTAATTATAAAGTATACACAAACAGTAAATATTATTTCATAAATTGATATAAGTAAAAATTTCTTTTTTTTCCATACACTTGTTCCCACATTTTCTAGATTAGATTAGTAATATAAATACTTATACACACACTTTTAACAATATTTACAGTAATGGTCAGTACAACTCTGCACATACATTTAGATGCAAGTAGTAATGAATGTGAATTAATTTAAAGAGATTTGCAAGAAAGAGTGATAATGCCTTAATTCTGACTCAGTTTGCTGAGTTTTCAGATCAAAATTTCTCAAGAAAGCGTGGGAAAATCTCTTGCCAAAATTCTTTATGCACAAGAATAAACCTACAAATTGCACGGATGTTAGTAATAAGAGTTGAAGACAAATATCCATAATTATTGATAATAGTTTTTTATAAATTGATTTTTAGTTGTTACAACCCTTTAGTTTCTTTTGCATATTTGTAACTACTTATATAATCTTATGAACTTACAAAACAAACTGTATAAATGAAATAATTAAAAATCAGTTAAATAAATATATACTTATGTGTCGAGATTTAGGTGATCTGGGCAAAAAACTTGGAGATTAAATTATAAGCTCAGCAAATGTTACAAAATAAGTGGTTTTATTGCATTAACAAGAGTTAATATCTTATATTTGAATGATTTGGAGTTTGAATAATGAGAAATGCTGAATATGCTATTGCAAAAAATTAGTGATTAGTAACTTCAACATACAAATATACACAATAAATATATTTAATTCACAGGTTTAATTCAAAAACATTTATTCCTTTATTACACATATTTAATTTTGGTAAGTAGGAGAATACATATGTAAATTATAGTATTTAATGATACTTATGTAATATGTTATATACTTTCAGATAAAAGATATAAAGTATAAATATGCTAATTTTTATTCATGTAATTTATGATTATCAGATATAATATGGCAAAAACAATTTTAAATTTAATTGCTGAAAAAATAGGGAAAATCATCAATAAGTACTTAAACTACCATGCAAGCTTCAATTTAAATTATCTAATCTCTTTTCATTGCTTTCAAAAGCACATGATGAGTTTTGATGAAATAATTTTATTTATAGAAGATAAGTAATACTATTGGTTATGTTATATTTAACTTTTTCATTTAAAGGTCCAAGTATTAATATTGAAATGTCATAACCACTGGTACCAAATGCATTAATAAAATCATTGTTCTAAAAAAATGAGTTACACCAACAAGAAAAGTACTTATTTAATCATGTACGCTTGGATGAAAGATATGATAGATTGTTGTCTATGTTTTTGTTGTATGATATTTATAGTTACTTATTGTGTTATGTTATTTACAAATATAAAAATCAAAAACTTTTATTTTTAGTTATTTTTACTAACAATAAATGTTTTTGATTTTTATATTTGTAAATGAACGTCTATTAATGCCGATAAAATACTTTTAATATTTGAAGTGCAAAATGACAAAGAATTATTTTTTGAATTTTTTTCCATTATATAATAAGACAATCGCTTTATAAAATTATCTGAAAAATCCTAATATAATTATGAACGAAATATCTTAGAACAAGAAAAACGCTGCTAAATATACTACGTTCACTCCATGTCATAATGATGTTTATTTCTCCACCTTTATTTCACCCAATCACATTTTCCCCGGGCAACGATAGCTCCGCCTACAGCTCATCGTAGCTGGGTTACCATGCTGTGACTGTAATCGCTTAGATTTGGCGAAGAAGGCGAGGAAATGTGTCATTTGGCGGAGGCAACACGAATAACCGTATATCACCAGCTTCTTGATCAGACAATAAGTCAATTTATCAGGCAATAAATAAATTTATTAGACAGTAAGTCAATCTATCAGAGAATATTCTACAATATTACAACTTTATTTCTTAAGATTTGGAGCTTGAGAAATAAAGACTTAAGATTAGAGAAAGCTTAAAATACTTAAATAATTTAGTTTTTAATATTTGGATTTGACTGTGTTGGAATGTATTATCAATTAGAACTGAAAATTTATTTACACTTAAAATTTCTAAAATTATCTATATGATTTTATATTTGTAAAAATATAATTTATCTAATGTTTCACAGGCTGCCAACACTCCATAAAAGTGATTACAAAATGGTGGATTTTTTTCTTCTGTACAATTTCTCTTACATAAATTAAGGTATATGCACAGGCACGCTTCTCCGAATTTAACCAAGAGTTTGGCTCTACCAAGATGAAAATTGTTGATAGGAGTCTTCGCAATTCACCAACATGCAGAAGATCTCCAATACTTTAACGCACGGAAGTATTATTTCCATTGTTTCTTTTGAATTCACCTAAACTCAAATGGAAATCCAATGCTGGTAGCTTTATCAGCGCAACAAATATAATTTACTCCATATCATTCTGTATAAAAACAGGATGTTTGAAACCTGAATAATACAATATAGTCTGTGAATACACTTCAAAAATGTGAGGATTGAATAAATATTGGTATGCTCTTGATTATATCACCCTATGGCTGGACTTCCCTCTAGGCCTTAAAAACCGAGTCTTGAGAATTACTTGCAGATAAAAAAAAAGTTTAAAATGATCGTAACAATCTTGTAATAAGTAAAGTGTTCCCAATAAAGCAGAAAATAATTAATAAACATTTTTTGAAAATTCATCATATCTCTCACTAATTCAATGTATGAAATTCAGTACATGTTTTAATGGATAAATAAAAAATCGATACATTTAAAAAGGGTAACAGCAATATATTTCATTTATCTTTTCCTTGACCATTATTATTCTCTTAAATACATGTTGTAAGTAACAAAGAACTTTTTATCATTTAAATTAAAAAAAAACTATATTATGAATCCCAATTCGTCTGTGTCATTTAAAATAAAAATATAAACTTAGAGTAATTTTATCTTAAACTGCTCATCATTAGTACTTTCTATAAATGATTATTTATTATTTAGAAATTCATAACATTAGATTTTTGAAATTTTTTTGATAATTTGTTGACTTTCATTGTAGAAAGAAAGGTCTTAAAGTATTGCTTCACATTTGTAATATTATATACTAACTTTGTGTAAATGGGAAAAATGCCTTAAGCTTTTCTAATAAAATTTCTAAAATATTAGAAAAAACTATTCAAATATTTCAGTAACATGTTTCAACATAAGAGCAATTTTTTCAATAAATTAAAGAGAATATTCTTAAAATTATTAATGTTGAATGTAAATAATTTTTCAATAAACAAATTGAGGCATGGAGAATTTACATAAAATGATAAGGGATATACGATGATTTTACTGATTTTTCCTTTTTTCCTTTCAATTATTTTTTCTAAGATTAATTGATAGGGTTTTAATGGCAGAAAGGCCAATATAAGACAAGCTCCTCCATTTTATTTTTTAAAACAAAAAAGCCATGAAGGTCATTCTTTTTCATTTTTCATGGTTTTTAAAAGAATGGAATCTTTTTTTCTAATCGCTTATGTAGCATTATCAGTGCTTATTCCTTTTTTTTTTCTTACTCCTGCCTCATACTTTTCCTCAACTGCATTATTATCGTTTCTATAATCATTTATAACTCATAAGTTATTTCCGACTTCAACATATTATTTATTATTTAGGGCCCCATGTAAAATTGTTAAGGAATATTATTTCTGTGCATCGTATATTAATAAATATATTTTGGCTTTAACATGTTCAAAATATACAAGCATTTTTTCTGTAATGCATATTGCTAAGATCTCCATTAAATATAGATGATACTCATACTCATCCAAGAGAGAGTTGTACTAACAAGGCCTATCCTAGCTACTATGCAGTATGCACACTACACGCAAAAGTCGCAAACCGCCTATAAATCTGAAATTTCATAAAGGATTTTACAAAATAAAACTTACAATAAATCGAATAAATATACTGAATTTTAAATAGTTATTAAAAAATCAAAATATAAGCCCTTATTTTCCGATATTATAGTTTATAAGAAAAATAGAATGTTAGGGCACAGTATGTTAGTACATTGCCTCTATTAATGTTTACTCTTTATACACATCCTTCGTTTGGTGGCCAAATTCATGGCAGTTCTGGTAATATCGCAATATAAGACTTCAGCAACTTAATAGTGGCATTAGTGGCGCACCATCACCATAGATCGATTCTTAAAAAAGCGTCTCAAAAATGATTTTTGTGAAAATTGCTTTATGAAAATGCCTAATGTGCTTAATATTACTTAAAACATAAGAGCATTTAAACTCAATAATTATTGGGGGAAATAAAAAAATTTTCAAGATATACAGGTATTCAGAGAAACGGATTCCATATCAATACTGAAACATCGTACACGTCGCGTGATGCACATAAGTTGAATCTAACTTTTAATGATGTTACCAGCTCCATAGCTGAAATATCTGATTTTTTATGTGATAAGAGAAATATATAATTATATTCCGCGTCCCCTCATCGATAGAATTTACTAGAAAACGCATGAAAAATCTAACTTCAAAATCGTTAAGTGAAACAAGGTGGAAAAGTATCAATGCTGTTAGATCTCTAAAGCAAGATTAAAAAAAGTATCACCAGATTAAATATATTTATTGAAGACACCAAAGAAGACATGAAAGCAAATAATGTGTGCTGAATCAATAATTATAAATCTTGAAATATTTAAATTTTTGTGCTCAGTTTTAATTTGGCATGATTTATCATCAATCATTGTTGTATTGAGTAAAATGCTTCAAAATCCTAAATTAAACACTGCGGAATGCCCATTGAAGCTCAAATAATTTTTTGAATTAGATAATTTCTCAAATATCTGATGATTATTTTAACATATTGGTATATTCTGCAACACTTGCTAGAGACTTAGTTAATGATTCTGAATTTCACATTTCTAAACTTAGGAAAAAGGTCCATTTACTTGATTATGAGGAGGTGAATCAGTTTCAAATTCCTTCCAGCAATTCAAGACTTCTTTCATTTTACAATATTTGATCACGAGATCATTTCAGTAAATGAAAGATTTACCTTATTATCTGTTTACTCATACAGAAAGTGAATATTAAATACCATTGAATATCCTGCTTTCTTTAAGAGTTTTTCCCGATATTTTTAATAATTATCCCATAAAACCCTGCATGGACTCAGATATTAAGTTACAAGTACAGAAGGAAAGCAGAACTTTGAAAAATGTAAGCGGTATGCAACTCTTTAACGAACTAACTTCCTTCAAAGATATTTTTACAAATAAAAAACAGCTATTTGGAATCTTATAGATTATAGTCAAAAATATTATCATCCTCTATTTTCCGAAAATTTGACGCTTGCAATAAATTTTTTTTAACCATACTTGTTTCTGTGGCTGCAAGAAAAAGAAATTTTAATAAATTAAAAAAAAAGATTATTTAAGAGATAAAGTGACAGGCTTACAGATTTGGCAATCATCTTTATTAATGCAAATTTCTGAAAAATTGATTTCATCGAAGTTATTCACAAATTTGTCCCCCCCCCAAAAAAAAATCCTGAGAAGTTATTTTATAGTTAATTATTGAGTAATTATTTTTTGTAAGACTGATTTATATATTTTTAATTTCATGAGAGCTATGCTTTAGGGCTTTTTTATTGCATTATATTTTCTGAGTAAATACAGTTGTTTTGCATTTAAATGTCAATTTTTATTTCAAGATAATATTAGTATTTCTTTATTATTTCGTTAAAGAATAAGTTCATATTCGATTAAAATAGTTTTGCTCTTAAAATTTTATTTGAATTTTTGTTAATGTTTTACTTATACCGGTAAATGAGTTTATAATGTTAACGTTAAATAATATGATGCAGTCTGCACGCTAGGATAGATTTTGTATGTTAAAATTATAATTATAGGTATAAAATAAGAAAACTACAATTAGTCTGGCGTTTGGTCTGCATTTATTCCTTCAAGTAATGCTTTTGTTAAGCTAATATAAAAGTTATTTTCGATACAGTAGTCCATTTATTTTTTATTTATCAGAACAGCTTCAACATTTTGTCAAAAGAAGTGTTTTTCATCGTGAAGCAAGATGACAAAACAAAGACAAAGCAGCATATTACTAATATGAAATCAGCAGTGCAGTGGCATCAAAGTAGAAATCCTAAGATTGAAAATTTTAAAAAGAACTTCCAGGAAATATGTCTGAAAATCAGATAGTCAAGAAATGAAAATCATGAACAAGGAAATTGTTGGTATGAGAAATGAATATTTTACCTTACCAAATGAGTTAAATTGTAATGAACATTTAAGCAACTTAGATAAGATGCATGAAAGCCTGGATAAAATTGAGATAAGGCTGAAATTCCTTATTTCATAATTGGAAAATATAGATGAACTTGATAAATAAAATGAATGTGAAAGTGAATCTATACATGATTAAGTTTACAGAAGTACCTTTACCGTATTTTATAGTAATTATGAAAATTGGGATGTTTTTAAAAGTCAATTTTATTATAATTGTGAACACAACAACGCGATTTAAGCGAAACAAAAACTTTCTTATTTACAAGATTCTTCTTTCAGGTGGAGCGAAATCCATTCAAACAGATGATACTTTCAGTTCGTTATTAAAATTTCTTGAAGAAAGGTATGAAATTAATGATGTACGCACATATGAATTCAGTTTTATCTTTAGAGAAATTAACACATAGACCATTCAAAGAACAAAGAAATATTTCCGACAATATCTTAAAACACTTAACATCTCTAAAATTCTTCGCTTCAGAGTTGAATAAATTATCTGATTTAATGCTAATCTGTACTATTTCTCAAACATTAAGTAAAGAAACCAGTAAGTAATGCGTAATTACGCAAGTAATGAACGAGTTTTTTAGTTGGGAATTTATTTAGTTTTTATCAAAGTGAAGTTAAATATTAAAAAATATAGAAAGATATCAATTTTCATACTTAAACTCTATAAGCGAAAATAATTTTAGAAATAAAATTTAATGATAAAATGAAATTCAATTCCAAGTTGTCCAATAAATTGGATAGCTCAAATATATATGCTGTATTAATTTTCATATTATTTATCAATGTAAGGAATTCAATTAAATGTCTAATAATGAATTAAAAAAGAAATATATTTGTTTAATTGTTTTGATATAAGCTTTCAGAAAGTAAGAATCAAAAACACAAACATGTTTGAAAAGAAAAATCAACACCGGAAACCCCAGTCTTCTATGCAGAGACAACAAAATTAAAACAGAAAACATTCTAACACTGAAACAGAGCAATATTTGTAAGACAAAGTTTTTCGCTTGCGATGACTTTACAAATGTAGGGACATTTGCATTCTGTTTTGTTGTCTTCAGGATAGTTCAATAAAACAAAAACCTTCGTTTCTGCCGAAACATTTATTCCATATTAACAAACGCAAACATTAATTACTAACACTAACATATATTATTTTTTTATCCAATGGCTGGCACACAAGGGTGACTGAACCCTATGCCTCAACAACAAGGCCAGAAACTGCTACTCATTCATCGTTACCCAGCGAGCACCTGTGAACCAAGTCACGGAGGCGAGTAGCGTTACCCGCGCCATACCACCACAAACCCGTTTATAGGGCGGGCCACATTCATGCAACATCACAGAAGAAAGGACAGAGAGAACAGAGAAGGAAAGAGACATCCATGCCCGAACCGGAATTCGAACTCGGGACCAAAAGCTCAGGAGTCAGGAACGCTAACCACTCAGCCAATCGGTCGGCAAAAAGCATATATTATAAATACATATATCTTTCATTGCCCCGGGAGCGGGACCTGCGCTACCACTGATAATCACAACCAACCGTTCCTCTCGCTCCGACAGCCTATCATGTCTCTTGTACTTCTCCCATCGGCAGGCAACGAATTCTTAAGTTCTCGTTTCCGTTAAATGCTTGATTTTTCACAGCAACAAAAACATAAATGAAAGAAAAAAACGAAAACTTATAATTTTTTTTCGCTGACTTCTTGATTTATAACTCTCAATCGTCTTTCAGTAGGAATGAAGCAGCTTATTTTTTAGGAAATAATAATAATAACAACAAAAAACATACATACATACCAATGCAATCATAGAAGGAATTAACTGATTTATTTTAATAATTAAAATTGTGATTTCCATAACATTATGTAATCCTAATAAACAATTTTAAAACTGACACTGATTTTCTAATAATCACAAAGGTAACAGCTTTAACTCCTTCAAAGTATCAAAAAATTAGATTTATCGAAGAATATAAATATGCTGGCCCTGAATTTCCTGTTCCAAGAAAAATAAACTATTTAATTGAAGGTGAACTCTTATCACATGTAAAATCACTTCAAATTAAATTTTAAAAAAGTGAAATATATTGGTTGGGTTCGGTATTGAAAAATGAAAATATTCGGTTGAACAGTAGCAGATTCTTTAAAAAGCGATTAAGAGGTTTTGGCATTCAGAATCATTAGGCGCGCGCGCACACACACACACACATGAAGCACAAAAATAGGATATCTCATCAATGGATCCATGTGTCCTCTTCAGAAATAACAGATCCTTCAATGCCATAAACGATTCTCAACGCCATTTATTTGGAGAGAGGTCGGGGCACAGTTTTTTCCCCACATTTTCATTAGTTAGAAGACGCTGGAAAGTCATTTAAGAATCTTTACTCTAATGAATGCGAAACATCTTTCCAATTGTCCCTTGATGAGGGAGGAGGCCCAAGTTTTTATTTGAATCTTTTTCTCAATTTTCAGTTTTTTAATTTCTATTTTTAATAATTTTTTTTCATTCCTTTGAATGTCTTTCACAATTTTATAAAACTAAATAGTACAAAAGTAAAATTAATGTGTGTTTATATATTTTGGTGAATTTTTCTACTTATTTAATATTAAAAGAAAAAAATAAGTCTTTCTGAAGATAATTTTTCCTGAATATAACAATATTTCTTATGTTCAGGAAAAATTTCCACATCTAAATTATTATCTTGCATATCATAACTGTTTTAGAGATCTTTTCTCAACAGCTAAATAACTAAAATAACACACAAGACTGAATAAAACCAGTCTACAATTTAGAAGTATTGATTTAAGAAAAAGTATGAGCCAATAAAAACTTTGAAAAATTTTAAGCTTCTGTATAATACATTCAGATAAAAAAAATTAATTTGAAAATAGTAACGAGAAAAAAATAAACTCATAAAATCTGTAAAACATTTCAAGCATTATTGCATGCATTCAAATTCAGATGGGAAAAAACATTTTAAAAAAGCTTGAATAAAATCTGTAAAAAATTTTAAACATTATTCTACACATTTAAATAAAAAAACAAAGGGAAATATTAGCATTCTGACAGCCAAAGGCTGAGTGGTTAACGTTCTTAATTATTTATTTCTATAGCATGTGTTTGGAAACATCACACAAAAAACAATGATCTCATAGATTAACTTTTAAGCAAAATGAGCCCCATCTATGATAAACATAACAATAGAAATAAATTAAAGCTTTAAATAGAAAACACAAAACAAAAACTTGGAATTTAAAAGACTGAAAAAATTTCAGATAGATGCATTTATTTTCTGGTGCACAAGAGTGTTTTTTCATAGTATATAAAGTATAGATTTTTTGTAGCGTACTATATTTTTTCCTAGTTTAAAAATAATATATTATTGATTTAGTACAATTGCTTTAAAACTGCTCCTTGACTAAGGCATTATATATGTTTTTTAGAGCAATGGAATATTGTGTATCATGTGTATATATATATATATATATATATATATATATATATATATGATGGAAAAATATCTATTATATAGTTTCAATTTTGTAATTATTTAATGTTTTTATTTCAACATTTGATTGCTGATTCAATCATATTTAATTTTGCAAACTTTTGTGTTCTTAAAACTAATGGTGAGATAACTGGCAATTGCTATTAATTACTATTTTCTTATTGTTTGACTTTTTGAGGATTCATGAGCTCTAGGATATGGTCTAGCTTACAGCTAGACATTGAGGAATAATCCACAACAACATAGTACTTAGTTTTCTTTGTCAAAGTTTAGATTATTAAAAAAATGCATGCATGCAAATTTTTTACAAATTAAAATAATTAAAGAAAAGTATATATATATATATATATATATATATATATATATATATAAACTTCTTCTACTTTAATAGCGTAACAGCCTATTACAGGTCTTAGCTACCTCTACATCACGCTTTTCAAAATCTATTTTGAAAAGAATGCAGAAACTTGGTGAAAAAATTTAGTGAAATTGTGTAATGAGCATAAAAAACAATTTCGAAGTAATTTGTTCAAAAATTTGAGATGTTTGTTTAAAAAAGTAATATACAAATGATATGTGATAGTATGTATGAAAGTCAATTTTTATATTTGTATTTAAGTTAAACATTTGATTGATACATTCATAAAATATGAATAATTTGTATATATACTATGATTTTCACCACTTCAATTAATTTTTAAGTATAGATATCTAACAAAGTTTCAGTATTATTCCGTTTAATAGATTGCTATTAAAAATACATGGGGGGTATTTTTCTCAGCATTATTGTTTATTTTTATCGATGAAATAAATCACATTTTCAACTTGGAAATCCCATAGGCAATTTTTAAATTGGCAGAAAAAAAAGACATTTTCATTAGCAAAAAAGAAACTCATGCGACAGTATGCAAGAATTTTATTTCTTTTGTAGTATTTTAAAGGAGTGATATTAATTTATGAATTGCTTATTTTTGATGAGTCGGGAGAGAGAGTATCAGCTACAATTTTAATATTATAAGATTGAATGAAAGGAATGCAACAAATCCAAATATCAAGTAATCTTAGTTTGATGTTCTTTTACATCTTAGGAGGATTATATTTAGGAATTTTCTTATTTTCAATTTTCAACTCTAGAATTCACATGAAGATCAACCTTCAGTATTTGCGACCCATTATTGAAGCTCTAATTAACAATGCTCTTATAAGAAAAACAATATTTGAAAGGTTTCAAGAAAAGATTTTCTAATAAAATAAGGGTTTTATTGAGTTTTTTTAAATATGCATCAAATAAGATTAGCAGTTATTCAGACAAACTAAAGTAAATCCAACTATATGTAATAAAAATTTTCAGTTTTTTCACCTTTGACTACATTCCCAGCTTTATTTTCAAAAGTGTATAAGTTATTTAAATAAAATAGCTAACATTTTTCTTTATGCTCATTTGGTCTTTCTAGTAGTATAAGTTAAATTCTGGATTAAACTTTGACAGCATGAATGAATTAAATTTGTAGGTTGGATTATACTGAAATTTAGGATGCATGCTTTGAAAACAAATATTCACAAATTAATGGTTCAATATATTATAGAAAAATTTTCTTAAAGAAAAGGATATTTTATTTACATTTTAAGTTACCTTGTTTATTAGATTAGACCAAATCCCATCAACCTTGTATCAATAATTTTTTATCTCATTATGATGGGATAGTATATAAATATAAAATCAATTGAAAACAAACTGTAGACAAAAATTTTACAAATTATGAAGAAAAGAATTAGATTTTTGTAACTGGAGAGGTAAAATTTTGTCAGAAAATGTGCTTAATGTTCTTAAACAATAATTAAATGTTCTCCTATGTATCAAACTCACTTTTACACTGAATGCATGTTTTTTAGATTCATACTGGTAAAATGTGTTATGTATACATTAATAATAAATTCCTGGCATTAAAACATTTAAGTAAAAGTTTACAAACGGGCATCCCTCTTGATTGTTTGTAAATTTTTTTTTTGTCAAAATATGAGTAACAAACTGTCTAGGTACCCTTGCTTGTTTGTAGATTTTTTTGACACCTAAATTTGAATAACAAAATGAAAACCCTAAAATAACATTAACTAATCGCTAAAAATACCTGTGTTATCAGAAATAAAATTTTATCATGAAATATTTCATCAAACCAAGGGGTACCCACTTCTATACAGAACCTATAAAATATAACACTTTTTTTTATATTATCTAGAAAATTATAGCATCAAAATTTCCAAATTAGAAAAAATAAAAAATATTAATAATTAAATAAGAATAATTTATTTCATAAGTTATTTAATAACAGATAACCAGTCTAATAAATAGATAATTATTCATTCTAGTTTGCAATAGTTTATTTCTTGTGAAGTAGATCTTTCAAATATTAAAGCTTTCTCCACAGCCACACGTCCCTTTAATGTTTGGATTATTAAATACGAATTCACTAGCTAAAGTAGATTCTTGAAAATCCATTTCGGTTCCTAAAAGTGTCAACTGGGCTTTTGAGTCAATGAAAACTTTAACACCATCTTGGACAACTTCTTCATCAAATTTACCTTTTTCACTTGCATAATTCAGCGTATAGCTATATCCGTTACATCCCCGTTGAGCTACACCAATCTTTAATGCAACAGCATTGGGTTCTTTTTTCAAAAGAGATTTGATTCTGTTAACAGCGGCCGGAGTTAAAACCAAAGCAGCTTTCGTCGGGATTCTACGAGTCCTTTCCACCATACGAACAGTAGCTGCACCAACAATACGCGACATAATTCTGGAATATATACTTTTGTTAGAACGAAACCATTTTAGTATAATATTTAAATGATAAGTTTTCGCCAAACATTCAATTCGTGTGAACTACGTATAGCAAGTTATCGTGCAAAGTAAAATTTTTGTAAATAAACAAAATATCGAAAAAAGAAAGATTACGATTAAAAGCTAGCACATTTAACCAATGCGGTGTGATCTGTTATTGAAAAAATTATTTAAAAACGGAAATAGAAAATTAAACTACAAAAAATTATTGGTTCAAATATATAGGCAATACAGCTTTAGATCTTTTATTTGTTTGACATCTTTTCATAGTTTTGAATAAAAATATACCAACTTTTTTACTTGTATCTGTACTCAAAAATTCCTCTTTGTTTTGTTTTGAGCAAAGCGGTTCTCGGAATTTTCGGGCACTTGCGCATTTGAAACAATGATGTAACTTTTCCGTTCTAAAAGAGGATATAAATTTTAGGAAGTATGTTATAAATTAAAAAATAATTATGTTTTAAGGTGATCTTTTGAAGGATAGGTTATTATATTAATTTTGAAAAATCACTTATAAAATAAATATTGCAATGTGTATATTTTTTATTATAAATCTGAAAAGAAAATTTATATTGAATTTAAATTTTTATTTAATTGTATAGTAATTGTTAATATTCTTTGAAAATCTGTTTCTTATTTTAATTCTCACTAGCTGAAATTTAATGGAAGGTGTTAACCTTTACTAAGTTTCATATAATAAAAAAATGAATAAAATGAAATTTATGAGCTTTGTAACAAACGGGAATAACATATCGATACATTTTTATTTAAATGTATTCCAAATAATAATTTTAACTGTTGTTTTTATAAAGATATCACTTATTTTAAGTAAAAATATCTAAATTTATGGAATTATACTTTTTTATTTAACTTATTTATGCTCTTATGTCTCAAAAGAAAAAAGAAAGTTAACTTGCTTTATAGCAAAATTAATTAAAATGAATTTTGGACAAAAATGATTTTTGTATAATATTACATGTGAGACATAAATTACATTAATAAGACAAGTTATGCATTAAATGAATGCTTATTTACATTTTTTGCTAAAAACTAATTTTGTATAACTTGATAAGAAATTTCTGGCTATTGAATCATCTTTGTCGTAGATATGAAAAATCACTTTTAATTTATTTAGTAATTTCTTTATTAAAATTAATTTATTTTACTCAATTTTATTGAACCAAATGAGATTAGTATAATTAAATAAGAAAAGCTATGTGAGATATATGAAAATCTTAATAAAATAAGTATTTTTAACTTATGAAATCACAAAGTTTTATCCACGACTTAAAATCTTAAAATTTATTATCTGATATTTAAAAATATTTATCAATAAGATTCAACTAGTTTAAATTATTATGTTTTATTCTGTTAAAGAATTAGTTGTTAAAATAGCATTTTTAACTATATACATTTTTATTTGATATAGATGCTGTATAATTCTTTTGTTGTATTTTTGTATATTTTGGTGATTAAAAAATATTTTCAGATTTGACATAATTGTTATATGCTAAACAGCCCAATTAAACATGAATAACATAAGTAAAATTATAAAATATTAGGATTAAAAAAAACAACAACTTGTTCTATCCACATAAGTATTCTAATGAAAATGTTTAGTTAAAACAAAATATTCTAAATTATTCTGATGGTACATTGTTGTAGTGTTATTTTTCTTAATTTATGGTTCTATTTTAATAATTTCTTCTTTTTTAGCATGTCTATAATCCCTAGAGATATTTGCTATAGCATTCTTCTTTCTTAAATAATAAATTCTACATATACATTCCAAAATATGGTGATATATATTTTGCCGCCTGACACTTGCATTTTGAATTGCTTGGGATGACTTTCATTATTTGCTATCCATTCATCTGATTGTATTGATTGTGCGTTAAAGTTACTGACCCATTTTTCACATGTTATCACATACTGCATTAAAAAGTCTTGTTCTGAAACAGTTCCAAGCAACACTGTATATCTTGATGCATTGTTTTTGTGAGCAAATGTGTTACACACTTCAAACAGAATTTCTCATGAGGATATGTCCTTGTAAAATGGCCGACATTTTGCTTTCCAATATATATATATAAACATATAAGATATATATATATATATATATATATATATATATATATATATATATAATCTTATATGACTTCAATGTATGTGTAACCAAAACTGTTTTGTCGTTCTTATGTTTTCTGAATATGGGCAACCAAAGCACTTAGCATAATCTAGATTTTTACAATTATTTAAAACTGACAAGCTTTTCTACTATTTCCCTGCTGGAGTAGAGTTTGAATAATTTATTAAGCCAAATTGCTTTATATAAACAATAATTTTCTTTTGAAAAATATTTTTGATGGGTATGTTTTATCAATACACAAAATTAAAATTTTTCATTGTCTTGAAAATTACAAAAATAACATCATTGTAACCACTTTAAATTAAAAAGCTTAAAAAATAGTTTTGCAAATATGAAATGTATCGTTTAAAGGTCAATATTTCTTGAAATTCAGATAATGAGTTAATAATGCCAAAATTTATTTAAAATCCTAAAATGGAACAAACTCATTATTAATTGGGAAAAATATTTCACCTTTTCTTATAATGAAAACATTGCATTTCAGTAGAACTCCAATTTTCCAAACAGTTAGCACTGAACTTCATATAGAAAATAAAAAATTCGGATTATTGGATTTTTTGAAAAAAGTCTATTTTAATTAATTATTGTACTTTGAAATTGGATGAAAAAACTACATATTTATTTTTAAAAAAAGAACTTTTAACCAATTAAGTTAAAATGTAACAGTTTTACATGTTAAGGTACTTGCAACTGCTGTACAATAATACATTATGTTTGTACAATACTGTAAATAAAAGTCATTGCTTGCTGAACATCTCGGTCAAAATGAACTGCTTCACTTCCTCCATTTGTTTTCAAGCAATGAAAATGTGTATCCACTAGACAGTGTGAATTTGTATGTGGTCACAATTGGGTTGTAATATCTACTTCAAAGCAGCTCAGGTAAAATCCTAATATCCGTAACACATTTGGCTCAATTTTCAAATATGTCACCAATGATCAAGGTGAGCAAATCATAACCATCAGCATATGAGAGCATTTCATACTCTTAAAATCTTACTACGGATACTAGTATTAAATCACAGCTCCAAAGCCGGCAAATGTTTTGCCAGCCAATGGTGCAGTGTCTCATTCTACTTCGACTTTAAGTCATCTTAATCCACACTTTCAATAAGTTTACCATCATTTGCAATTTAAAATCTAGGGTCTCACTCATAATCCATTCTCCTATATCCTTAGCACTAACTTCTGAAAATGCATGAATTTTCAAAAGAATGCTTTTGAATTCCTTAAGTGACATGTCTCTCACTCTTTATCATTCTAATTTTCTCCCATCTCTTACTTTTCTTTAGCATTTTCTTTTTCCTCATTATCCTTCTTTTCTTTAGTTTAATTTATTTTTCTGAAAAGTATTTGGATAATTGGAGTTCTACTGTATTAGGAAACATTCTCGATTGATTATTTAAATATTAATTTAAAATGTTAGTTAGAATGTTTATTTTAACAAATTTAATCCATTATTTTTAATACTAAACAAATTGAACTAAGTTAAATATTGATAAATTGCAACAATGCAATGATTGGTAAAATTTTACCGTACGGTCACCCTTGGCGAAATTTTTAAAAAGTCGCCAAGGCCGTAGGACGTCATACTTATGACGAATTTTTGATCGGGAAAAACAGCGGGAGAAAAAATCGGTGAAACAGTGACAAATATTTCATACATTGTTGGTATCTATCTATATACTCAACTAATTTTACAAAATTAACAAAAAACACAAATTTATAGATTTCAAACATCAATGGTAAAATAAAAGAGTTGATATGTTAAATTATCCATAAAATTTTTTGATTAAAACAAAACACAAAAATATTTCGAAGGAATATTTTGATTTTGATAAAACATTCAATAAAATATTTTGATTCACAAAAATATTTCGAAAAGAACGAGGGAGCTGAAAAAAAATTACTTCGGAAACAAATGAGAATATGGGAACTTTGAAAAAGTAAATATCAGTTTTAAGAAAATCGGAATACGAATTCTGACGAAAATTCCAGAAGAATCCAAACACAAATAACAATGAAAAATAAAACAACATTCGGAAAAGAATAAATATAAATTATTAAGTGCAAATTAAACTGTTAAATAGAATATCTTTAAGAAATTAAATACAGTAACAATAATTTTAAAAATATATATACAAATTATATTGTATTTTATAGTAATAATATAAATTATAAGATTGCCATACATAAACTAAAGAAAAAATGTATCGACACAATTTTAAACAGTAACTTTAAATTCAATTAAAATTTTTAAAGTAATGAAAAAGAGCAATACAACCTGGAATTTAATTATCCAAAATGTCAAGCAAATTGTAAAACACACTAAAAAAATCTTAAGAAGTTAACTCGAAAAAACTTCCAGTAAAATGCTGAAATTGAACAAAATGTATTAAATTTCATCGCGATGACGTAAACACTATGGTTGTTAAAATTGAATTTTCACCTTAATTCTTATTGGTCTTCATCTGTATGACGAGCATCTCGCGAGAATCACATCAGACAAAAATAAGGCTCTGCTCGCCAAATCTGGCTTAAAATATATAATATATATATATACGCGCCAAGGGTGACTGTACAGTAAAACTGACCCCAATGATTTTTAAAGTGAGGGTCAAGTATACTCAAGAGAAAGAGTTAATGGTCATAAAAACTCAAGCAGTCAGTCTATATATGTATATATTTATTATGAATGATAATTTAACCATCATTAGTCAATATATATATACACACACACAAACACACACACACATATATAAATTTACATATATACATATATATTGGCTGAGGACAGTTAAAACTATTATTCCTTTTTCCTTATTAAAGCAATAGTATATGATAAAATATCAAAATTATTTTATTTAAGCTGATAATTAAGAAATTTTAAATGCATTTATTTCTAATTTTTATGCTGACTTTTTAGTACTCTTTGTTACTATAGTTAACTGCTTTTAATAAAAAATGGGTTTACTTTGAGTGTGAAAAGTTCATATATATGAAAGACTATATAAGTTGTTTGGATTCAGCAACAATTTTATTGTCAATCAAAACTAAAAATAAATAAATAAAATAATAATTATTTTTTGGTTTGTTTTAGCATAAGATAAAATATTGTAAAAAGCAATAAATATGCATATTAAGTTTACTTTGGATTAAGGGTAGGACAACAATTCTTAGAGTAAAAAGTTCCTGGCTTATTCCTACTCTTGGAAATGAATGTTATGCAATTTCCCTTCTGTCAGGATGGATGCTTGGGATTTTTCTGAGTTTTTTCTATAGCAGATGTAAATACTGCCTATTATCTATGAAAAGTTCTGAAATGTTATTTATGGAATGGATATTGAAAGTATTCAAATGTCTTAGACCATTAAATTGTTCATTATGCAATGTCAGAATTAAAGATTTTGTTCCATTTTGGAGATGGTTTTGGTGAAATTTTTCTTACTGAATCACAAGAAAAGAAAATAAGCAATGAATTATTCATAATTTTTTGTTTATATTGTAGATTTCTTAATTTGTGACTACCTAGGTGAAATTTATTGAAAGCAAAAATGTAGTATATAGCAAAGACCAACAATCAAGAAATAACTGTAATTATAAACATGTATCAGCAGTTATGAGAAGAGAAATTCCATATAGAATTACAGAGGAGTGTTATTTTGTCATTTACTGGATATTATCCATCAGAAGTTTTGAATTTGCTGATGACTTAGTTACTGTTTTACAAACCTCAAAATAGAATGCAAATGAAATAAAAGTGTTAGAATGAATAAGAAAAATGAATAAAAGTTTTGTTTATGAAACAATCCAAACTAGTAACTATATAATTGAATTGTAGAAAAATTATTATTAATTTTTTCATAAATATTACTATCCATTTAATAACAATTTGAGAGAATCTATGCTAAATTGCTGTCGGCTAATATTTGAAAATTGATAGAAAACATTTTATACTACCCGAGCATTAACAATATTTTTATATACTTAAAGTCCATTAACACAGCATATTATGTCTTATTAACACATAAACATTACATTTCATTAAAAGACATTTCTAACAAATTTATATTTTGTATTTGTCATAGAAATTTTTCTTAATCTGTAAGAATGGCATCAATGAAAAGTTCAGTGAAAGGGCCTATTAAACAGGATAACAATTTGGATGGTTCTGATAATGAATTAGATTCAGATGCATCAGATATTTGTGAGTTGAAATCTTAATGTTTTTACTTTTCAAATATAATTTAAATATCTTAATTTTACTTTTTCAGTTGCATCTTATGTCTAATAAGTATTTGTTGAAATATTAATAGTTATTCATTTTTATAAAATAATAAAAATAGGTTAAAGAATTAAACAAATGAATTCTATTTGATAATACTTGTATCAAATAGGCCAACTTACTTATTAAATGTATACTTACTGTAGCTGAATGGATATCTTCATTATTTGTGAAGAGGCTGCTATACTTACAACTTTTACATTTTATTGGATATAGTTACTTTAATTGTAATATATTAAAAGTAATGTGTAGTACTAAATAAATTTAAAGATTAAGAAATTAATTTTTAAAATCTACTTGGAATTTTTAAAAAATGTTTCTTATTAATAAATGCAAAGTTTGTCAGTATTCACATATGAATTATATATTTAGTGATTAACATGATATATAATCACAGCATTATAAATTATAATTATTTAATGATAAGCAATGACTGATTCCATTCTCGCCTACTCAGATTGCAAGGCTATTTGATGAATAAATTAGTTTGTTTGTAGCTCTTTAAAATAATGGAAAAGCTTCATTGAAAACAATTATTTCCTATGTAGGACTAAATTATTATGTAACTTAAATTTTTTTGTGTTACATTCTTTATTGTCTTAAGAGAGCGAGTGTATTATACATCATTATCTGCATAATTATTTTGGGTAAAGCTAGAATGAGAGATCTTCCAGAGTTTCAAAGGCAGATAATGAAATCCCATCTGGTCAGTTCATTGGTAACGACAGTGACACATCGATCAACACAGTGTCAAAGGTCATGCCAACATACAACAACACGACACAACACCTGCATGATAGAACATTGAAAGGAAAACTAAATTCACTATGAAGGATAGGCAGGTATTGAGAAAATTTTAACCACCAGAATGAAAAAAGACCATTGTGGCAAAAGTGACTTTAGCTGAATAAACATTCACAGAAATCACTATCAAACCACACAGTTCAAAGAGATTGCATAAATAAAAATCTAATCAGAGGTGTGATTCCAAAACCCTTTGTGAAAAATGTAAATTAAAAATAGTAAACACATAAATACAGTGGTGCCTGCCAACGATTAGCATTCCTGATTGCTAATTCCTAGTATTGACCCTGAGTTCGAATTCTGGTTCAAGCATGAATATTTCTTTCTTTTCCTCTTTGTTTCCTTTTTTCTTCTGAGATGATGAATGGATATAGCCAACCCTATAAACAAGTTTATGGCGGAGTGATGTGGGTAATGCTACTTACTTCTGGGATTTGGTTCACTGGTGCCCACTGAGTAATGATAAATGAATAGCAGTTTCTGGCCTTGTTGTGGTGAAGGGTTGAATACTCCATGCTCACTGTTAGAAAAAAAATTAGTGGTGGTATTGACCTTAAATTCTAAATTGCAGGTCAATGGAAATATGTAAATCCAGCTTCTGCTTATTCCTTCATCAAGACAGGTTTATGTATGGGGAACTCATGCAGAAGCCTACAACTAAAATTGTTTCTTTTTTTAGAGTGAAACATAAGGGAAAAAGATCCATAATGGTTTGGGGTTTCGTCTAGTGGCTTAGAATAGGTACCTTTGTCAGCTTACATGAGCAAGTCATTAACAGTGACTATGTTATTCTTTTGAACAGTTAGCTGCACTTTATGAGGTAGACATTGTTTCTGTGATACCATGTTATAATATTTTGTTTATCAAGATGATAGTTCCCTTATCCTGGTCAATTATCCTCTATCAGCATTTTCATCTAACTGGTAGAGCCTAACTCTATCAGTTAGGTGGGTTAGATACAGGGAAGAATGTTGGTGTAACAATAACTCTCTGCCAGACTCTTTCCAGAATTATATCAATTACTGCAAGAGTAATGGTATAAAAACCTACTTATTATCATATAAAATTTGCATATGCCCTGTTCAAAGATGATTTAGGTGCCTTTAACTGCCAAAGGAGCTCCTATATCATATTAAATTGGGGAACTAAGTATTTTAATGTATAAAATATATTATGGCAATTTTTTTCTTGCATTTTTTCCTGGGATTAATTAAAAATACCTACAAATGTGTTACTCATGTTTCTATGTTAGTGAGGTCATCAAAAGTGTTAAATTCCTCATAAAATTAATTTTTTTCATGTTATTAATTTAGTAGTAGTTTATCCTCTTAATTCAAACATGAGCAATAACATTATTGACCCTTAAGTAGTAGAAGTATATTGGTGAAAATATCACCAGATGGAGTAGAAGTCACCAGAGAAGCCAAGCAATAGACTATTATTGATTTAGTAGTTACAGCTAAATAGTTGACCTTTGAAGAATATTTCTGCATAGAGAATTTTTAATATATTTTCTCAGCTTTTTAAACAAATTATTAATGTTATTTATATTATTTAGTGTTAATAGAAAAAATAGAAACCTAAACACTTATGGTATTTTGTAAAAAATCTAGGGAGATCTTTCCAACTTAGATCAAGAACCCAGGAAAATGCTTTTTCACACTTCTTGAATGGCCATAAATGCAAGCAAGTTAAAAAAATAACCCGGAATGCTATTGGTGCAAAGCTGGAATGACTCCCCCAGCTCATATTTCAGCACATTTAAATTTTAACAAAGACAAGGTCCTGCAGGACCCTCTTCTTGTTTTAGTCTTTTTGAATATTTTCAAATCCTGGGGATATCTAACTCTGCTAGATAGTCCCGGAATGAGTAACAACAACAACAGTGTTAATGAAAATCCTATTCTATGTATACAATTAACTTTTAAAAAACTTAGGAACATTCTGTATTTTATATAAATGAGGGAGATGAGTATATTTGATAAATTAGTTTTTTTTATTTGTGTATTTTAATATATCCAAGTTAGTCAACTTTTTATATATAAAAATTTGTAATTTTGGAATTGGAATGGAATTCATGAAACTCTTGGAATTTATGAAACTTTTTGTTTCTCACTAGTATTAAGGTACATAACCACTCTATTTAGGAATATAAATTCTTTAACACATTCATTGCTAATAAAATTTATATATCCATCCTCAAAAGCTGAATGTACTGTTCCCCATTTATAAAAATGGACATAAAAAGTTGAAATATTGAATTTAAGAACCACACATTAAAATATAAAAATAATGCACTACTAAACTAAATCTAAAAAATATCTTTTTTCAATCTCCAGAATTGCACTCAAAGTAAAGCACATAACCTATCACTGTCCTAGAACATCGCAGGCATGTGAGATAGCACCATGGTGACTGTCGAGACCATGAGTGGCAGCGAATGTGCTAAGGCGATTTCTTCTCTTTTCTTGTCAGGGATGATTACAGTGTGAATTCATTCTTTGTAAAATTACTACATATAATTATCTTAATTATTACCTCATATATCTATTTTGATCATTTCTTAAATGGTGGAATCTTTTTATTTTTAATTTTAAATAGTAGAAATGAATCTTTTTTTCCTTAAATCATGGAACAGGATGTAAGTTGAAGCAAATGAAAGCAAGATACTTGTTTTGTTTTATTTTCTTGTAATCTAGAAAGTTTTGTCAGTTTTTGCATCCCTGGCTTAAAAAAAAAGAAAAATGTATTTTATATATAAGAAAATACTTATATGACTAATTGAATTAAATTCTTTCTATTTTGAATTTGAACCTTACTATAATTTTTATTCCTAAATTTTTCCTTTAAATAGTTTTTGTTTTTTTAAAAATAAGTCAATGTAGTAATTTTTTGACATTTTTAATTAAACATTTTAAATTACAATGAAGCTATTACAAAATAAATTATATTTTTATTTAAAACATTTTAAATTAATGGTATTGCTACTTTTATTTGAAGTATATTGTTAGGCATTTATACAACCTTGCTTTATTTAGCTATGACTGATTCTTTGCCTTTATCTTATGATGTGCCAAATGTTCTGCAAACCCCTGAAGCTGACGAAAATTACAAGAAAGCTGCTGAAACAATTATCCAAAACTCTAAGGAAGCAATAAAGGGAAAAGAGCTTTCAGCTCCATATGCAGTACCTCATTTTCCTATTGAAAAAAGTGAATCACGGATGACCCTTCAGCGACAGCTTTCTTCCAGGTATTATTGACATATGTTTTATTTAATGTATGTTACTTATTCTAAATTTTGAACTTAGAAATGTCTGCTTAAGGTTTTTTCAAAATTGATCTCCTACAATGTTTCTATTGAGTGTAGCATGTAAAAGCAACCCATCTTAACATTATGGAAGATTGTGCTTTTTTATAATTATTTGTTTACATTTGTATATTATGTTTTTGGCAACAAAAGCCCTGTGTATTTGGTCCATAATCTTTGAGATGACAAGGAACCAGGAATTTGATTTGGGAATCATAGAGCAGTTTTATTCAAACTTTTTACAGGAAAAGCTTCAGTTGTGTTACTTTCAGTAAAGTGGTGCAACATGCCACAAATTAGATCATGATTGTCCTGTGTACATAAAAGGTTTACACCTGAGAAAATGATCAGCAGAAGCTTGTGGTCTTTTCAGTCACTTGACCTGTTCTCTTATGACTTTTACTTGTGGGGACTATTAAAGAGAAATATGAAACAAATCCATGCAGGCAATTTAAGAACTCAAAATCAGGATGTCATCAACAGTATCACAACACAAGAAATGACAAGAGTGTATATAAATCTTTTCAAGCGTCTCATATATGTGGTGAAGTGATTGGAAGGCACTTTCTGAACCTACAGTGAAGGAGAGTAATCATATTTAACATATTACATTTTATTTTATGTGTTAACTTTCTGTACATTAGTTGTTTTATGTGCAAGATATGTTTATATATTTTTTTATAGTGAAAAAAAAAACATTTTAGATTAATTTTCAAAATTATCTCAATAATATATCTTTCTTGAAATATGCACAAAATTTTATCTTAGTAATATGCTGTTGTACTAGGCTAGATTACTCAATTTTTGTAATAACGTTATGCTGAGTATTAAAAAACACATAAATTTTTCTTGTTACCCTTGTAAAGAATTTCATGTATATTGATAAAGATATTTTTATCAGGAAACTCATATTAGAATTGTTATATTATTAAATGCCATTGAAATTTATGAATGAGTTTTAAACAATTCTTCTCAAAAGGGAAAACATTAACAACAATTAACAATTATTTCTTATTTTTAATATTTAATTTATATATTTTAATATAATGAGGTCTTATATATTTTTATTAAATTTTGTTCCCTTGCTTCAAGCTGTTTCAAAGAAATCTAGTTTCATTTGTAAGTCAAGATGCCAACTGTGTAATTAATATATATATATATATATATATATATATAATATATATATATATATATATATATATATATATATATATATATATATATATTAAGATATAAAAAATTTAACCTTTTAAAATAGTTTTAGTAATTTTAAAGGTTTGATATATACATATATATATACTCACTTTATTATCTTTTATGTTTGTAATCACTTGAAATGTGTTGTAAGTGTAAGATTATGAATATTATATTATTAAAAATGTAATAATTTGTACAGAAAAAGCATTTAATAAGAAAAAATCTTATTGGATCCACCTTATTGCCAAGTGTAATAAATTGAGATGAGAGCAATCAATCGATCTTCAAAAACAATGATTCTGAAACGGTTCTAGATTTCTGAGAAGATTCTTATTGATTTATGGTTTTTAATAACTTTTAAAATGAGATTTTATGTATATTAAAAAGAAAATATATTTGTAATTTGAAATATAAAGTATAATTAAATGAAAGAATTGAATTATTTTTGACCTGTGCTTTGTGGATATATTTTTTTGTACTCTGCATGCTTTGTTTTTCATTTTACATTGTACATTGTTAATATTTTTTATATTGTACATTACATTGTTAATATTTCTCTATAACTCAAATTTAAAATCTGCCATATAATTCAGATGCTTTCACTTCCGCATGATGATATATGAACTTGAATATTTTCAGAATGAAATAGCCCAGATCAAAACAAAGTACAAAATAAATCTTGACAAGTGTAATATTTTTCCAAACAAACATGTCTCTACTTGAATTTAATTGTATAAAAATGGTTATAGTGGAAGTATGTCAGCTGAATGTGAAATTTATCTGGTCATGTTATTTATTTTAAAAAGTGTAAACACAACATTTTTGCAAACTTTATTGTTAGCTTTTCTATTAGATTAGATTTAGGGTAGGATTGTTCCAAAGTTTCCTATCTCTTTGGCCATAAGTCTATTTTACTATACCCTGAAGAGAAAGCCTTTACTTGCTGGGACCAGTGGCTGAAGCAAAATTAAGCAGGCATTTAACAGGAATATTCTTCAGCATCCAAGTTTCAATTCAATGCTGACTCAAGTGTTCAAATCTCTGTGCAGAAAAGGTTTCACATTCATACAGAATATGTAATGAAGTTTTCTCCATATACTGTCAAGCCCTGCAAGTGGGATCATCTTATACTCCCATTATGTTGAGATGTTTCCTAAGGTGATAGTGACCAGTAAGAAGTCACATTGCTCTTTTTAAATGGCTTCTTCTGAGCTTTAATAACTTTTTTTATCTTTTACTAGGATATACACTATTTAATAGCCTTGTTTGTTGTTGATCACTGGCATTATACCAGTTCAATAACTTGTTTCCTGAAGAGATCAAAATCTTTGTTTCTGATTACTTTTTTTTGAAATACCTAGCATTGGTTCAGGACCAAAAACATCACTTGTTGATTCAGCCCTTGCCAACTTATAAAGTTATTGTTTGCCAATCTTTGCAGAATAAGGTAGCATTCCCAGACAAGAACAGAAGTTATAGTAGATTTTTGTAAAGTCAGCTGTGCAGCTTGACTGTCAGAACACATAATTATTCTTTTATGAGAATAATTTCTATCCCAGAATATTCTACTGTACATGATAATGGCAAAAACTCCTGCTTGAAATATAGTTGTATGTTTTCCTAAAGGGAATGACAACTTTGTATGATCAGCTGGATAGCAAATACCAGCCCCAGAGCTGGAATTCATTTTTGAACCATCAGTGTACCAGTAATGTTTTTGCTGGTGACAACATTATTCCAGTCTTCTTGTAAGGGAAATTTGACTGTGTAAGCTTAACAAAAACATATTTAAGCATTGAGGTTTCCCCAAGAAAGCATTAAGGTTTTCCGAAGACAAAAATCTGGAGTAATCTTTCCTCTGGCCTGTATTTTAAAGTCTTTTCATACAAATTGTAACATTTACTTCAATACTCATGTGCAGTGTATATATACTAACCAAAAGTACTAGTGTAGAAGTGGGAGCTGTATTTTAATACAACTAGATATAGCTACACAAAATAACCTTTACAGTTTTAATTAATCTGCCTTATCAGTTTCATTTCTGATTCTCGATCACCAGATCACTGAGTCATAAATAATCATGGACAAAATTATCATAGTGTGAATCCTATGAATAACTTTGGGATTTAAACCTCAAGTTCTTCCAACTGCACTTCTACATGACCAGAAAGGTTTTTATGCTCTTTCAATACAAAAGTTAAAATTCTTATTCCAATTTAGGTTCATGTCACAAAATACTCCAAAGAATTTCACTTCTTTGGAGCAAGTTAATTGTTGACTAAAAAAGTTACCTTTTTCAGATTAAGATTCCTTTTCTTTGTGAAAGCAATCATAGTAGTTTTTTGAGGATTCACAGAAAGACTTTCATTATTACATTAAGTCTTAACTTGTAAGCTTTTCTGTTAAAAGGTGTTTTTTTTATCAAATTACTTGTGGCAGCATATAATATGCACAGCAAAATTTGAAACATTTATAACATATAATCCTTGGATTATGAACAGAAAAATACAGTACTAATTGCAGGAATAAAAGAAATGCTAAGATTTAAGCGATGATCATGGTATACTGAACTTATTTTACCAATTTTTGATTTAACAACTTATTTCCTGTGACATAGATAGCTTTTTTAATAATGTAATCGTATTATAATATATTTAATTTTTAATCTCCGTATTATACTTTTGATTATTTTATTTTAAAGCAGCCAAAAGTGTTCAGGAGATGAAAAGTAAGTTGCTTTTTTATATGTGTCATTTACTTTGAATCAATTTGGATATCGAGTAAATTTGGAATTTTTTTGAGTTTTCAAATTATATGCTTTTAATTTATTCAAACTTTTCTTATTTATTTTCTTATATTAAAAAATTTGTTTGGAAATAAAAACCTGTTTTTTAAAAGGAAATTTATAAAATTATTGTTAATTTTATCTTAAATTTAAAAAAAATATAGATGTGTTTTAAAGAACAATTGATTTCTGCTTTATTATATGAATCTCTTAATTTTGGGCAATGATATATTTTGATTTTTTTTATGTATTATGATGTGTATTAATCATACATATTAATTTCTTATGATATTATTCTATTAAATTGGTTGTAATGATACTTTACTTTTATTTCTTTACTTTTTCTGGTTTTTGTTTTTAGATTACAAAAAAGTTTTGTTTTTTAATATTTCAGATTTTTTCTTCTTTTTTTTTTATCTTTCTTTAAAATTTCTGTAATGTATCTTATCAAATAATAAGTAATAACTTTTATTAAATAACTTTTAAATAACTTTTATTTTAGCACTTCTTTTTGCAGTTTTTTATTTTATCAACCAATTTATCTTTTTTTTTCATATATGTTTACAAGCAATGATTAACTTTTTTTTTTGAAAAAAGAAGAAAGGGAATGAGAGAAAGCATGTTGTGCAGCATAAATGTTTATCTTAAAAATTATCAAGATTTTGGTATTTCTAACGCTGTGCAAGTTTTAGATGTAAAACAAAATGAGAGAACATAAATTAATTAATTTGCATTCTTTTTAAAATCCATAATTATAATATTTGAATTTATGTATGATTGAGTTACAAACTTTAAAGCTTAAATTAAAATTTGATTTTTCAATTATATAAAAAACCTTACTCATAAATAGAATTATCCAATTAAGTTAATTATTTTTGAAAATTAGTAAAGTTTTCTTTTTTCACTAAATTTATTCTAAAAAGGATTTTTTCCATTAAATATTACTCTTTTATTGATCTTTCAAATTAGGATGACAATTTTGCCTATCTTGAACAAAAAAATTGACTAATTAAAATTTAATATTATGCAGAATTGTTTTTTAAATTTTATAGGAGTTTTTTTTAATTGCAAATAATTAAAATTAAAGAATTTATTTTAAATCCTTAAATTATCTATCGCTTTTTATTGTAATTGAATATTTATTTAGGTATTATTAGTTTTCAATTTAGTAGATGATATTTTATTGGTATTAAAAGTATTAAAAATAAGATTGAAGTTTGTTAGAATTATATCTATTTATTTTTACTCAGAGCACAAATAGAGCTTAAAGAGAAATTGAGCTTTAGCCAAAGTCTGCTACCAGAAGATGAAATAGATCAGAAGACACCTTTGTATGACAAAATATTTGTACCTCATTTTCAGCGAGTTACTGTTGGGGGAGAACATTGCTCTGGAGTAAGATCAATTTATTATAATAAATAATTTTAATTGAGAAAAATTTCATTTTAACTATAAATATATTTTAGAAACTAAATGGATTATAGTATAAATTAATTCTGAAGCAGAAATTTACTGAAAAAATTTAAAATTTCCCTTTTATATGTCATTTTTTCTTATAACTTCAACCCAAGCATTTATATTGAGTGCAATAACATAAATAAGCCATGATCAGATAAAAATTATTTGGTGTACTTCTAACCACTATTTTCTTTGTTGTACTACTATTATGCTATTCATTACACAAATTTGTATATCTGCTATAAAAATGTTTTAAGCAAAAATTGTTTGCAATTTTCGTAAAAAGTAGAAAACTGTTTATATATGTCATAGTATAACAATATTTCAGATTTGTTACATCAATTGTTTATACTTTTAAAATGTAAATATTATATTCTATTTAATAATTTATTTTTAAATAAATATAGACATTTTTATTTATTTTTTTACATATTTTTATTTTTTAATAAATTCTAAAGTATTGACATCCTTATTTGTTTAGAATATATTAATAAATATTAATGGTGTAAAAAATTAATCATTAAAATAATTACTAATTTCATTAAAAAGTAAAACATAAAGAATTCTGTTTATCCAAGAGTTACTAAATCAAAGTTATATCTGACCATTCTTTTATGATGTTTTAATTTATTTTTTAATTGGTGTGTGATATAATACTCTTAATTTATATTTTAGGAACATAGTGATAACTAGGTTTATAGTTTAGTTCAGGGTTCGCACAACTACTGAAAACTCCTTGAAACTGCTTAAATTCCAAAAAGAAATTTATGGGCCCTGAAACTCCTGGAATTTTGACTTGACTCCTTGAAAATCGTGAATTACTCCTGGAATTTTTTCTTACCTTGATGCATTTATTTTTTTCTACAAATTAATATAATTTTTTGAATTTTTTTTGTTTTACTATTTTAAAATTTTCAATAAAATTGTCGGAAAATTTAATTCAGTATTTGTTTTTAATATTGCCCCTAGATCGCGACACGATCGATATTAAATGTTTTGTACTCTTAACTGTTGACTTGTTTAAACGTTTTCAGGATCTAGTTCAGCTACAATAATTTCATGATTACTCGGTTTATTAGTATTTAGATTTATGTAAATTGAAATGAAGTGATTACCTAACAAAAAATGTGTTGGGCAATTAAGACCGGCGATTTTAATTGATTCTTTTTCTATTTGCTGCTGTTCTCCTTTTATTGCATAAAATTCTTTAAATACTAATATATTAATATAAAATTTTTGAGTTAAAACATGTTTTCCATGTTTCCCTTGATGAAAATAACGTATAATTCAATTGAATCAGAATAAATTTATTTAATAATGAAATAAAGACTGAAATAAAAATTATTTAATATGCCTGGTGAAAAGTGTCTTTTCAATGACCAATTGACTCTTGAAACTATATCTAACAGTTGTATTTGTTTTGAGTAAGTGTATTTATATTTGAAAAGAATTTGTCATACACATCTTGAAATACTCCATAAATTAATTGACAGGAATGAATTGGAAATGTCTAAAAATAACTCATTATTTTATACAATGTATAATCCAGTATTATTTAGAATGTGGATTATTAAAATTAAAAATTTGCTGTTATAGCTGTAAATTCATTGAAGACTTTTGAAATAATCATTAATGATTTTAACTTAAATTAAAAATAGTCTCATTAATGTTTGCAATTTTGTTTCTATTACTTACAGAAATGAATGAAAAATATTGCATGTACATAATAATATGCATATTTGGTTGATAACAATTTTTAAAATAAAATAAAAAATTATTTAACGTGAGTGTCGATACCTCCTGGAAAATTTTTATTTGACTCCTGGAAAACTCCTGGAATTTGATTCTTGGAAATCTGTACAAACCCTGTTAGTTATAAAATTTATATTTTACTCATATTTTTATTGAGCTAATATAGAAGTTATCATATGTTTCATGTAAGTTCAATGTTGAGTTAGATGCAAAATAATTCTCATGTATAAAAAGGGACTAAATATGACCACAAACCAAATTTATGTTGTTCATACCATTTAATAAATACCAAATTTTTTTTAATATGGAAACAAATTATCATCCAGAATCAGCAAATGAATCACTTATAAGGTAAATTCTAATTTATCATACCCTCTGGGGCTTTACTTTTTAGTAAAATTTGGTGTTACAATGACTTGTTCTTTTTCATTCTTCTCTCCTCTTCTATTTTCTTTTCTTCTTCCTTGTTGTGGTTGCCTTTCTCAAGCAGTTGAGAGATCCCCATGATTAGCTACTTCCCTCTTACGGTTAGCTTTTCTGGGGACTAAATCGCCCCTCTTTTCTTTCCAGATGTATAACATGTTTGCTCTGCTATGCATCTTGAAAGGAGGGCCCTGGTAATTGAGACTCTTAAGGACCAACTCATTACTTTTCCTCTATTTCAGGTAAACAGGAGGGGTGCTGTGGTGTTAAGTATATTAATCGGTTTTAATGATTAGTGATTAGTATATCTTCTGGATGACTCATTAAGGGTGGAGGCCATCTCAGGGATGTACTGTAAGTGTATAGATCTGTCTAGCACTGGTGCAGCCCTGCTGCATTCAACAGTGGGTAATGTGGTCAAGTCCCAAATTTTATTCTAACTTATGAAAAAATTAAAATTTTCTTTTCTCCCACACACTAGCAACAATTGCAAAATTATAAGCTCTAAACTATTAAATGAAAGGAGGGTTGTTTTGAAAATGTATTCACCTTCCTAATTATATAAAAGGAGTGTCAGCCGTTGTAGAAGTGTTCTGATGATTTGCTGATTGAAGTTACTAATGCTACTTAAGTTGGTACTATATTTAACATGCATTTATTAACTAATTTAGTGGTAATTGTGTTATCTCATGATAGCCTAAACTTTTTTGTGGTGTTATATGCTAAAGATGCTAAAGATTTATTGAATATGTGATGGATGAAATTTTGGAAAATCTGCAGAATCAACAGATCTGTGGTGTTAAACACTTTAGATTGAAAGAAATGGAAAGTACACTGACATTTTACATTTCCTTTTCACTTATCCGATCCAGACTTTCTACAGTATATAAATGCTTTGTATTTGAGTTTACCCATCCGAGTGTATATTCCTAATCCTTTGTATTGCTTCCAGTGTCAATGTTTTGGACATTCTAAAATCTCGTACAAGGCCAAACGTTCTTGTGCTTATTGCTCAGCAGTAGGTCATGAGAATGAAAATTGTACTCCAATAGAAGTATGTGTCACCTGCAAAGGTGATCATACCTTACTCTTGAAATTGTCCAATATATGTACTGGAAAAAGAGATTACTGTGCTGAAGATAGAAATAAATATTCGTACCCTGAGGCTCAACAAAGTGTTACACCCCACAGCTATGCAACTATAGCTAAAAGTCACCAGATCCAATAGTACTCAGAATCCTTTACAGCTCTCCTTGTTAGATTACCCCCAATTTCTGCTGAAAAACCAAAATCTAAAATATCTTCTATTTTTAAGAAAGCTCTATCTTACAAATCTAATGCTTAAGGCTTTCAAACTAAAATCTGCAAAAGAGGGCTTTCCTAGGCCCTGTATAGCCACCAGCAAAGCCTTATCCCTGGAGGCTGACATATCTTTACATCCATTGGAAAATGGTATATCATTTCAGAAATAAATAGATGATTTGCTTCATAACTCCAGGAAAGGAGCTTTTCAATTTAAAAGATAACTTTCTTTGCTTCGTAGAACTGCTATGGTTTGTGTTTCCAACTTGATGACATCAAGTCTAATATCAACATACAGTCCCATATATGTTGTACTTCAGGAAACATTCCTGAAATCTAGTAATAGCTTTTCTGTATGTGAGTTTAAATACTTTAAAAAGATTTTGTTGACAATGATGCAGTGTCTGGAGGTGTTTGAATATTAACTTTCAACAACTTTTTGAGCATTGTCCATCCATTGAATAATACTTTACAGGCATTCACACAAAATGCTTAATTACAGAACGTTTTCCCCTTTTAAATCCAGTTTAAGTATAAAAATAATATATCTTAAGTTTCTAATTAAAGTCCATACAAATTTTTAAAATGTCTTGAGAAATAATTTTGACTTATTTTCAGTCTTATTAAGGGAAATAGTCAATTAAAAATCTCTTTTTCTGTTCTTTATTTTCATATTGTATAAAAGATCTTTAAATGGGGTGATCTCATATTAGAGAATAAATATTATTTTAATTTAGTTTGAACTCTAGAATTTTCTTGATCCATCCAAAAATTGCTTGACATTTGCTTTTTTAGTGTTTACGGTAACTATATTTCAAAATTATAGAATAATTGGATAGATAAAAAGTATTTAATAATTGTAATATCATTTCTTCACACCTTTAAGTATTTTTAATATGTTTTAAAAATGTTATATTGAATAACATTAAACAATACAAAAAAATAATTAAAGATAACTTGTTGCAAGACAATTCTGAAATGACCCAAAATTATTTTTTACTCTATTATATTTTATTATAATTCTTTAAGTTATCTTTTTCACAATCATAAATAAATATTAAAGAAAAACTAAAGTTAAATCTTGTTAAATTCATGGAAACGTTAGTTGCCATTTATTGAATCACTATGAGCTGAAGAAATATTGTAGCTGCAATGTGTGTTCAATTTATTTATATATATTTCCAAATAAAATTGAACATTAAAGCTACACTATTTCTTTTATTAGTTAAATATTGTACTTTTACTTCATGTCTATTGTAAATGTTAGTTTTTATGCATTTTTTGTATTTAATAAAAATTTATTACTTCTCCAAATAATTTGATTGTTACTATAATACATTATATGAAGTAATAATGAAATATTTAAAAAATATTCAGATATTATTTTCTAACCTTTTACTTTCTAAATTTGATCCTTATATTTAAAATTGAAATTTCTACCATCAGTGTAATTTCTTGTACAACTAACACTAATCAAAAATTTTTTAAACTCTTATATTTTTTAGTTTTGTTGAATAACATTATTATTAAGAATTTGATTTTAATAAATATTTTCTTTGTGATTGCCTTTTTAAAACTGCTGACAAATTTCAATACACCAAATTTAAAAAACTTTGAAAGAAAAGATGAGGGAATTTAATCATTTGTCATATATATTTGTGTTGAGCTTATTAGAAAATGAGTTTATTTTCATTTAGAAAATTTCTGGACCTGTTAAGTGATAAAAATTTTTTTATCTCTAAATTATATGTTATAATTGGTAGATTCCTTTAGAAGATTTACAACAAGCATCAACTTTGCTGCAACAAGCTTTAAAGTTGAGGCAAAAATATATGGAAGTCTCGCAGCAGCCTTTTCCTGCAATAACTGCTAGATTTTTGAAACCAAAAGAAGAACATTGGAAAGGGCATAAAGTCAGTAAAAATGCTGAAGGTAAATAGTTATCTTCACTTAATCACTTGCATGAATGTTGCTCTTAATTGAATTGTTAATATTTAGTTTCACTTAAATCCAAAGTTTTTTACATTTTTATTTGTAAATAATACGAAAATTTAATGGGAATAATTTTTCATAATAAATATTTACTATTTAAATTAAAAAAAATTGTTTCTAAAAGTTTTAGCATTGTGTTATTCATTAATTTTTTGTTGTGCTGTAAAATCAAGTCATTATCACCACTAACTGTTTTAGATGTGCAAAATATATATTTGATTCAACATATAATCTGATATATAATGTCCATATGTTTAAAGTAGGCTGTAATCATAATACAGTAGATGCTCACTTTTATGAACTGTTAGTGACTGATAAACAATTTGTAAAATAGAAAAATAATGTATTAGATTATTAAAATCTGATTTTTTTTACTGAACTCCTTTTGCTTCATAAATAAATTACCATTAAAAAGAATTATTTAGAATATACTATAAGAAACATATACAAAATAACATTCATATTTGTAAGCAACACTTATTTTCATTTTATTGATTGCACCTCACTACACATGTTCATTTTTATTTCAAAGCAGTTGGATATCTCTTTAACGACATCACAGCAATGTTAATTTATCTTATTTTTCTCAATTAAGCTTTTCTTTGTTTAGTGTGTTTTGCTTCTCTACAATATTTTCAAGAGGAAGCAGTTTTACTACTACTGTTTCTTTTTTCAGATATTTTTTGTGTTTTTAAAATTATCAAGAAGTTGTTCTTCGAAATTCCATATTTTTAATAGTTTTTATTTTATTTAATATTTTTTCACACTTGTTTCTTCAACTGCAACAAATCTTCAATGAAATCGGCTTAATATTTCTCAATAAACAAAACTTCATAAATTAAGTTGTTCAAATGAAACAAAACCAGCCTCAGAACAAGAATACCCAAACTTTTATAGAGTTTTCTCTTTTTGTATATTCTAATATATGGAAATTTTTTTTTCTCTTTTCTGTGCCTTTACGCATAGAAAAAACAGAAGTTGAATTTGACACTGCAGTTGCTGTTTCCTATCAAATGTATGATGTCCATGTGTCTTTGACTACTGTTTTCACAATGTTTGCACATGTCTCTTCATTGTACAAGAATAAATCAAGTTATCAGGCATTGTATAAAAAAGAATGAAAAAATTAAACTATCAGATCATAAAAAGTAATAAAAAGGAAAAGAAGAATAAATTTCAGGAACAAAAGTTTGCAAAAAGGTTATTCAAAATTTTAATTAATAAATGGAAATTAAAATTATGATTGTGTCCCTGGTGTCTGGGTAGGGACTAGACACTAGTTTGTAAAAACATGAGCATTTGTAAATGAGAGGTTTGTAAAAATGAGCATCTACTGTAATATGAACTGATTTTGCAGCATTGCAAACACAATTAAAAAATAAGTATACAATAAAAAATTAAAACAGTTTTCAAAATTTGAAATAGGTTTCATTCAATAAATTATTCATAAGTTGCATATCATGCACTGTCACTTCATATATGTTAGTAGCTATAGGTTATTTATTTGGAGGTTAGAAATTATAGCTTATTATAGGATATATGTTTCAATTATTGGAATGGTAAATGCATATTATATCCATTTTATTAAAAATAGTAATGTCATAGATTTTTGCAGTAAAAGTGGCTTATTTCAGAAATTCCACAAATTATGAACTGTGCATACAATTATTAAAGTGCATAATGACTAGAAAACTGATAGTATTAAGTGCATGTAATGAGAAAAACTGGTAATATTAATGGCATGGGAAATTTTTTAAGAAACTTGTGACATTGTAGTAAAGGTAAGGTTGATATTAAAATTAAATTTCAGGAATGGTGTAAATGAATTTCTTTATTTTGATATTTTGTGTTTCTATCCCATGGATTTAATTTTTCTGTTAAATAATATTGTTTTATTTTTCATTTATAAAGTTATTCTGTCGCATGTTTTAGTTTAGTTTTGCTTAGCTTTTTAAACTTTTTTTATTTTTATTTCAATTGTAATCACTCTGAAATATTGAATTTTTACTTTTATAAGCATTTTTTCTAAAGCCAAAATTTTTTTATGCTTTTCTTTCACATACACATTTTAAAATATTTTTAACTTTATGCTCTGAAAATATTATTTTATGCCTCTTATTTTCTTTTCTTTTATTACTCTTTTACTTTTCATTTCTTTTTACTTTTTGCTGTTGCTTATGAAATATCTAATGCTGGTTACAAATTTCTGCTTCCTAAAGGTCTTAAAGTTTTAGAAAAGAAATCAGAAGTTGTTAAAGGTATATTTAAAAATTTCTTTAATATGTTATATTTATGATTATGTACATTTTAGTTGCATATTTATTTTTTTGATTTTATTGCAATTTAAAATATAAATTCAAAATTTATTTCATCACTAAAAAATTTCATGCTTACAGTTTGAAATTATAAAATCTTTATTTTACAATAATTTTCTGTATGCTAATAGCTGTATGATATACTAAACAATCCTATGTATTATCAAAGATTTTTTGTAATACCATTAAAAGTATCTTAAACAAAACAAAAATAGTTTTTCTATTTAATTTTAAATTATTGTGATAATACTCCTACTTTATGCACATTTACGGTTAATTAAACCCATTTTTCAATCATTTAATGCACAGTTTTTATATACAAAATGTTAATAAAATATTATTTATTAATTTTTGATGTAGCATGTGGAAAGTATAAGTCATCTATTTATTGAAAAGTTCAAAAATGAATACAATATAAAATCGCTTGTTTTCAAAGGGGGAAATAAAAGCTATTTTATGTTGTGTAAATTACAAATTGTTTTTGCATCATTCATTTTATAAGTTTAATAAGTATTTTATTTATATTTAAAAATTTAATTTATAAAATTATTTTTTTGTTGATTGAAATGCAATTTATTTTTTAAGTGATTTTAGCATATTTCATATGCTAATTGTGATTATTGAAAAAATAATTAGTAAAATTCTCTTTTTAAAACATACAGAATGCTTTTATGCTCAATTTCTAATTAAAAGTAATTTAAAAATACTTGATATTAAGCACAAAATTTTGTTAAAACATTATCTTCTGTTAGAATTTGAGTGTAGTAAGAAATTTTGAAGACCTGTGATTTTTCTTTAAGCATCATTTCTTATTCTTTCTTTATTTTTTAAACTGTTTTACTATGTTAAGAATAAGTTCACAACTCACATTTTTATCTTCTGGATTTGAGGATATTTGGATTAATAAGTAATTTAAATCATTTGTAGTTTTTTATGTAATTAAAATTAATTTTATGTAATCAGTTTTTTATGTAATTCATTCAATTTTTTACAATGATCTTTTTTAGAAATTCCCTCTCTACTTCCAAATGTCAGAGACCCTTGGAAAAGTAAATATAACATTGAAGATAAGGATTATCATTTTGTTATGAACAAAGGTGTTTATCATGTCCATTCTGATAAAGATAAAGAAAAACTAGATTTCCCTTATCCTTTGCTTCAAGAATATGTTGCTGATGTACAATTAATGTGTTGCATGATAGTAGATGGCCCCTTGTAAGTTAAATCTTTAAATTCTTTTTTGAAATTGTGTTCATTCAAATGTATTTTACTTTTGACTGTTAATACAAAGTGTTAATAAGTGATAACCATAGTATTTATGTTTAAAATTTAAATACATTGATTTATAAAGTGGACTTTCTTTTAGTGTAATAAATTTTTTATATCATTAATTTTATGTTATAAACAAAATTTTCAGTCAGTCTCTCTTCTTGCATGCATTGGGTGCCCATGTAAGCAATATTCTTTTGAGAGTAGTTCTTCTTCTTCTTCTTAGAATTGGGTTTGTATGTCATTGGGCACCTCTGCTTTTATCAGCATTTTGTACCATTAACTCCAAACCCAATGCTTCCTAGTTCCATTTGCTCGGGTCACCCACTTTATTAATAAAGTCCGATAACCCTTTAATGGAGTCTAGGTGTAACTCTCTAGTATGGATGACGCCTAAAGAAGTTAATCTAGGGAGGGCAAGAGCCTCACATTCATAAATGATATGCTCTGCCGTTTCCCCTTGCGCATGACATTTCCAGCAGATAAGGTCTTGCTGAAACAGTCCCATCTGGCCAGAAAGTCAGACATGCTAGAGATAGCTTCCCGACTTTCACCAGAAGAAGATGGTTTAGAGGTCATTTCTACCTCAAGCGAAGGATTTATAACTGCCCCTTTACAAGATTGCCTCTGAGTTCCCTTGCCTTTTTCAGGAAGGTCTACTTCAGAGGCTTCACCTGCAAATGCAGAAAGGTTTGTTATTACTTGTGTCTTTTCAGCCACAAGATAACAATTAAAAAACTCAGGTAATATAAGTCCACCCAGCATTGCCTGAGTTACTGGGCAAGGCAAATTACTCTAGAAGTTCGCCAGGCAACTAGAGGCTCCGTTAAGACACCAATACCGCGGTGCCAATTAGCCCTAGGCACGGAACGCATAACACCAGGGTTTACGGGAGCTGGTTCGCGGCCTCTTATTCAATATTCGAGGCTATCCTGTTATTCCCACAGGACTTTCGGCTATCCACCACCTGCCTACGCGCCTGGTGGCTAGCTCAAGCCCCAGAGGGGTACACATACCCCCTGGTTCCAGGTTGATAGTAGTTGGTTTCATTCTTAGAATGCATCCAATTCATTGTCAACACCTTTTTTTATGGTGATTTGTAATAGTACAACATTTTAATTTTTTTGTATAAACTGTTGGTTGTTTTTTGTGGCTTATAAATGTGCAGAATTTTTCTGTTTGAAATGCATCAATTTTGATTTTGTAGTATAAATAGTTTCCAATAGTCACATGTCATCGTGTAAAAGTACAGATTTTACTTTTGCATTATAGATTGCAATTTCTAACTTTTTTAAAGAGGTTTTGTTCTCCAAACTCTTTTTAGAACTCTAAAAGTATTTTGCACTTTATCTTTGTTTAAAGTCATCTTTTGTGCCATCTTCAGTAGAGACAATGGAAGAGTAGTAATTAAAAGTTTGTCATCTCCACCTCTTTCTCATTGACATAATTTTAGGTTATGGTTATTGACTTGCATGATTTTTGTTTTCTTCTCATTTATAACAATGTTTATTTTTACATCATTTTCTTCGAATCTTGTTATTTTTCTTTGTATGTTTTCAAGTCTAGAGGACATCAACAAATTATCATCAGTGTAGTTAGATTCTTCAACATGCTTTCCAATTTTCACCCAATTCCAAGTGTTTGGTTCCTTAATGTTATTTTTATAATTCAGTCAATGACTATATTAAGCAGTGTTCCTGGTTAGATATATAACTAAAGAATATATAGATAAGCTAAAGAATATTTGCATATTCATATGTCTAAAGGGTATATTCATATGTCTAAAGACAAAACATTTAGCATTTTTGAAATGAAGTAATTATTATGCATCATGTTAGAATGTTTCTGGAAACTCTTTCTCAGTGATTTGCCTTGAAATAGTGTTCTTGTTTTCATTTCAACTTTTCATGGGCAAGAGTTTCACTTTAAGTTTAGGTGTATGTAGTGGTTTAGAATCCATTTTCGTAAGTATGTAGAAGCCATAGTTCAGTTGTTAGAATTGTAAAAACAGTTCATCATGATTGTTTTTGATTTTTATGTGATTAAATCTGATTAAAATGAAATTTTAATTTAAAGTTCATTTACATAAAAATTATGTGACTGAATATCAATTTGAAATAAATTGTAGACTAAATTTAATTATGCATATTTGAGTTTTATTACAATTAAAGTCATTATGTTTTAAGTGCTTAAAATTTTAAACATATAGAAAGGTTTATTCATTTCTACAAAAATCTTCATAACTAAATTTTGTTGCTAAAATAAGCTGTTTGATTTAATCATTTAATAATATATTGCACATCAAAAATATTTTAAAAGTGAATAACGAGTAAAAAAAAAGTATTTTGTGAAATGAAAATCAAAAAATTTGACAATAAAGTCATACGTTTTTTTTAAAGATTTTAATCCAATTTTAAAAATTTTGAAATTGCAAGTTTAGTTCTGTAAATAAGTTATATGATTGAAATTATTAAAATGTAAAAAAGAATTTTTTTTAACAAATATTTTATAGAAGTATAAAAAAGTTTTAATAATAAAAATATAGAAATAGTTAAAATTCATTAATAAAAATTTTTTTTTACCTTATGTGTTTTGATTAAGTAATGATCATATTGAATTTTTCTTGTCACTATGTTCAAATCTTTTAACCAAAGTGAATATTTTGCTTTACTTACAATCAACTTTTAAACTTGAAATAAATTTTTAATACTTTAATCATTGTATTATAAATATGTATGAGAAAGGAAAAATTGCTATAAAATATATTGTTAAAATAAAAGTTTTAAACTAAATGTGAAAAAGTTATCCATCAAGAAAATTTTTGAAAGAAGATTCTTATTTATTATTTTCATACATTATTCACACCTTAAATAATTGGAATTTATTTCTTTTGTAGTAAACAATCAAATCTGCTTGAATTTCCTATTACAAAATTTTTTCTGAATATTATAATTAATGAATTGTATGAAATACTTTTTGTATGAAGTTATAAGTTACAATTGTATATTTTATACGTTAAAGTAAATTTTTAAATGTTTCAGATCTACATAAGCAGTTTTTCATTGACTAAAAAAATAATTTTTCAGAAAGTCCTTTTGCTATAGAAGATTAACTTACCTCTCTTCTAAATTTCAACTTCATGTACTGCTTAATGAGCTTCGAGAATTGGCTGCTCAAAGAGCAGTACCACATCGAGATTTTTATAATACTAGAAAGGTAAAGTTATTATCTGAATAACTTCTTCTTTTTTCCCTAATATTTATATTAATGCAGAAACTGTCTGATTATTGCAGTATTCCCACAACTCCTGGGATTTGAAAATTTTTTAAGGGCCCTTGAAACTCCTGGAATTTTTACTCACATTGATGCATTTATTTTTTGTTGGAAAATGCTAATTTATTTTGAGTTCTTTGTTTCAATATTTTAAAGTTTTCAATGAAATTGTCCAAAAACAAAATTGAGCTCTTAATGTTACCACTAGATTTCTGCATGATCGATTTTAGATTCTTGTCACTTAACACTTGACTAAAACAAAGATTTAGTTCAACCACAATAATTTCATGAAATTTACTCATACAACACACATTTATTACAAATTTATCTACTAATATATTCTTAATATCCAATTGAAAATTTTAATTGATTTTTATATACTTACATGTATTAGTTGATTTTTAATTTAATATTGTTCTTACAAGTATATATTATTTATAATGCAAGTTTATGATAAAGATTTAGATTTTTATCTTATGGCCTTTAAAAAAGGACATATTAAATATAAATGCAACATTTAAACAATATATTTAGTTTCGTAGATATTACAAAATGTTACAACAAGCATTATAAATGTTAATTATATATGCTTATATACATACACATATATATATATATGTGTGTGTGTGTGTGCATATATTTATATAATATTAAAATATTGTTGATAATTATTTTTTCAGGTGGATACTCACGTTCATGCAGCTTCTTGCATGAATCAAAAGCATTTGTTACGATTCATTAAGAAATGTGTGAAATTGCATGGTGATGATGTTGTAAAGCTGACTGATGGAAAACCAACTACTCTTAAACAAGTAATAATTAATAATTTAAATTTAAATTACTTTATTGTAATTAATTTCAGTGAAGTTATTTGAATAATTTTGAAGTATTAAATAATATATTTTAAAATTTATTTATTATAAGAACAATAAAATATGTAATGAAATTATTTTAAAATAAGAAATTGAAAACACTTTTTGAAAAGTTACTATAGAACTTTTTGGTAATGCAATTTGAATTATTAGTAAAATTTGTTCTTTTAAGATATTAGTCACAATAAGAAATTGTTACATAAAATATTATATGATTATATTGTAAGATGTAAAAGAGTTTATTATCATCAAAAATTAATTCACATTTTAATTTGTTTACAATATAGAATTTTAAAAGAAATTAGCATAAATATTTGAAAGAGCTAGGAAAGTATTTGTCTCGAATATTTATAACTTATGTAAAAGAATAATTTATAATAATATACAAATTTTTATTCCTTTTAGTGCTCTTTTTGAGGTGCTATTCAAGCTTAAACAATTACCGTATTTTCCTGCATATAATTTGTGGATTATGTGTTAAAAAAATTCCGAATTTCATTGTACGTATTATACGCTGCCGCGGATAATCTGATAAATATTTTTTCCCAGAAAAGTTTACAATAAGTTTTGAAAGAAATGTGGCTGTTGTTTCATGAAATAAATAACAGATTGCGCTATGATTCGGTGGACTTATTTTAACTATAATCAGCACTGACCAATTACGTTCAAGAAGGAATTCTGTTTCTCTGAACGATATTAAAGTTGCAATTTGCTAATGTCATTTCGCATTCTGTCTAGATCTGAATTATTTCACTCTGAAAGCATTCAAATTCATATATAGTCATAGAAAAGTGAATATTATTAAAATTACAGTGCAAATTTTAAACTGAAAACTGTAGGGAAGGCAAATGAAAAAAATGTTGAGAAACGTGTAATGTAAGGTGAAAAACAAAGCATATGCGGTACAAAAGAAAAAGCGTATTTCACAAGCAGTTAGAAAATAATCTATTTCTTTCATTTAAATACAAAGGAAACAAATAGTTTATTTTTTAAATATGAATAACCTCGTTTTAAAAGTTATTAAATCCAAAAATCGATACATTTTACTAGGATCTTTTGGTATATTGATCGATGTCGCGCTTTCATCTCAGTTAATCGCACTTTGTGTTTTGGTGGATTCAAACAGATCTTTATCCTTTAAAATATTTTTTTCTGGAGAATTTAATATATTTTTAATCATAATGTGTATTTTTATATTTTATTTGGCAACAAATTATCCGCAGTAAACGTTTTTGCTATTCGTCGGAAAAATTGCCGCGGACTATACTCCGCTGTGAATTAAGCGACGGTTTTTTCTTTTTTCCTTGAAAAACGGGGCATGCGGATAATATGCCCCTGTGGATTATATACAGGAAAATACGGTATTTAATATGTTTTAAATTTGGAAAGATTTTATTTTTCAAATTTTTGTTAGAAGTGTAAAAGCTAATAATAAAAACTTAATGTTCATTAAAAAGTAATCAGTAAGCTGTTAACTTCATTTCTTAATACTAAATATAAAAAATAAAAAGAGAATATTAAATTTTTTTAAAAATAACAATTTTTGATATATTCTTTTAGACAATTTTGTAAAAAGTGTTTGAAAAGAAATAAATTTTTGTCTAATTTAGAGAAATATTGAAGCGCATAAATAGACATGTGTATGAAGATTTTAACAAATAAATTTCTTGAACAAAAATTATTTAAGAAAATTTTTTCAATTTTTAAATTCCAAGTGAGTTATTATATTTGAAAATAAGAATATTTGTTAATGTATATATAATTGATTTTGAACTCAATGTCAATCACAAATACTCTTTATATTTGTAGGTTTTTAAAGATTTGAATATAACTACATATGATCTGAGTGTTGATATGCTTGATGTTCATGCTGTAAGTAATAATGATTATTGATGATAGTAATTTATTTCATTATTAATTTATATGATTAGAATACAATAATCCTCCCTGTAATACCATACATTAGTTCCTTATTTTAGTAAAATGCATTGTATGAGCATTTTTGTAAAGCGCTTGTGTGATTGCATATATACATTATATACAAATGATAAACTATTCTCTTTAAAGGGGGTTTAAATCGAATATTTAGGAAAATTTATGTTATGAACAAAATATGTGCGTTTTATTAAAAATCAAACTAAGAACATTTTAAATAAAAAACTTATACATATGTAATTTTTTTTTTTAATAACGGCGGGCACTTGGGTGACTAACCCTTCGCCACAACAAGGCCGGAAACTGCTACTCATTTGTCGTTACCCAGCGAGCACCTGTGAACCAAGTCACGGAGGCAAGTAGCATTACCCGCGTCATACCACCACAGACCCGTTTATAGGGCGGGCCACATTCATACATCAACACACAAAAAAGGACAGAGAAACTCAGAGAGATAGTAACATCCATGCCCGAACCGGGATTGGAACCCGGGACCACAGCTCAAGAGTCAGGAACGCTAACCACTCAGCCATTGGTCGGCTACATATGTAACTTAAAAACAGTTAATTTTAAATAAATCAAATAATTCCCAAAACAGTCTTATTACATGTTTATTTGCTGTAGGAGCTATCTGAAACAATATTCCACCGACATCTTTTTTAGTAGAATGGTTCAAAGATTTCACTTTTGGAATTTTTGTTATTTTCTTTATTTAAGAGCATATTTTCTTGTTCATCTGTATAAATTATAATTTTACTATCTAAAGATTCTTTGTTTTCTATTTTATGTTTTTTCTGCATTTTTTACAAATTACATTTGAATTATTACAGTTGAAAAGTTTAAGATTGATTTGAGTTTCTAAATTTGGTTCTGATATAAAAATATTTGATACTTTGTATAATTTAAATTCTCTAAGAATTTCATACATTTTTCTTAGTGTATTAATTATTCATAAAATGTGCTGCTAATCATTAGCAGGTTCATAGTACAGCATAATAAGGAATTGAATTATTTTTGATTGGGATATCCGATGCATGTAACATTGGCAAATCTGTAAAACGTAAACTAAATGTAATACGTAAGATTTTACTTAAGATAATATTAAATTCTAAATTTTTAGAATGTTTTTTAACACTAAAAATATCATTTAAGACAGAATTTGTCCTAAAAATTTATATTATTAAAAAAATCTTGAAATATTCGAGAATTTTTACATTAGGATTTGGAATTCTTTATTTTGCCCTGACACTTATAACTTCATTTGGACATATCTTCTGATTAAAATATCATGATACCTTAAAAAATACTTTTTCTTGAGAAAAAGTATAGAAAAATGTATTTAATTAACCACATTGTTCAGATAGTAATTTGCTTTTTCCACTATTAGTTTCCTCTGTTTTTAGCAATTGTGTATCCTATTGAAAAGAAAATTTCAAAGAAACTTAGTAACATGTCCAATTTTGCTCATCGGTCATCATTTTATTTTGAAATTTGTTATGCCATGTAAAATTATATGAAAATTATTATATATTGTTAATCAAACAAATTTACAGTTAAAGTAATTATAGCAAATTCTATGAAGGGTTGAAAAAGCTGTTTTGTGAGTTTAGTTTTCAAATATTCGCACTATTCTGAGTTGAGAAATCTTTTCCATTAAAGGCATGTCCATTTTCGGACCTTGCGCTATAAAACCCAACCAATCAACCAACTTTTCCAGTAAAGAAATATTTTATTGTGAGAAAACTGCTAAAAAATTGTTTTCTATCATAGAAAAATTTGTTGGGAAAACATAATGTAGCATGTTGTTTGAATGTTCATTATAGTTTAGTATAATTATTATTGAAAAGCAAGTATAATGAGCTAAGAAAAATTAATTTGATTTATGTTATGATTTTGTGTTTAATTATCAATTAAATGTTAAACAAAAGCTTAATTTTATCAAGCTTTTGTTTACCATTTAATCAATTAAATGAAAAATCAAAGTTTTGGTATTTTATTTAAAAAGTTTAGCATTTAAATGCTTGCCTAGCCTGAAATTTATGTTTATTATTATTTAATTATAATTTGTAGGGCAAAATAACTAAACAAATAGCTGTAAAATGTTATATATTTTTTCCTGAATAGATTATATAAATCATATGTCATATATTATTATTTTTGCTTATTTATAAATTATTTTTATATCATTTTTTATGTATAACTTTGCATGCTTTTTTATGAATGTATTATTTTAATAAAGTGATGAATTATGATGAATTTTTAAAAATACTTTTAATAGGATCGAAACACATTTCATCGATTTGACAAGTTTAATGCCAAGTATAATCCTGTGGGAGAAAGTTCTTTACGAGAAATCTTCTTAAAAACTGATAATTACATTGGTGGGAAATATTTTGCTGCTATATTAAAGGTATTTTTACTGATTATTTTTTATATTTAACGTTATGATACTGCTTGTTTTTTTTAAAATTCATTTAAATATTTTTATTTTAATATTTAACATATTCAATCTGTGACAAAAATGTTTTAAATATTTGCTGTTTAATTATTGCAAATTTTAATCTTTAAAATTGAATTAAATTTAGGTAATTACTATTTTATATATTATGTTTGTTATTATGCTATCAGAAATTGATTCCTCTTATATATTGCTATATATTTATTGTTATTTGGATTTCAGGAAGTGATGAATGACTTAGAAGACAGTAAATATCAAAATGCTGAATTACGTGTTTCCATATATGGCCGCAAGAAAGAAGAATGGGATAAGTTAGCCAAATGGGCATATGAGCATAATGTTTATTCAGACAATGTGAGATGGTTAATTCAGATGCCTCGTTTATAGTGAGTTCTTGTACATATGTATGTGTATATGTATAAATGAAGAATAATCTTTGTATAAAATGTTTCAATATTTGGTTGCATGAAAATATTAATAATTAGGATATATAATATGAATAATATGTTTATTTTCAATGTTTAAATATCCATTTTCATGTTTTTTTAATGTATTTTTTTTCATGAAATTTATTATAAATATTAAAAAATTGATTCGAAAATTTTGTTTAAAAAATTTTGATAAATTTATTGAATTCCTATTATTGTGATAATAATTAATGTACTAACTTTTTGGGGAAACTAAAGTTAAGAATATTTAAAATATAAAAATGAGAAGAAAATTGTTAGAGACATGTTCCAAACAAATGTTAACACTGTTAACAATTGTTTGAAACCTGTCCCTAACAATTTAAGTAGTGGTAGCGAAATTTATATTTAATTTTATCTTTGGAAGTTCCATATTAATTGCCAGCAATTTCAGTAAATATTTCATTAACCAGTGATCTTATTAAACTCATTTGTTGATTTATCTAATGAAAATTTAACTAATCATATTCACTCTCGGGTATCATTTTTATAAAAGTAAAGTTTTTTGTACATGATGTTTGTAATAAATAGGATAAGATCTTGAACTTCTAGAATTTTCTTATACACGAATTATTTACTAAATAAATTATCTATTAATGAATAAGTAAAACTTCTACAAAAGCAATAGTATGTATTCAAGTTGAATTTTAGTTTGTATTATATTAAATTTTTCTATATATATGAGTAATAAAATATGTATTTTAGTCAGAAAATATTTTTATGAAAAGATATTAATTATGTACTTGTTCTTAATCCTATTCTGCTAAATTTGTGTGTGATTCATGTTTTTCATTACACTCTATTTATACCTGCATGAAAAATTCTGCATGTGCTGGATGTGTTGAATGTTGTTGCTTGTGTGTGTATCTTTTATTTATTTTAATGAAATTGCTATTATTGACAGAGATAGAGATGATTATTTTGTAATTCTAGAAACTTTGTCGTTTATTTGGTCTGCTTATTTTACAGTGATATATTTAAATCTAACAAGCTTGTTCAGAACTTTCAACAGATTATTGAAAATGTTTTTCACCCTCTTTTTGAAGTTACTGCAAAACCATCTAGTCATCCTGAATTGCATTTATTTTTGCAATATGTAAGTACAAATCACTTAAGAAATCAAAAAGTAATTTATTATAACTTACAACATTTCATTTTATTAAAATTTTCAATTCACTTTCTAATGTTCTAAATATTGTTTACTTTTTCATTGATATTTGAAGATAAGCATATTCAATTTTATACATGCATTTCTATCAGCATATTTCCAAATTAAAAAATTGTTTGAAAACAAAGTATAAAAAATTTTTACAATATGAAAATTATTAGTTAAAAAGTATATTCTAATGTAACATATGTACTAGCTTTTTCCCACTGATTTGTTAATATAAAAAGTTATTGAAATTGCAAATAAACTCAATTGTTCATAACTTTAGTTAAAATTTGTTAGTAAATTAAATTATAATTTAACTTTGGTTTTTTTCTTTTTCAAATATTATAATAAATATTAACTGTAAAGGTTAAATTAATTTTGTCATTAGTTATGATTTTGCAAATTAGAAAATTAGTTTGTATTTCTAATTTCAACAATTGGCAATAATGTTAAATGTATTTATACATATTTATGCTGATTTGTGACATTGCTGCTGTAACTGTTTCACTATAAGTACCAGATGGCTAGTTAAATTTTGAGATATTTACGAGGACTGTTTAATTAATTAATCCCTTAACTGCTGCAACTGAATGTATATGCCTCACTAAACGGATACGTTGACTGCCCCTGCATAAATATACGCTTTCTGGAAGTATATTTTAGTGCAATGAACTGGTATCAGTAAAGCTAGACTCATAGCTTTTAAATGCAATAAAATGTTTTTGACATTGTTTGCAACAAAATTTTATGTTTCAAAGAAGAAGGACTGATTAGGAGAGGCGAATATTTTTTGGAACAGGGAAAGCTGTTGCTTGTTCCAGATGTTTCAATTGTTATGTTTCTTTTCAAGTAGTTCATAACTTATTATTCTTTCACTTTCATTTTTTATTAGTGTGTTATAAAATCTTTTTATTTTTTGTCGAATATGTCTGATAGTGAAGACAATAAATTAGATGACTGTTTTCCTTCATCTTCAGAATCAGAAATATCGGAAGATGACATTACATCCGATGAAGACTCTGATTATGACTAGTTGCAAGATTTTCATTTTTCTCTTGTTTTTTTATTTTATAAAAGTTAAATATGCAGCTTCTTTTCCTGCAGTACACTGCATAACTTTGCATGCCTGTTTGGAATACAGTGGCACTGGGGAGCGATTCTCATAAGTAAAGGGTTAATTGTAAATTTTATCTTATAAATATAGAGTTTATCTATAAAATATTTTAAAGATAAACAATATTTAAAGATAAAATAGTTAATTGTTTATTTAAGTTATTTATTAATAAATTTAAAGCTTCTGTTTTCAATTCATTGCAAAATTGCTATTTTAATGTTCGAGAAATGTGGAAATTACTGCCAGTACTTGTAATTAATGCATTTAGTTTAATTATTTTACAGCATTCACTATTTCTTCTAATGGTATTTTTAATTTCTTATATAATATCGATGAATTTAATTATAAAATAAAATATATCATGGGTGAAAAAATGTTGTAAATTTTATTTTTTCTTCATTGAAAACATTAAAAATTTATGAAAACACACCCTTTCACTTTTTCAAATGATAAATTGACTAAAATAGAAGAGAACTAAAATCAATTTTTTATTAATCTCCTTAAAAGGTTAAAAAAAAACAGTTATTTTCAAAAAATTATGAAATTTATGAAAAAAAATCAAGCAATGTGAATTTTTCTTTTTTTTATAGACATATTGTAAATTTTGAGAATATATGTATGTTTACATTTAGAATAATGTCTGGAAAAATCATCTTTGTATATCACTTAAGAAAGAGTTTTTGTATTTTAAAAAAATGTATATTACTATAATTTAGTATTTTTAAATATCATGTTTTTGTGATTTGTTTTAAAATTATGCATCATCTCACTTGTCATTGTAGCATTTGAGATTGGATTCTTTATAAACATGAGTTATCTTGTAGAAAACCTACATGAAATGTTTTATTTTACCAAAGAAAATATGATTCAATCAAATATTATGAATTTATGCAAAAAGTCCATGTAACATAAAAATGTTATAATATTTAAACATATTTCTACTTTTATATATTATGACAATGAAATGTAAATATTTGATAAAAATCTTGAAAAGCTGTAAGAAACTTATGTTGAACTATAGATAAAAGTAAACTGAAAAAAAAACCAGAAAAAACAATTATATTATTAATTAAAGCAATTAAGAAATTAAAAAAAGAAATTTAAAAAGAGAATTTACTGAAGATTCTATTATATTTTTCATATAACCATGCTGTCAACTGTGCAGTTATGTGCTTTAAATCAAGTATGTAATTTAATGATAACTTTATAATTGTCTAAATTAGCACCTGATTCATTTAATGCGACTGCCATATAATCCTAATATACATAGTAATATTTACAATTATGCCATCATTTATCTATATTAAATCTTGACTTAGAGTTTTGATATTTTCTTAGATTTTGTTATTAACCATTTCACATCATGACATATTTATAAAAATGTTAATTTATATTATCCTTGAGGATTCTACTAATTTTCATAATTACTACATTATATAATTACTAAAAATAAAATTTGTAGAAAAAAGTTGAGTGATTTGAAATGCCAGAAAATTTTTTAAAAAGAAATACATTCATGTATTTATTTGGTCAACAAAATTTTGAAAAGTTAACAGAAAGTTAGAGAAAATTTTTTTCAATATCTATAAAAATTTTGAATGTATATGGTGCAGTATCTGTATTCTAAAAACTGTTAACTGAGGAAAATGTAGTATATATATATATGTGTGTGTATATATAAATATATATAACTGTAAACTGAGAGGGATATAAAGTGTATAAGGAAAAATAAAGTATATATAATAAATTATTAACCTTTTAATTGATAATTTATTCTTAAAAAAATAATTTTATTTCATTTGATAAAATATTAGCAATCCATTTTCTTGTTTCTAATAGACTTTTAGCCTAATTTAGATATTAAAGTTTCAAATAAATATGATAAAATGAGAAAGACGAGTTATGAAATTTTTTAAAATATTATTAAATGTATTTATTTAGAAGTTTATTGTCTTAAGTTAAGAAATTATTTATTTTTTGTAATTACATAGTTAAAAATGTTTTGAATAAAATATTCTAGTTTGTTGAGTCTTTGTTAGCTTAAAGATGTTATGTAATTGTAGTTTTTCATGGTTAATTATTCTGCTTCAGGTTACTGGATTTGATTCAGTGGATGATGAATCAAAGCCCGAAAATCCAGTGTTTGATAAAGATGTCCCTACACCTTCTGAGTGGACATCTGCTGAAAATCCACCCTATTCTTATTATCTGTATTACATGTATGCTAATTTGTGTGTTTTGAATCATTTCAGGAAGTAAGTAAATTTTTATGGATGTGCTGCTAAATATTATAATTACTCATTTATTATAGTATTTGTTCACCAATTTTATTTAAAATACAAGTATAGATACTATATTTGTTAGTTTATGTATGCTTTTAATATTGTTATTGTTTAAATTTTTATTTAATATATTCTTAAACAATTGCTGCTTTTGTTGAATAATAACTTTTTATTTTAAGAATAGAATGTTTTATGTATGAGATCTAAATTATTTTTACTTTCTTTTATTTTTTCTTGAGACACCAAATTTGATATACAAACTCCTATTATTTTTTTAGATTAATTTTATTAGAAATTACTTATAATCATTATTTTTTATTATCATTTCATTTGTTTCCCTTAAAAATGACTGAATCATATTAAAATATGGTTGTTCATTAAATTTCTTAGATAACCTTTCTTTATTCACTAATTCAGTATTATCAGAATTCCATGCACAAAAATTCTGAACTTTTTGGCAAAACAACTAATTTAAATTTTGTTTTAAATCTAACAGAACAGTATTTACCATTTATTTATAAAAAGATTAAGTTTTTCAATAGAGAAGAGCACTAAGTCTATTTGTAGGCTTTACGAGACAATTTGTATTTTAGCAAAATGTTTTAAAATAAAATCAAAATACATTTTTCTTTTCTTTATATCAGATTTCATTGTGGAATACAGGGATGTAGTTACATTAGCTAAAATTTCTTGACTCCTATACATTTGTTTACTAAGCTAGATCTTTTTAATCAAAGCAATTTTTTGTTAATTATTCAAATTTTGTAAGTAGTTAGAATTTTTTAAATCCTTGACAAATAAAGAATTTTTTTCATTTGTTTTTAAGAATGAATACATTTTTTAAAATATATTTATATTTTTTAAATATAAACTTTTTAGATATTTATTTTAAAGTTAAATGTTAATATTTTTTGTATGCACCTTATTTTAAACAAACATGATATTAGTGTTTTTTCATTGAATATCTTTATTAGTAAAATTAGAATTAACAGTCTTCTTAAAATAATTAATTGAAACATATATTTATTGACATAATTATCAAAGTAAGTAATATAATTTTGAACGAATCATATGTCTTGCCTGAGACTTATATTCACCAAAACTTTGTTGTAATAATTAATTTCAGAAATTTGGAACAACTAGTTAAAGAATTTAAAATCATCATAAAGGTAAAACTTTTATAATTTGATTGTTGTAACTTTCTAGTGAAAGGTAATTTTTAAAAAAAATTTGATTCAGGTTAATTGTCTATACAAGTTATTTAAATACGAATAACATTTATTGAGTTGGACAGGAATGCTAAAATTTGTTTTGTTCCTTGTATGTAATTACAAAAAAATTCTTCAAACTAACAGAAATATGTTTTGATTTTCAAAGATTTAAATATGTAGAATGAATATTTTATTAATTATATGAATAAAATTTTGGATGTTTTACATGAAATAATTTGTTCATATTTTCCTATTATTTCTTTGAAGACAAATTTTATTTCATATTATAAAATTTATTTAAGTTAATATCACAAATGGCTCAAACTTTATTCTGTATTTTTTAAATATTTTTCATGTAGAATACCTTAAATCTATGCTCTTATGAATATTTCTGTTAAAATTAATATGCATATTTTGTTGTTATAATTTTTGTATTGTTTAGCTGAATTACACTTAATCTTCGAAAATGTTTTTATTGAGTTAATTTTTTGATAGATCCAGAGGATTAAACATATTCAATTTGCGGCCACATTGTGGTGAAGCTGGTCCTGTTCAACATTTAGTTTCTGGTTTCTTACTCAGTGAAAACATATCTCATGGTTTGCAATTGAGAAAGGTATTTTTCTTTTTAAGATTTATTGATACTTTTATTTGATCTCAGTGCTTTCAATGTGGTATTTGACCTCATTTCTTCATATTTTATTCAATTCAGCTTATTTCATTGATTTGTTTTAGTAATCAATTCATTGAATTATAATGATTCAGTGATATATTTTAAAATTTTTCTTTTATCAATAAAACTCTGTTTCATAGAGAATTTTGGTTTTTGTAAAAATACTTTTTGTTTTACACTTATTTGATACTATACCTAGCAATTATAAGAATTGTAGGATTTGTACTCAATATGAAATGTATTTTATAGTACAAAATAGGAGTTTAGTAAAGAAATTATTTTATATATGAAAAAATTAACAAACAGTTTTTGTTTTGATAAATACATTTATGACTATATTTTTCATTTTGTCATTTATTTGCAATTTCAGCTCTAGAGAATAAATTTTTAAGTGTAATAGAGGATAATATTTGTTCAATATGGAATTTTTATGTATTTATTCACATTTCCAAAAATTTTTCGCTAATTTTTCTGCTTATATTTTTATTGTTATTGTATCACATAGTTTATGATTTAATTTTTGCTTTATCCATGAAACATCCTTCTTTTAGTGCAGACCCCTATTCTGCAAATGAATGTTAAATATTTCCTATAAAGCCAATCCCATTAAAAAATATTAGATTTTTTAATAAAATTGCCAACTATAATATTTCAGTTATCAGACTTTTTTCAAGTTTTTTTAATACATATTTTTTATTTAATCTAATTAGTAGTTTTACAGTTGTTAAATTTGCATTTCCCCTATTATACATACCTATACAATATTTTAATTAAAGTGTAAAAATGTAAAATATTTCCTAATGCCTCAAAAAATACTATCAAAAAATTCCTGTGCTTTAGTGTCAATGTCATTTACTATAAATCATTAGAATAATTCCTAATTATAGTGATTACTTCTTAGTGAAAACTTAGATAATTGAAAGAAGTTAAAGTGATATAATTTAGTAGGGTTTTTAGGAATAGATAATTTTGGATAAATACATATAACAAACATTAGTTTGTTTATTCTGACACTAGGTTGTTAATTTTTACCAATTATCTTGTAAAATTTGCTGATGTCTACTAGATTTTACATAACTTGTGATTGATTTTCAAACTGTCACTAAATGTAGATGAAATTCACAATTTGAAATCAGAACATAGTATTTGTTTCTTATGAAAATTATTTTGTGTAAGTAAATAGAGGTTCTTCCTATTTTATTACATTTTTAATAAGTATATTGTCAATTTAAAACAATCATTATAAGCCTCTGAATAACCAAACAATTTTATATGATGCCGAATGTCTCAACAAAAAAATGTGGTCTTTGAAATTCAGATTTATTATTTTGATGAATATTTCCTGTGATAACTATAAAAATAACTTATTAAAACTTGTGTACTTGTTGTGTGAAGTACAATACTTAATTTATGGAGTAAATTCAAATTATTCAGGAATATTGTCACAAAACAATATTAATAATGATAAATAAAAAAATATATTAAAAAACACAATAAAGTTAAAAAAATTTTTATATTAAAGCTGTTTCAAATTAAAAAAATGAATAATTTTCTTGGAAATTGAAAATCGTTTGACTTTTATACAAGAAAGAATTAAATTGTGGAGAACCTATTCACCAAAGGATGAAAATTATGTAACAATCATTGTGTTGAATTGAAATAATAAAGATACATAATTGTGTGTTGAAAACTTATAACAAAAATATAAATTATATGTTTTTATAATAAATTTTCAATAATTATGACTTTGTATTACTGAAATTTGATGTAATGATAAATTTTCATGAAAATTCTCTTTTATAAAAATAGCCCTTGATATTTATGTATAAATTTATGTAATCTAGATTTCAATGAAACAAATATGTTCTATATAATATTCATTTGTAATTATTTTAAGGTGTTTAAATAAATATTAATTAAAATTGCTCTTGATTCTGTTGAATATACTGTCATGACAATGATTATGGTTATTTTTTAAATGTCGTTAAATATTCCTGTAAATATTTAGAACAACAAAACTAAGTCTTAAAAAGCCAGTTTTAAGATATTTAAAAAGTGATCTAAAATTATGCTAGATTAAAATTACATGGCAATTATGAGTACTTTCTTATTTGTACTTCTTATTGAATATCTGACTAATGTTTATATTTATTCTAAAATTTAGCAAAGATTAATAGAAACCTATGTTAAATAGAAATTTAATTAACATTTATGCTTAAAAATAGAACTTCATCTAAATTATTTTGCTTTTTTTCCTCTTGTGAAATTATATATTGTTAAAATAATTTTATGAATGGAAAGTTTATACAATGTGTTAAATTTTTATGTAAAAATATTTTTAGGTGCCTGTTTTACAATACTTGTATTACTTGGCCCAAATTGGAATTGCTATGTCACCTCTTAGCAATAACTCATTGTTTTTAAATTATCAAAGAAATCCTCTTCCAGAATATATGAGTCGAGGGTTGTGCATATCTTTATCTACCGATGATCCATTACAGTTCCACTTTACTAAGGTACTCATCTACTTTTTAACTATAATTAAAAAATATAAAATTTTGAAGTTTTTTTTAAAAATGTAGTTTGTTTATTCTGAGTTAAATCTAATTCATTCCAACTTAATTAGAGAAAGCTGCATCATTTTTTGTTAATTTCTTAAACTCTTTAATTTGGTTGATAACCAAACTCTTTACTGAGTGTCACTGGTGTAAGGCCGCACAGGCTTCCCCCAACCATATTCTCGAGTGCCTAAATTTTACTGCTCGTGAGATTTTGAAGGACCCTTTACTGTTTTTGGACTTTTTGGAGATTTTTGGTTTTATGGAGTTGGTGTAGCAGAGCTACACCAACTGAGATTAGTAACAACAACAACACTCTTTAATTTATTGCAATAATACTTAAAATAAAATGTTTTAAGAAAATATTTGTTGTTTATATTGATTAAGATTTGGAAGTAATTTAGCCTTAATTTCTGTTAATAACATGTGTTTAGGTCATTTTGAATGGCCTCAAATAAATCCATGGTATGAAGGAATTAAATTCCAAAAAGAACTGTAAATACTGATGTTTAGCAGTTCTGAATTAGGTATTTCAAAAAGTTATTGATGATTATTAAAATTTAAATGTTTCCTTATTTCATAAATAAAAGTTTTTTTGTTTTGTCTTGTATGTTCTTTGACTTGTTTTATATAATTGTATCAGTTTTCCATATAATAACATTTTTACTTGTGAAACTATCATATGTCATCTCTTGGGATATCAACACAAAAATTTTACTGTGATTGAAAACAATTAACATATTGAAAAAATTTGAATAATGTTTGAATTGTATGTAAGGCATAATTTTTATGATATTAAGAAATTTTAAATGTATCAGATAATTTTTTTAAATAAATTACACAATTTCTAAATTTATTAAATGGAATTTTAACATGAAATGATTTTTATAATTTAGTATCGTTACATGTAAAAATTAGCATTTAAAATGCACTATTTACTGTAACATTTTCTTTTGTAAAATATTGATGCACAACAGTCAAATTGCTTTATGTAGTTATCTTATAATTATCAATAATTTTACATAGATGTGAGTCCTAAGTTAAATGCTTTTGTATTGTATACAATTCAAATATATGTTAGATAGAAAACTGTTTTTAGAATAATGTAAAACTGACTGACATAAAATTTTCTGCCTTAACATTGTTGCAATAATTATATTTCTTTTTGAAACATTTTAAAAATCATTTGAAATAAAAAAATTATGTTGAAGGAAATGTGTCTTTTTAATTAGAGCCTAACTTTAAAATGAATTTTGATCTTGAAATATATGATGTTGACTTTAATCTCAGTATACAAGTGTTTATTTATTAAAATTTTTTTGTATTTTTGAGAAAATAGTGAAATTTTTTTAAATTTTAAATGCAATATCAAAAGGAGTGCACTGTTGAAAATTTGAAGCAAAAGTTATTTAAATGAACTCATAATATTAAATAATGTTTAATGTAAAAATATAAAAGTTATTTTATAATGATGTGATATTTCTTTCATTTAAATTATTTTTATTCAAAAATAACTCCAAAGAAATATTAAAAATAATAATGTTGAAGGAAATGTGTCTTGATAGGAGCCACTTATTGAAGAATACAGCATAGCTGCCCAAGTGTTGAAACTGAGCAGTTGTGATATGTGCGAACTTGCTCGAAACAGTGTAATTATGAGTGGCTTCCCAGATGAGGTGAGAATATGTTATTTGATAGCCATTTTATTTGTAGTTGTTAGAATTTTCAATTATTACACGAAGTACATTTATTGATTCAGTATTTTAGTTTCTCCATAATAAAATTCCGAATTTTTTTTAATATTTAAATTTACTATTGAATTTAAAGTAAGAGATGGAAATATTCTGCATTTGAGAAGGTATTTATCTCTCAGTAATGAATTTCCCACAAACATTGTTGTAAATATTGAAATGTCCAAATTCTGTGCAGTCAGATCATCTAAATCACTTTAATTTTCTATTGTTCTGAAAGGCAAAGCAGTCTAATGAAGTTTTCCTACAAATAGAGTATGTTTCGAATGTTACTTAAAAGATCTAAAAATTTAAGATGGAAAAGATTCAAATTCTATAATTATTCAAAATGAATATGAAAGATAAGTTAATTCACTTTTAAATTATAAAAATTAAATATCAGAGATTGCAAAATATTGTAATACAAAATTATTTTAGTATGTTTATATAATATTCTCTCTGATTGTTTTATTTTCACCTACGGACATTTTATGTGTGTAATTTGTAATAGTATTTTTAAATTATGATATTTATTGTTTTGTTGTAAGAAATAATGATTTATACAGTTATACAATAAAAGTTCATAAAAATCTATTTGATTAATTATGGAATTTTACACTAACAAAATTTTTCTTATAAAAGCACTTTCAATCATGACTGATAAATCCTATTCAGCACTGCTATTTTCTTTAAAATATACTTTAGTTTTTCTAAAATTAAAAAAAAATTTAATGAAGAGAAATTTAGAAAATAATTTACTCAATTTGCCATATATATTTTCATATCATAAAATTATATTATAGAATTTATGAGTTAGTAGGTTTATTTATAATTTTTATGAAAAAAATCATGTCTAAATAGTAATATATATATATATATATATATATATATATATATATATATATATATATATATATATATATATATATATATATATATATATATATATATATTTGAATGGTGTTATATATTATTATGTTTTCATTGTTTATATTGAATAATGTTTACCAACAGAATGTTATTTTAAAGAGCATATTGTGAATAATACTGTTAACTCTTAAGTTTAAAGTATGTATATTTTAAATAGCAAATTTTTTATATTTAAAAATTTTTGTTTTTCCCTAGGATTTATTATGTACATTTTGATAGTTTGAAAATAACTTCATGTAATGCAACTTTTCTTATTAAATAAATCGAATTCATCTCACAATGGAAATAACTCTTTTGTGGCAGATTTTTATACTTTTATGCATTGTGTTTGAAAGTGATATTTTAAAAATGAATTTAATCCCATTTTAGCAGTTTTACCTACTTCATAATAGGAAAAATCTTTGAAAAGGCTGTATTAAATAATTAAAATTTACTTAAATTGTCACATTCATTTCAATATTGCTTATATAAAGCAAAAAAAAAAAAAAAATCATTTTTCATTGAAAATTTTCTTTCAAGTTAGTTTTGACTCGACACAAAATATAACTTCATAAATAGATTTTGGATTAAATTGTTTGAAAAAATTTTGTGTCCCATACAAATTAAATAATGTAATTTTAAGATATTTCAGTGTGTGTGGTTTTATTTAAAAACAAACTTTTAGAATTTGAAGTGAGTTATAATCACATACTTCATAAATGTAATTATTGCCTTCAAGACTTAAAACCAGGCATGAAATGTAATTTTGCAAGTGTCCCCTTTCTCAATTTCATAACATTTTGTCTTATTTAACACCAGTGTGTTATAAACATAAGAATTCATTCCTAAATAAGTCACATAACAATTAAAAAATATTATTTTTATTTGCAGGCTTTTTAACTAAGTGTACAAAAGTAAATTCACTTGTTTTTTATTTATTAAAAAAAAGGGATTATATATTTTAAGTATTTGTACAATGTTTTGTGTAATTAAAATTGTTGAGAATTTTATATTTGGAAATAATTATCCATTACATTTAGATCACTAAATATTTTTATGTGATATTTTTCCTATATTTAAACTGATCTCTATATACCTATTTTATCTTATCTGAACTTTTAATTTTTGTTAATCTTACAGATTTCCTTTAATTGTTTTACATAAAGTCTGCTTCATTATTAGCTTTGACATTGTTACGTTTCGTTTTTATTTGAATAATTCCGAATTCGATTTCTCGATCATGTATAAAAATGGAATTCTTTTCAACGTAACATAATAAAATTATGGGCCGAAATATCTACGCGATATTTAAATTGAAGACAGAAATTATCAATAATGAATTTGAAAAACAGAAGTTCAAATATATTTATTTCTTCACTAAATCAAAACATTGCTCGGCGAGTGCCGGATGCATACTGACAAAAAAGGTTTTAGATTACATAATAACGCAAGCAGTCACATGGGTGACGTCACTCGCTTCTCTGGCGATTGGTTGTTACATATCCTCCCACCTTTTGTTTCGGGAGAAAACAAAACCTAAATGAAAAAGAAAAAGTTAGTCATAATTTTAAGATTACAGATTTAGTTTTTTAGGAATTTTCACTAATCGTCCAGTTCAGGTTGTTTTGGTCCTTATCATCACTGAGCAAAATTGTTCTTAGAGAATCACTGGAAATGTCATTTTCTGATACCGGTGACAAATCATTTCCTTCAGCATCTGAAAAGGAATCTCTTCTCACATTTGATGTAGTTGGGACATCCTCTTTATCAGTAGTTGCTAAAATCTCTAGGGGAAAAATCCTCTGTATAGGTCGCACTAAAACACCGGATTGTGTTTTCAATTTCACAGTTCTGGCGATATCATCTTTTCCAGGAATCAACTGCATGACTTTAGCAAGAGGCCAGTTCAAATGTTTTTTATTGTCGTCTCCGATTAACACGATTTCTCCAACTTGTATTTTTGGAGTTGAACACCTTCTGTTTAGACGCTGTATAAGTTGACCAAGGTATTCCTTTCGAAAACGCAGCTTTAACTGCTCAGTTACTTTGGCCCGATGTTTAATTCTGTTTCGAAAATGCTTGGCTTCAACTTCATCGATATCTGTGGTTACACTCCTTATCTTGGGATCGTTTAACATGAACATGGCTGGTGTTATAGGCTTTATATCTTCAACGTCCTCTGAAATATATGTGAGTGGACGTGCATTTATAACAGATTCACAATCTGAGAGTACTGTAAGTAATTCTTCATATGTAAGTACAGCCTTTCTGAGGGTACTTTTAAGATCTTTAACCACTCTAATCAGTCTTTCCCAAAAACCACCCCACCAACTCGCGGTTGGAGGGTTGAATTTCCAAGAAATACGTTGGAGGGCAGTTTTGATCGAATGAGCTAATCTTACTCCAATGGCGCAGGATAATAACTCCAATCTTGGGATGGTGATGGGTTTTAAAGGAGCTACTCGTGATTTGGCTCTTAAAAGACAAATTTTTACTTCATTGGAAGTGATAGCTCTAAGGAAAACACAAGCGGCAAAAGCTACTTTGCTAGCATCCATGAATGCATGCATTTGTGTCGAATCATTAATTTCTGTATAGCGGGCTATTTCAACATTATTTAGTAAATGTAGATCATTAATCCATCTTTTAAAGCTATTCTGATCTTCAGTGGGTAAAGGAGAGTCCCAGGATAGTTTTAATTTCCACATGTCTTGCAATTTAATTTTTATGGTTAAAATTGCCGCTGATAATAAACCAATGGGATCAAAAATCTTCTGAATCGTAGCCAAAATTACTCTCTTAGTTATTTTTCCACCTACTTCTAAAACAAAAGTATTTATATCACAGTTACATTTCAAAGTATTACGGTCCAAATTCCATAAAATTCCTAAAACATTGGTAGTGCCAGAACTTTTCGTAATGTATTTACACTTGACATTGCTCTCCCACCCTCGCAAGTTGAAACATCCACGTGAAAGTACTTCTATAGCTGTTAAAATAAAATGCTCTTCTTCTTTGATATTGAAAACACCAGAAAGGCAATTGTCTACGTAAAATGATTTTCTTAATTTTTCAATTATTTCGTTGTTTTCTACAAAGGTGTTGTTTAGCAAATGGGAGATGGATGCTGCTAAGAGAAAAGGGCTGGAAGTAACCCCAAAAACTACTCTACAGTGTCTATAAATGACCATTTCATCTTCGCACGGATAAAAAAAGCGTAAAAAGTCTCTGTACCTTGGAGCAATAGACAATTGCAAAAAAGCCTTTTCGATATCTGCAGACAGGCCAATGGGATATGAACGAAATCGGTCAATCAGGTCTGGGATTAATTCAATGAGATTTGGCCCTTTATATAAAAGTTCATTCAAGGACGGCTTGCCACTAGAGGCATCAAAGACTGGTCTTAATTTTGTAGTAGTGCTTTCGTTTTTGACTATAGGCCTATGTGGTAAATAGTGACATTGCCTGTCGCTTATAATTTCATTTTGGGGTACCCTTTCAATTATATCAAGACACTCCCATTCCTTAAACACCATTTCGTAATCCTTAATTAATTTTTTATCTCTAGATCGTTTACACATTTTTTGGTGTCTATTCCAAGTTAGTTCCTTGTTATCGGGCAAACTTGAAGTATCTGTTTTAAAAGGCAAACCTAACTGGTATCTACCAGAAGGGAGTATTTCCAAACCCTCTTGAAAATCTTTTAATAACTCAGAGTGTACAATATTTATGTTTCTGTTTTCAGAAGGATCTAATATACCAAGATTTTCTAGATTCCAAAATTCACTAACAGATAAATTATTAGCATGCAAAGATAAAGCACATAAAACAGAGTCATTATTTACATCATAATTATCATTTAATTTCTGCTTTCCAATAACAGTATACCCCAGCCGGGTTTCAATAGCAACTAGACTTGATTCTAACTTCACAGAATGACCAGTTAACAACATTCCTGCCACATCAGATCCAATCAAAAGATTTATATCATAATTAGGGATTTCGAAATCACTCAATATAATCCCTTTTTCTTTCAGTTCATGAATAGTCATCATATCAGTCAGTTTAGGAACAAAACCACAAATTTTGTTTTCAGATAAAACCTCAATTTTACAAGAAAAATCATTTTTCAAACTAGCAATTTTCACATCGTATACTTCATGAGAACAGGGTTTCGTTTCTTGACCACCAAAAAGTCCATGTATTAAAGATAATGACCTTTTGGATTTTAACTTTAATTGTTTAACTATTCCTGAACTGAGGTAAGAACGTTGGGATCCTGTGTCCAAGACTGCTCTTACTAAACACTGTTTCTTTTGATTCATAACTTTAACAACAAGAGTCATTAAATAAACATTTTCTACTCTAGAATTATTTGACAATACAGTTGTAGATACAGTTTCGTTTTTACTGGCAGGACTGTTCTCCTTATCTGAATAACACATAAGAGTACAGTGATTTTTATTACAATGAAAACACTTCACCTTAGCCCTGCAATTTTTAGAGGTATGTCCTGTTCTCAAACAGGAGTAACAGGCCCCTTTCTGACTAAGAATTTTAATCTTTTGATCAAAATGCATTTTTCTAGCAGCAAAACAATCTTGGCTGGGGTGTTTCTTATTGCAAAAAAGACAATCAAAATTCCTCTTACCTTGATTTTCTGCTTCTGATGTACTTACAAGGGCGGCAGCTGTAGTAATATTCCCTTCACGGGATTCCTTGTGTTTGTCGATTCGGGGAGCTCCAAACCCGGTACGGGCGAGCACAACCATTTCTTGTCCTTGAACTTCTTGTCTCAGAAAAGACATCAAATTTTCTAACGAACGTACTCCTCCGTCAAGTGTACTTCTATTTCTTTCCCAAGCTATTAGGACACTCTCAGGCAAGCACGATTCCACAAGGGGAGTTAAAAAGTCCCCGTACTTTTCTTGGGTTCTTCCTAGGCTGTCCAGCGCGCGCAGTTTTGATTCCAATTCATCGTAAAGAACAGCTAAATCCGTTTTAGTTCGGTTTGAAGAGGCATTTCTCATTACCATAGTTAACAAGTCTCTGACGTAAACTTGTACAAGTAGATCACTCCGCCCGAAGCGATCCTGTAACTGTTCTATGACTTTGGGATAGTTATCCGCTGTTGGCGGGAAGCTTTCTACTAATCTTGCTGCTTTCGATTCTGGCACTATTGCCTGTAGCAAATACTGGAACTTGTCTTCTGGTGGAATTCTCTCATCATAATCAATTTTGGAGAACTGACTCCAAAAACCAAGCCATTCTCGAGTCTCACCGGAAAATCGCTTTAGTTCTAACTTCGGGAGCTTGAATTGTTTCTTATTTGAGGTATCTTGAGAGACTTCCGTTTTCATAGTTACTTTACGGCATTTTTCAAAAAGTTCAATATATCTATCACGATATTCTTCTGCTGTAATGAAATCTTCTTCATATAACCGTTCCGCATCTTTTGAAGTTAAAATTTCGTTTTCTACTTCTTGTTGAGAAACTTCTAATCTTTGAAATTTGTCTTCTAACTGCGCGGATAAAACCGAAATAACATACTTATCTACTTCTGGTTTCAGGAATTCTTCTTGAATTTTATTCCCGCAGACTGTAAAGGATGCTCGAAGCCCTTTTCGTTTCTGTTTCAACAAATCCATTCTTCAATAAAACTTTAATTTCAATCTTCAGGCCCCACGTTGGGCGCCACTTATGTTACGTTTCGTTTTTATTTGAATAATTCCGAATTCGATTTCTCGATCATGTATAAAAATGGAATTCTTTTCAACGTAACATAATAAAATTATGGGCCGAAATATCTACGCGATATTTAAATTGAAGACAGAAATTATCAATAATGAATTTGAAAAACAGAAGTTCAAATATATTTATTTCTTCACTAAATCAAAACATTGCTCGGCGAGTGCCGGATGCATACTGACAAAAAAGGTTTTAGATTACATAATAACGCAAGCAGTCACATGGGTGACGTCACTCGCTTCTCTGGCGATTGGTTGTTACAGACATGTTATATTTTTTCCTGTAATTTAATCTTATTATATGAATAATAATAAATACTTTAATCTTTCAATACATGTTTATAAATTAAACTTTAAGCTGGTGATGATTTCAATCATATGTGAATTACATTATTATTGAGTATATAAATTAAGCTTCTAAGGTATTTCTACTCCATTATTAAAATCAATTCATTTTTCTGTAATTTATATTGACCCATTTTTTAAAAATATTTTTTGTCATACTTTAAATTATTTGTATATATTTTTTAATTTGATTGGAAATTTCTTATTGTATAAGATCTAATTTTTAAAATAAAAGAACTCAGTATTAAATGTTTTGATTTTTTAAATTATTTCTAGTGGAAACGGTATTGGTTAGGACCAAATTATATGAAAGAGGGTGTTGCTGGCAATGATATAAGTCGAACGAATATTCCAGACATCAGAGTTTCCTATCGCTATGAAACAATCGTGGAAGAGCTTTCTACTATATCATACTCAAATTTACTTGCATAAAGAATTGATACAACATGATGATATTGATAATAGTCTTTTAAAAAATATTCTTATATGTTAATAAAGAAATACCTTTATATAGTTTATTACATGTTTATCGAAATGTTTACAGTCTAGATTTTCTATTGGATTGTTAAATACGTCCATCTGATTGAGAAATACATTATTTTATTTATTCACAATATGACTCTAAAGTTATAAAATGAGTAGTTTAATGTTTTAGTGGAGCCTAGTCGTTTTGAGAATTATTAAATTTTTGATTTATCTGAAGGTGAAAACTTGTTTTTCTTTTACCACTTTTTAGGCAATTTTTGTATATCTAAATTTAAATCTCTCTTGGTTAAATTATTTATGTATCTTAGCAAATGTAATTTTGGAGTTTTTGTATTATAGTAAAATTCACACATTCTCTAGAGTGTAATGTGTCCCTTGATGCAAAATAGTTTTTACAATACAAAATTTTTATTTCATTATTTTATATTTAATGATCAGTTTCTATATAGAAATTAATATATATTTAATAAGTTTAAAATCTTCAGTGTTGTATAACAATATTATTAAAATATTTTGAAAAGTATACTTGTTTATCTTTATTGATATTTAAGTGTGTTAATTGTCTGATTTACAAAACTGTCTCGTAAATACACACAATTCAGATGTAATTATTAATTTGATATATATATATATATATATATATATATATATATATATATATATTTCATTTTAGAGTTATCTTATTAAAAATTATATCCTACACTTATTTTAGAAATAAAATTTAAAAATTTTTACATAAGATATTCTACTTCATAAATTGACATTATATGATCATTCTTTAAGAAAAATATTCAGCATATTTATTGTTCTTTACAATTCTAAAAATTTTTTTGTTTTTATAAAATGTCAAAGTATTTTTAAAAATGTGTCATAATTTAGATTATAAAGAATTATATTTATGTTTAAATTGTTAAAAGTAAGTTTTAGGAATTCGATATATAATATTGATATTTTATGTATAGTTATTAAACTGCTATTTAGCTTCGGAGTTCATTTGTTAATATTGAATTACAAGTTTTTCTTTAAATTTTAAAGCTGAAACTCGTTTGAGTTCTGTGATATAGTTATTAACTGTGATTGAAACAAAAGTATTTACTGTTAGTTTAGTGTTTTGTAACTTAATGTATAAGATGTAAGCTGAACTTAAAAATTAGTTTTCATTGCTTAATATGTTATTATTTAACTAAGCAAGTTCTTGTTAAAGTATTTGTTGAATGATTGGCAAAAATGTTTTTAAATATTTTATGGTGTGTTTAGAATTTGAGTATATAAAATGTTGAATATAAAGTATTCCATCTTGTTTTTAATGTAAATACTGCACATAAAATGATTGTCATACTTAAATTTTGGATTTTTGAATTTGTACATGTATTACAATTTTACAAAGCTAAATTACATAAGCTGTGACATGTGTCATAATGAAATTTATTCTATTTTTATATAAATGTTTCTTATACATTTATGTTATATTATATGGTGTATAATAGAAACTGCATTAATACAGTGGAATGAATTATTACAAGATAAATTGTTATGATTTAAAACAATTCTAGAATGTCTTTCTTTAATAATTTAAAATCATCTAAGTATTTTAAATACTGTTTTATATTTCTCTTGCATGCAGTCCCATTAAATTATTCCTTTATTTTATTTCAAAAATGTTATTTAAATATGCCAATGTTTAATTTTTATTATCATATGCTGCCTGTAAACATAGTTTAAACTTCGAAAATGTATTCACAAAGGAACTGGATTAGTTTATGTTATATTTTTTTCTTAATTACAATACTTTTTAAATACAAGTGCGATAATTTCCTGACTAAGTAGTTATTTCAAAAATATATTTTACTAAAGTCTAATGCTTCTTTCTCATTTAACTTTTGTTGTATTTAAAAATGTTTATAACTTTTGTATATTATCATAGTGTTTGAACTCCCTATTTAAAACTTTTATTAACTATTACAAAAAGAATGCTTTAAAAATCTATGCCATAATTTATTACTTTAAACAGAAAATTTGTATTGTGCAAATGTCTACATAATTATTCATAATGACTGTTCACAAAATAAACAAATGAATGCTTTCATAAGTGATAAGATATTTTTATTAAGAATATCAATTTGATGTACCTGAAACCTGTTTATTAATAAATACAAAACATAATTAAAAATATATGGTGCAAATAAGGAATTTTTATTCCTGTTTATATTTTTGAAAAACTGAAATATCCTGCAAGTACACAAGAAATATTCATATTCAAACTTTTCAAATTTCAATGACTTTTTTAAACACAATAGCTTTCTATTTTTTTAAGTAGCTTAAATTATAAATTGTTTTTTTCTACTTTAGAGAGAAATTTAAAATTTATAACCAATTTGTGAATAATAATTCTTAAAGAATGTTTTGAAAATATTTTAGATTTTAAATATTTAGATAATTTTGAAGATTAAAGTTTGTGCCTTTTTAAATGTTCTGTTTCAGTTAGATTTATAATTCAAATTTGAAGTTCTACAGCAATGATTTTTTGGAGGTCTTGATACAATTATCAATAATATAAGTGCTTATTTTTTCCAGAGCTTTCTAAATGTTTAAAGAAATTTTTTTATTGAAGGAGAGAAAGTTTTCACTTTAAAGTATCCTTGTCATTTCATTATTACAGGCCTGGGGAATATATGAATTTATTTGCGTAGTTTCAGAATTTCAAGTGAGCATCTGATTTAGTTACTAGAAAGTAATTTCTTATTTTTATTTATTTTTTAGAAATATATAATCTGAATTTTTTTTTAATTTGTATGCTATTTCTTTGATTTTTACTTTTCCCCATATTCTTTGAACTTTGAATTTGCCATTTTTAGGATGCTTTACACCTGAGCTAAATTTATAAGATTTAAATTACGAATATTATTTTCTTAAAGAAATTTTCTTTAATGCTTAAAAATTATTACATTATTTGTATTCATTTTTATAAAAAACTCACTTTTCATAAAACAAATGTATCATGGATATTGATTAAGAATTAGTTATGTTGATTGAAGAACTGTATAAAGTTGATTATAATTAGAAAACAGTTATTCTAAAAATTAGATGTATGATAAATTTTTATAGCTTTTAATTTATGAAATTAAATTAATAAAATATCAAGGGGAATTTTCTTTATCATTCATTGGAGTGACCAAAATTTTATTGTTGTAATCTTAAATGTTGTGGCTTGAAAAATTTCTTAAAAAAAAAAAAAAGATTTGTTACAGAAATTTTTGTTTTTAAATAATTTTAAGAACTGCTTTTTTTTCTAAAATTATGATTATAATAACATTATTATTTTGGCTTAAAGTTTTCAGCTGTAGCTTAAAATTTTATGATTTATCTTTACTAATTTTAGAAGTTCACTTATTAATAAATACTCATAGGCGATTATTCTAAATCATATTATGACTAATGTGTAGTAATGATATACAATTTTGTTATAAGTAGGGATATTAAGTCAGAATTAGCAATGGTGAATAAGGCCAATGGAATAAAATTGATAATTTAAATACAATATGTTCATATTCATCTCAAATCTTAATGAAGTACAGTGAAATTATATGAAGAATAAATATATTTATATTAAATTAATATAATCGAGAAATATTTATATAGATAGTGTTCATGATATTATATTTTCTTATCAATAATAATGTATACAAAAATGTCTAAAAATATGTTCGCTTGTTAAAAATAACTTGAAATCATGAACATTCAAAAATTCATGAAAAATAGTCTGTAATTTACTAATTAAACATTCTCAGTGGCCTTACATAAAATATAATTCTAATTTGCTAGTTTTTATGCCAGACTATAACAAAGTTAATTGTTTCATTTTGATTACTAAGTTACATTTGCATTGTGAAAATTTTGAATTAATATTTTAGACTTGTGCCAAGAAAAATTTCAAAGTAAAATTTTATATTTTCACACATATTTTCATTGAAATTATTTATTTCATGTTATTCAATTATGAGTATTTTTTAATTGAAATTTGTTTCATAATTATTTGCGCTACTTATATCTTGTATGCTTTTTTATATTTTTCTTTGTTATTATTATTCTTCAAAATTTTTAGTAAGACAAAAGTATTATTGTTATTTCTACTTTAAAAGATTGCATTGCTAAATGTTTAATTATTAGAAATCACTTGTACTAGTCATTTTATAGGTCGTTACAATATTTGAAATATATTTTTAAATGTAATAAAATATTAGAGAATTAAAAAAAGTTATGTGCATATGTTATTTTGCATGTTTTTTCACAAAATTGCTTTTAAAACATATCTACTCAAGCATAATAACAATTAGATGCATGGGCATAATGATAGTGATTACATTTGAAATTGTTGAGCAGTATTCTTTTTTTCAATTTTTTAGCTAATAATCAGTGTTAAAAGAGTGTCAATTCACAAATGCTGATAAGAGCAATATCAAGATTATATTTGCAGTTTTACTAAATCTTTATTGTTTGGTTGTGATAGAAGTACTTTGTGACAAATTGTGGATTTTTTTTTAATGGAAACTGGTTCTATGTTTATTGATTGTTTGTCAGTTACTATTTATTCAAAATATGATAAAAATTAGGTTTTATTTTAAATAGTTTGAAATTAAGTTAGATTATTATCCCATGTATCTATATAGTATGCATACATGTATATGTTGGGTAGAATAGAAAACGCACAAAGTCAAAGATAGGTAGATATACATGTTAAGAAAATATGTGCATTAAGGTATTTTGAAATAATAAATTATGAGAAGCATATTTTCTAAGAAGTAAAAAAAAAAAAAAGTCTTTATAAGTAAAGATTTTTTTTACTTTTTAGACATTACTTCTACTAACTTTACTTAAAGTCTAAACTAACTTTACTTAAAATTTATAGTGTGAGAAACATTTCAAAATATGAAACACAAAGTACCTCAGTATATATCTGGAATAATATATTATTTTTAATAAATTATTGGGTTATATATTTTTGATTAAATTTTTAAGTCATAAATTCTCTCTGAATAAAAATGCAAATAATTTATAATATTATATTCTTAATGTATGCAAAAATTTAATTTTTAAATTGGTATTAAGATTTATTAAGTATAAAGAATTTTCATTTATGTTTGGTTATATAATACTTTACTATTTGCGCATTGTATTTTTAATTCACATATATACTCTTCTTATTGATGTATAATACATTATGTTTGAGGCAAAGTGCCTGATATTTAATATTTAAAATGCTATTAATGACAAAGATGTATAACTCTTCATAATCTTTGAATTGTATATACCTTTTGAAATTTCATACGAACAAAAGACATTAATCTTTCATGTAATTAATATATTTTAACATTCATATCCTAATTTTTCAATCGCAACTGATATTTTTACCCACAGGATTCTAATAACTCATTCAAACTTGTTATTTTGTAGTAGATGATCAATCAGTGCTTTGGACTTTAATTCTGCATCGATTCTCCCTTTAACATGGCTTATTTAAAATATAAATCCGTGTGTACGTTCATAATTTTCATATTCAAAATGACATTAGAGTGTCTTTTGAAGGAAACGTAGTCAATTCGATAAAAGAAATCAATATTTTTTAAAAAAGATGTAAATAACGCTCTTAACCAACAGTTCACTTGCAATTTGTAAATTTTATAAATTCAGTTTCTCACAATGGAACTATTTTATTCAATTTTGTTAATTCCCGAAAAAAAGTTATGAAATGATTAAACAAGTTAATAATAGGAGCGTTTCATCATGACATTCTCATTGTCCTGTGGTGTAAAATGGTGTCTGAAAGTATAAAGACATGAGAAACATAGTCCGTATATATGATGACATTGCATATAGTTTTAAATGTTCTACGCACCTTATTCATCAGAAATTCATTTTTGTTTTAAATCAATGCTGCATTTTACAAAAACATGGATTATATTTACACTGATACTTATAAATTGTCTACTCCCATGAGTTTTTGGCATTTGCTTCTAGTTTTTCATAATCTACACACTATACGAATTTTCTTAGGAGGAATAATCACCTTAGTTCCGTCATTATTGTTCTTGAAATTTAAATTTGACCCTAAAAAAATCTTTAAAACCACGTAAAATATGTGTGACATGTGATAACTGAAAATTTCTTTAGCTTTCAAAACCCTATGAATACTACACCTAAAATGTGTAAAATGTCTTGAAAAATAATCGAACATATCAAATTTTTTTTTTATAAGAATGCTAATTTTTTTGCCTTTCTAACTGACTATGTATATTACTCAAGATATATTTCTTGCACATTTTATATTTAGGAATTAATCGTCATTACAGAGTTGTCATTTAGGCAATTATGTGACCCATGAAATCGTTCTTTTAACAAATCATATTCTAATTTTGAAAAAGTTATATAAAATTAACCGAGTTGATTCGATTTTCCGAATGATGTGCCTTTGCATTGATTAAGATATTTTTTGTAAAATGCTTTCTAGAACAATTAAGTTTGAAAAACCTATTTTAACAAGAAAAGCTTTTAATTTTCTCAACGTTTGTAAACTTGGTTGTTTCTAAGCTATGAAAAAAGGTATTGCAATTTGAAAAAAAATCACAACTTTCCATAAAAATATCCGCAAAATAACAATCAAAAAGCTGAATAAATGCTAATGCGCAATTTATAATCATCTTTAGTTATATTAAACTTAACCCTATAATGATTTTTGGATGTTATTTTACCTTTATTAAATGAAATAAAATTTTTACATAATTCGAATTTTTGTGAATATGTTCTTGGAAGATTCTTCTGTTTGGGAACTCAAATTTTGTTCTTGTGGACTCGGTATTACAGCGTACCCCACATTTTTGCTTACAAATTGTACATTGTCATAAGTCGAAACAGGAATGGTATTTTTTGTCGTAAGTTTCATCTTGGAATATAATTAGTCGCTTCTAGATGACGGTGCTCGTGGGTTTATATTTACATGTGGCCATGAATGGAAATTAACGCAAGACGCGTATGCATCTGAAATGACAAGTCATCCATTACTTGGACAGTGTTTATTCAGTTTAAGTAAATCTAGAATTTTTTTCTTGTTTATAGCTACACTTTTTTTCATGCACGTTTAGTGCAAAAGGAGCTGTGCGATAGTAAATCGATAGAAATTTATGAAAAGGTGAATTGAACACGATTTGGGTCTTGCTGTATTGACAAATATATAGCTTCGAATTGGAAACCGAATGTTAGCGCTATAGCATTTGATTTAACAGTTCGTGAGTTCGATTTTCACCTGGAATGACGATGCTGAATCTGTTCTGGACTAATGAGTTTTTGCTTGCAAGCAATGATCGTTGAGCGACAAGTAAACCAAACTGGGCATACTTCATGAAGTTACGCTATACTTCTCTCACATAAAGGTATCTGTTATTATTTATGACAATTCCACAAGCTAAGCTCCTAGCTGACGGCTATGTGAAATTAAGTCAGAAGGGTGTGTCTTTCGTTTAATCAAAGCACCACGAAGGTGAAAGTATGTCTTTGATTTAAAAGTCCTCCGATAGATGGCACCACCCGAGGATTCACTCAATTTTGACTGATATGGAGTGAAGGAAATTTTCTCTAGACCATTGCATCCATGGTAACTGCTCAACAACCGAGCTCTAAACTTTCGTTTCTACAAATTTAATGAGCACGTAGTCGCATGTACTCGGTGGGTCTTTGACGGCATATGGAATTGAATCCAGCCCATCCGGATGGAAGACCAAAGACCTAACCTCTAGGATGTTAACACTACGCTAATTGAAAAATTATTTCTTATAACAATATAAGATCGGTATGGTCTTGACTGAAATAATTTCTTAAAATGGCTCTTTCCTAAATGTTTCAATTTCTAAAAAATTTTAAAACTCATTGTACGAGAAAAGATTAGTTTAATAACTGACTATTAAAGTTAACATTTATGAAATAAAAAACTTGTTCTAGCAGCATATTTCCAGTGGTGATTAACAAGCTGTACGATTATACTAAAAGATTTGCGCATAGATTGAATTTTTTTTTTCCGTATTCCCGTTCACAAAAAAATTCATATTATTGTTTCTAACACTTCCATTGGAAAAAATTTCTAATTATCCAAGCTATTTCATGACTTGATGCTAAAACAAATAATATTTCTATTTTAAATTTTGTCAATTTATTAACCATAAAGTGGTTGTTTCTTTCGTTACAATTGAGATCATGGCTAAATATCTTGGTTACAATTTTCATTGGTTTACATATCCATGACGTCAGATAATGTTTCGTTTACGTCACATCGTATTGAGATGGTGTCGTAAATCCGACTTGTCGACGAATTTCCTGCCTGCTTTCAAATCGCATTCTTCGAGCAGCACCAAACAAAGTGAAACCCACCATCGAATATCTTAGTGTCGACGGCGACGAGAAAAAATCCATTCATGATTTTTACCAGTAATGACGTAATTTTTTAACATAATTTTTTCCCTTTGTAAAAGTTTTCAAAATTAAGATAATTACCTATTGTTCTAAATAATTAGTGTTCAAATCTTTAGCGATATTGCTTAAATTGAACACGCTGAAAATGAAGCAGAAGAAAAAGCAAAACAGCCACTTTATGGTTAGTTGAAATCGGCAAGGCAATTTTCTGGGTTGTTTTGGTTATTTTTATTTTATAAATTTTATTGTTTCCCAAACGATTTCTTGTGGATAACATACAAATGATATTTGAGATTAATTCCATGAAAAGGAATTACTAAACAAATGTAAATTTTAAGAAATAAATCACTGAATAAAAGAAGATTACTGAGAATATTTGGAAGCACTCTTTCACGGGGTTAATTTGATTAAAAATAAGCACATTTTTCACGCGAAAACATTCTGGAAGAACATTTTAATGTATATTAATTAACGTGTACTTTATTTTAGCGTATTTTTATGAGCAATGATTTTAGTCTTATGAGGTTCTGGAGGCTAATGCTTATTGCATGCTGAGAATTGAAGTTTTCTCCCCATAAAAATGTAATTTATGTACATTTTTATAGTTAAAAATTGCAATAATGTTTTGTTACTTTATTTACCTTTTAAGAGACGATGCGAATTTATCACACAAACATTTTCCTTTTAAGATTCATTTAAGAGTTCTAGCAAAAGCGTTATAAGAATTCGTGCAAAAGATAAAAACTCTTCAAACAAATTACGTTAAAATAGGAAACAACTTTTCTTAAAACTAATAAAGAAATGTCGGTTGACAGATGCTTACAATCAAATTACTTTATTTTTCTGAAAAAAAAAATTGGTTTGCATTTGGGCCGACGCAAGTTTAAATTCTATTATGATGGACAATTTATGTGCACAGAATGTTTTTGTTTGAAACACATGACTTGTTTTGTGGAAATATTTAATCATTAGTTTTGATATCTTATAATTTTATTATTAGTATAAATTATGGAGTGTGTGTACGGAAAATCATTTAAAACATTTACCAATAGAAAAAAAGAGAGTTTAAAAATTAATTTTAGTCATTTTAAATTTGAAGGTATGGGCAAAATAATAATTGTATCACTGTCCACGTGTTTAATATAAAAAACACGCGTAAAATGAAGTATTTTTCATAAAATCATTTGATTTTATGACATAGTAAAAGTTGTTAATAATACACAGGTTGATCAATTTAAAAAAGTACCTTGGTTTTTCTTATTACTTTGATATATGTCGGATGTGGTAATTATACAAACAGCGAAGTAGAATTATTAGAATCTTGTTTACATTAATATTGAATCTTGTGGGAAACAATTTTAAACACTTGGACCATTACAAGTTTATTTATGAGATAAAACAAAAGTAAAAATAGCAATGTTACATCTTCTTGCGATAATTTTGTTGTAAAACATTATTTAAATAAAATTTTTTACATTATCATTCCTTAAAGCAAATGTGAAAGTGTTTCCAACGTTTTGAATGCGAACATGAACACGTCGAATCGAGTTTTTTTGCACATTTCTTAATATTATTGGTATTGTTGATGAGATTTCTTCAGTTATGATTTGTTTTAATTCGTCGATGTTTGTAGGACTTTTCCTGAAAATACTGTTTTCGAGATAACCCATAAAAAAAGTCTAACGGGGAGGCCTTGGTGGTCAAAGGGCTACTTAGATCATCAAAGCATTTCTTAAACGTTTCTATCGTTAGGTTTAACATTGTGAAGGATCTCTGTCTTGCTGAGACCAGCAATATCGGCCCGCCATCTCCAGTGATGCAATAAAAGCTTGAACTGTATCTAAGTAACATCGGATTTGATGGTATGGATAGAGGATTAGCGAGAGCTAATTTTACTAAATTTTCAAAGAATCAGTTCATGCAGACAAATTTTATTGTTGCCATTCATAATCTTATAAAATTAGTTTCAAAAATAAAAAAAGTTGAAAAAGCAGACGACTTTTCAAATCATTTGTCAAAAATCTGATTAAAAATTTTGGAATTCGGATAAAAATCTGATAAAATCGCGCGATTTTTTTTCCATCTAAGAAATACTTTAAAATGCATTTATAATTATATTTCCTTAGGAACAAGAACAATTTACTTTCAACAATTAAAATTCAATTAAAAGCCAGATTAAGTTTGACTTAATAGATATTCCAGAATTCGCGGACACCATTAAAACTCAGAATCTTTCAGAATATCTTTTTCTCAAAGTATAAAACGCATTTATTATTCCAAATATAAACTAATTTGAACGCATTTGTAAATACATTATGTTTGGAAGGAGGTTAGTTCACACAACTGCCCCTAAAATCTCTTGCGATGCCAAGTTATTCCAGAATTTAGATCATCGAAATTCTTGTGCAGTTATCATTTTCTCAAAAACAAACCGAACAGAGCAATGGAATATTTAATTTCGAATAAAATCGTTTGTCTTCATAAAATATTTCAAGTTATAATTTGAGGATGTGAAATTGACATTAAGTTATAAATTAATCTTGCGAAATCGATCAGAAAATATTTTTCGACTATGTTTACATTTAATCTTTTAACAGTCTACAATTTTTGCCACTCTTTGAATACATCTCTTTCTAACTTGATGATTTTAGTTGTCTTGCAACGATATTTTTCGTTTCATAATTACTTTTTCTGGAATTCGATCAGAAGCCTTCGACTGGAATCGAATCGAGAAAGAAAAAATCGTAACATCAGAAGTTTTATAAAATTCAATAATACTTCTATTCAACTGCATGAAATTGAATATGATCTGAAAGAATTATTCATAGATGTTTTTCTCATGTACTTTTCAATTAATTTTATTTTTTGACTCACCTTAAATATTCTAATACTTTTATTTTTATTGTTACGATACTTTTCGATTTAGAATAACATTTTTTGACTGCGATTAGAATTCTTCAACCTAATCGAATTGAGAATGAAAAAATAATTAGAAGCATAAGAAATTTCCAAGGTTTGATAATTCACATATTCATGCATATTTTCTTTAAAACTACAGTGAAATAAATTTAACAGGAAAAACTAAAAGAAAAAATACTGTAATATATATATTTTGAGCATTTCTTATTTCAAAACGTACGTCTAGATAAGCGTGATAAAAGAAAACGAAGAATTCGAAGCATTGCACGCAATGGTACAATCGGTATTTGACACATTCTCTCATCTATTTCACGCTCTTGATACAAAATAACACCCTAAAAATATTTCTTTCTTCATCACCTGATAAATTTTTTTCTTCCACACAATTACTTTCTTCTCCGCTAGAGGGCTTCCGGTATGTTACTTTTTAATCTTCGCATTCCCATCATCAAAAAAATTTCTTGAACTTATTTTCTTATTTAAACGGAAAAAAGAATGAATTCTTCGCTGTAACATTCTTTCTCATTATTTCAGGAAATAGTTATGATTCCAAAACCGTAAAGAATGTTGTTTTTGCATTAAATATTCGAATGTTCTTTATTGGTGTTATTATATGGAATAAAATTATAAGATGCAAATATCGATAAATCAATACTATTACTTGAGAATAATTGTTTCTTAAACCAGATATACATTTAATTTTATATTACTCTTGATATTATTAAACGCCGGCGAATGTCTTAGTGGTTAGCTTTCGCCTAACCTAGTCATGAATCCTAGACTGGCGGTCATGGGTTCGAATCCCTGGTTTGGGCAAGGATGTTCCTTTCTTTGTCTGCGTTTCTCTGGCCTTTCTTCTGAGATGATGAATGAAAGTGACTCATCCTGTAAACAGGTTTGTTGTGGAGTGACGTGAGTAATGATACTCGCCTTCATGATTTTGTTCATAGTTGATAATCGGGTAACGATAAATGAGTAGCAGTTTCCTGCCACGTTAGGGTGAAGGGTTAGCCAACCAGTGGCCATGTGTTTTGCTATGTGTTTCGGGCTTCTTATTTCTAACGAACTCAGTCAATATACATTGCCAATCACATCGTCATTTTGAAACAGAGTCGACTCCTGAGTTGCCGCTTTCATTTATTATGTAATAAAATACCAACAGAAGGAGAGTGAACTCTATTGTTGAGTTTTCTTGAGTATAAGTTATGGAAGCTTCCCAAGCGGAGTTCGAGCAACTGTCTCAGCTGCTGTATAGCGCGTATATGTAGTTTGCTTATGACACCTCTTTTATCCATAAATGTGCAGCTTTTTACATGTCATGTATTTTAAGCTACATTAGCGCTTCCCTTAATTTTTTTGACACGACGCAGGGGACAGTCCAACGCCCCAAAGTTATTGTGTTGTTGTTACTTAAGACAATTGGACAAGCTAAGCTCGCTAGCCAAAGGCTATGCGAAATAAAGTCAAAAGGGTGCGTCTTTCGTTTAATCAGAGCACCATGAATGTGAAAGCACGTCTTTATTCTAAGACTCTTCCGACAGATGGCACCACTAGAGGATCCACTTCCTCAATTTTGACTTTGATCTGGAGAGGGAAGTAATTTTCTCCAGACTATTACACCCATGGTAACTGCTCAACCACCGACCAAAAGGACTTTCAAATCTACGAATTAAATGGGCACGTATATCGCATTATTCGGTGGATTTCTGTCGTCACTGAGAATCGAACCCAACTCTTTTAGACAGACAGACAACGAGAGGGGAGAGTACTGGACTATACCATATGGTTATCTGGTATGCTCCCTCCTCTATCTGGAGAAGCAGCCACCCTGCAAGAGGCGTCAAGCTCCCGGCGAGAGCCGCAACCACGACCACTTATTAAAACACAACTTTACAAAGGTGAGGCTCATAAGGCCTGCAGTAGTCTACATAGTAGGCTACTGCATCACAGCTCTAATACATAAAAAGTTTTTAGCTTAACAAATAGATTAAACTTGAGTTCTATAATTACAAAAGAAAATGTGTTAGCTTATAAAACATAGAAGACAATGTTCATCCACTTGGAGATCAGAAGGTAGTAACTTCGAATCTCGGCTTAACCGAAAATCCATTGTTTTCACTAAGGTGGCTGGGGCACGTTAAAACAGGGAGAAGTTGCAATGTTCTCCAAGTGAAATGATACCTCTGGGGCTGGCATGTAAGTATTGGGGGTCTTCTGCTTGGTCCTTGCTTCAAAACCACGAAGATTTCACCTGACTACCTCTATCTAACTGGTAGAGCCCAATTCAGGGCTAAGTACATAGAAGCATTCTGGTTCAACAGCAGCAACAATGGCCTTCTAAGGTATTTTTAATGTCCGCAGTATAAATTGCCTTCCGCAATGACATTTCCTAGATAACCATATTCCGTAAGAGGGCCATGGTGGCCTGGTTAGTTAGGGAGATGTTCTCATTATTGGAAGGTTGTGAATTAAATTCACGACTTTATCGAAATCACACTATTCACTGTGGATGGATGGACTACGTTCAATGGTTCCTAGTCACAATGTCTTTCAAATGACATGATATCTCTGGTGGTCTTCTGCTTTAAAATTACCAAGACTTGCATTAGGCTGCTTCCATCAATTGACTCCATCAACTGAGCTCAACTATGGGTCAGGGGGTACACGGAAGTATGCCGGTGAAACGACTGTATTCATATATATCAAGGGGGGTGGGAATTCAACAAAACCCTTGAGCACCGACCGACTTTATATTTCATTACGTTACGCAGTTCAGCAATGGCTTGGATAAACCCCTATACCATGTAGTGATCATAGCGCCACCTTTCGGCCAATATTTGAACCTTTCATTTCCAATCATTTAACAAAAACTACCATTATTTTGCTTAAATTTAGTTAAAAAATCAATTATTCTAACCAGTGACTTTTATTACAGACTTTTTTTGAGGAATACATAAATAAATTTATAAATCATTTTCCGCCCAATGTACTACGAAAAAATTATTATGAAACATGTTAACTGTCAAGACGTGGTACTCTGGAGAGAATGAATATGCGAAAAATATTAATTACGCTTTTAATGAAAATGTAATTACTGCATATGATAATAATTCCTGATTCAATTAATTAAAGATAATAACTAATTTCTTTTTGATCTCATTCGTATTATTCCGGAGCTTCCTTAAAAGCAAATAATATGACAAGATTACGCATTTGATTCCTTTTGAAAAATATATTCATTTCCTTGTACTTTGGCGCACACGATACCTTCATTGACATTTGTATGTTTTATTTAATCATGCACAAGTACTGAGATAATTTCATTATAAATGAAAGATACGATAGTAGTGTTTTTTAGTTAATTAGTTTCATAATTAAACAGGTATGATTAGTTTTGAGTAGTAATTAAAATCTTCTAAGGAAAATTGTTTAATGTATTTATCAATGTATAACAATTAACTATTTTAGAATTTATTAACCTTCAGTAAATTAAAATGTGTTGTTTTAAGCATTTTTGTAGTTCATATCTATTTATAGCTTACTTTGATTCTTGTCTAAGAAAAAATTTTTAAAATTAAAAAAAAAATTTAATTAAAATTTTTTTATGACTTAACTAAAAATCGACACTTTATAAGGGAAATTCTGGTTCATTTACTGTTCAGTGTTCAAGGTATCTAATACGCTTTTCTGCCGTTTTGAGCTTTTAGGCCTCCAAAAGAATTACCAGAAGGGGTGGAAAAGTATTTTCATATCCTAATTGATTTTTTATACGATATATTGCATTTTTAATTTCCTCTAGTTTGATACAAATTGTTGAATGTGAGATAATAATTCGGGTGGTAAAATTTTATTGAATAATATTAATTTTTTCGAAAAAAAAATGATATGAATTCGTGCTAAGTAGAGTTAGTAAAATATATAAGCAAATCTCCATCCTAACCATTATTCATTTTTATTCACATAAAAAGCATTATAGCAGAGAGAAATAGATTTCAAGTTATCCTTTCCAATTATTTATCTAATAATGCGCATTAAGGCCTGTTGTAGCGGCGTACAAGATAATTAAGAAAACGGAGGATAATATTTTGTGATCTAAGCGCTGGTGAAAATAGTTATTATCTATGTGAACTTGATCCAGGAGAGAAAAACAAGAAAAATCTGTAATTAATAAAATTGAATATAGTTATTGGAGAGATATGGAAAAATATATTTAATTATATATTATTACTAGGCAATATTTCAACAAGGATCGAATTAGTTCTCAAACTGCATAATCTTCTGAATCCTTACAAGAATATAATTAAATTAAATATTCAGAGAATTCATTCTTGGATTTTCACATAGGAATCACAATTAGAAAATTAAGTATATCCTTGATGATACGTACAGAGGGCAGGTTTATCCTGGTTAATGCGTTGTCCTGCAGGGAAAGCTCCAGTTTGGATCCCAACCTCTGTGGGAGACTGATGCAGAGTTTTCGTTTTTACCTGTCGAGGGAGGCGCTTGGGAATTTTCCGGGTTCCTCTTTTACAACAGACACGCTGTGTAAGAAATGTTCCCTCGGAAGTTTCAATACTGCGGATATATAAATAACTGATAACCGTATTTCATTATTAGATTGCCCAATATGTAACCCTTCTTTGTAGTTCGATACGACTCACTATAAGTCTTCATGGAAAAGGGCTTACCATAATATATCAGTCTTCAGAGCAAAAGGTCCTGTATTTAATCCTATCAAATGGTAGGTGAATGTTGTGCCTTCTACTGGCACGTGTGTCGGGGTGAGTGCTTGCGAGTTTTCTGGGTTTCCACCAATGCGGCTCGTTAATATGGCCCTTTATTTATGAAAAGTCCTCCGGAAAGGCATGTCATTGTGTTGTTGTTACTTATAATACTTGGACAAGCCAAGTTCGCTGTGCCATTGGCTGTGGGAATTTAAGTCAGTAGGGTGCATCTTTCGTTGAACCAGAGCACCACGATGGTGAAAGTACGACTTTGGTGAAGGTGAAATTACCTCAGATTTAACGAGTTCGTATATCGCATGTACTCGGTAAGTCTTTGGCGGCATTGGAGATCGTATCCCACTCCTCCGGACGGAGGTGGATGCCCTAAACTATCACTGTATACTCATATTAGTATAGTCGTATAGTTTATACTCATATTGTACCTTTTATGATATTATCCGATATTTTGAAACGGAAGATCATGCTAATTGAAGCTAAAACAGTATCAGAATTAAATTTTTATTTCTGTCTTAATTTTTATTTAGTAAAATGATAATGGTTACTTTTTGAGAAAGATTAATAAATATAAAGTTTTAAATAAATATGATATGCAGAAAATGGTTTGAAATAAAAACATTGTCTGAATTTTAAATTTATCTTGTAAAATTGAAGCAGAAAAGAAATTTTCAAATTCTTCTTAATTTTTCTAAGAAAAATTAAATATGAAGCTCAAAGAGGAGGATTTAAATCAATTTTATTAAATCTATTTTAGTTACTTTGTGTGTGTGTGTGAATGTCATATTATCATTTCTCTTTATTTTCGTATGAATCTCGAGATTCTTAGAAATTATAATTACCTTAACTTTTCTTGATTATCATTTGAGGAAAAATAACTTAAAAACATATTTTTGAAGAAAAAAGAGGTATTTACTAGCAACATTTAAACAGATAATTATCATCGGAATAAATTTGTTCAAAATTAAATTATTTTATTTGATGTAAAATTTAAATAGGCGTATCACCTTTTATCAGTAAATATCAACATTTTACTACTATCACAAAATATACAAGCAAATGAACCCATTTTGGCAGGTATTTCTTCATATATTAAAATATATAGCGTTGTAAAATTTACATTGAATTTAGGAGTGATATTATTTACATAAAATTTTATTAATTAGAATAAAGAAATAAATAGAAATTAATATTTTATGTATATTTTTTATTCCAATGGCGGGCACACTTGCGTGATGAACCCTATGCCACAACAACAGGGCCAGAAACTGCTACTCATTTATCGTTACCCAGCGGGCACCTGTGAACCAAGTCATGGCGGCGAGTAGCGTTACCCGCGCCATACCACCACAAACCCATTATAGGGTGGGCCACATTCATACAACATCATACACACATCACAGAAGAAAGGACAGAGAAACACAGAGAGAACAGCGAAGGAAAGAAACATCCATACCCTAATCGGGATTCGAACCCGGGACCCACAGCTCAGGAGTCAGGAATGTTAACCACTCAGCCATCGGTCGGCCTATGTTTTATGTACATAAAAAATATTTTTTTACCTAACATTATAGTTTTTTTTGTGATGATTAAATGTGTGTAAAGGGAATTAAATAAACCTTTACAATTTAATCTGTAGAAACATGTTTTATGTTAGTATCAAGTTTACTTCAATAAATAGTGTTTTACAATTATATATATATATATATATATATATATATATATATATATATATATATATATATATATATATATATATATATATATATATATATATATATATATATATATATATATATATATATATATATATATATATATATATATATATATATATATATATATATATAATATATATATATATACATATATACATATATACACACACACACACACACATATATATATATATATATATATATATATATATATATATATATATATATATATATATATACAGGGTGATTATAAAAAAACTTTGCCGACATCTGCACTTCTAGCGTCCATTCTATTTAACCGATCAAGATGATACTTCAAATATAGTTCTTTTGAGATATGCGCTCGAGATTCTGTGAATGGCAACACAGTGGCCCTCGCGGTTACAGTTATAGTGACAGAAATTCGAAATTTTCGAATGGCAACGCCTACTTTTTACCATCGCAAAATGTTCAGCACATGCGAAAACCCTAAATAGCGTTGAAACGGCACCGATATGTCCGAAAACCGACGTGTTATACACATACAAACAGTTCTTCAAGGCGCACGGAGGAATAATGCATACGACAGAGACAAGACACTGCTCAATGATGAGAACACATAGAGAAAAAAATCTTTATTAATTTCAAACATTTTCCACATGAGTGCCATCACAGGCAATTACGCATTGCATGCGGGAGACGGTGGACAATGTCGCTGCACGCAACATGGCACGAGGGATGTTTCCAATCTCACGCCGTATAGAATCCTTTAAGTCCGACAATGTTTGAAGATTGCACAGATAAACTCTGGATTTGAGATAGCCCCAAAACCAGAAATCCATAGGCGTCAGATCTGGGGATCGCGCAGGCCACGGAAAAGGATAATAGCGTGAGATGATGCGATCACCAAAATGCTGATCCAGGAGCCTTTTAACTGACCTCGCTATATGTGGAGGTGCGCCATCTTGCATCCAAACAATGTCATTGAGTGCATTCAGCCGACGCAAGTCCGGTAAGACATAATTTTTCAGCATGGCTGCATACCGAGGGCCCGTTACAGAACATGTTGCAGGGCCAGTCGGGGTCGTTTCCTCAAAGAAGAATGGGCCCAGAACAAATGTAGCTGTAATGCCGCACCACGCAGTCACTTTGGCGTCAAATAATGGTAATGGCGCCACAGCATGAGGATTCGTCTCTCCCCAGTGCACACAATTCTTTGTGTTAATGCTGCCATTTAAGGTGAAATGCGCCTCGTCCGTCCATAGTATGCGAAGTGGCCAGTCGTTATCCGCATCATATCGTAACAAAAATGCATATGCGAAGTCCAGACGTTGTTGTGGGTCACCCGACTCCAACATCTGGACGCGCTGGAACCGATAGGGAAACATGTGAAGTACCGAGCGCAAGAGCTTGCGGACCGTTGAGTTCGGAATATCCAACACGCGCGCTATGCCTCTTGCGGTTTCTGTGTGTCCTGCTGTCACTGTATAGTGCACTTCCATGACAACGTCCTCCGAAACAATTGGCCGTCCGGAGCGCTGTTTGTCACAGGTGCAGCCTGTATCTTCGAATTTCCGCACTAAATCACGCAGAGCTTGCAGAGTACATGGGCCGCGTCGTTGTCGATGATTGCGGCGATACACACGCAAGGCTTCCGCAGCGTTCATCCCATTTTGGTAATAGAGTTTGATCAATTCACCGCGAACTTTCCTAGGAAGACTCATATCGTCGGCATGTGCGAGTTCCCGAATGACGACTTCGCATACGCGCTTGGTATTTTATAGGTTTCCTACGCTGAATATCTGGCGACCGGCGTTCTGTGATTGGTTTCTTGACTCTGTCACATGCAAATTTATTGCGTGCGCCCAGATCGTGTTTTATTGGCCGGTTTTCAGAACTCTTTTTTGTGTTTGCAGAACACGTCCGTTTTTAGACATATCGGTACCGTTTCAACGCTATTTAGGGTTTTCGCATGTGCTGAACATTTTGCGATGGTAAAAAGTAGACGTTGCCATTCGAAAATTTCGAGTTTCTGTCACTATAACTGTAACCGCGAGGGCCACTGTGTTGCCATTCACAGAATCTCGAGTGCTTATCTCAAAAGAACTATATTTGAAATATCATCTTGATCGGTTAAATAGAATGGACGCTAGAAGTGCAAATGTTGGCAAAGTTTTTTTATAATCACCCTGTATATATATATATATATATATATATATATATATATATATATATATATATATATATATATATATATACATATATATATACTATATATATATATATATATATATATATATATATATATATATATATATATATATATATATATATATATATATATATATATATATATATATATATATATTTGTATATATACTGTTCCTAATGATTAAGCGAATTATTAATGATTTTTAAAAGCACATCAAAAAATAATTTTATAAAATATTTGTTGAAACAATTTTTGTACTTTTGAATACAGTAAAATAAATTTCTTACTTTTTATGGGGTGGAATAAATCCTTAAATAACTTTTATTATTTGGAAAGATTATATATTGCTTATAAATCAAAATTATATATTTAATTTTTTAATAATGCATTAAGTCCTTTTGAAATGTAATAAGCAATAAAAAAATTTCTAAAATATGTATGATCATTTATAATTGAATTTATATTTAAAATAAACGCTGTATATATATTTATTTAAGTAAACGTATTTAAATCTTCATTGATCACTTTTTTTATTGTACTATTTAAATAATGTTCCAATTTTTGAATCATTACATTTGTGTTTTGAATGTAATGATTAAAGAAATTACACTAAATTATCCTCAGTAGCACTTGATTTAATAAATTGCTTTGCAAAGTCATTTTTTTATTCAAACACATATAATGAAGGTTGTTGTGACGATACTGACTAAATTATTACGTAAAAATCTATATTTATATTTTAATCAAACAGTTAACATAATATATGTTGCAAATGAATGAAATAAATTTTCCTATAGAAGTATTTAGTTAATAATTATGAAAAGAAATTATGCAGTAAAAAATAACTGTTAAGAAGATTTTATCTCAGTAAAATGTCTTTAATGAGATCAAAATTTTAATGAATCAAATAATATTCTCATGCATTTATATTAAAAAAAATTAAGAATTTTTTAAATATGTTTTATTATGATTTAATTTAAGACCAAATGAGCTGTTAGCACAATATGCTTAAAACTACATTGTTTTTATTTTTGTTAATTTAAAAACAAAACAATTCATTTCAATAAAATCGACACTGTATTCATCTAATTTTTGCATATGCAAAGCATACACAAGGCTGAAAATCTCATTCGAAATTCAAACCAAGTACTTGTAATCACTGGAGATGGGCGAGCATGACTTGCAAACTGATTGTTTGATATTAAGAACGAGGAATTTTCAGATAAGGGGTCACACTGGACTTAGTATTCTATCCTTCGTTTCATTTTTTTCTAGTACATCAGACATTTTCAACAGATCCAGAAGGATGTCTCTACTCTGATCACCGTCTCATGACCCCCCACTGAATGTGGTGTGTTAGTGTGCGTCGAACTTCTGCATTTCTGTGCATTTTCTCGTGATCGCACCATAGTCAAAAAATATAAACATTTAAAATAATTACTTTTTTTCTTCGTTTCAAAATGTTCTTTGTTTATCAGTTGTTTTTTTCTATTTATTATTATCTTTTTGTCACGTTTGACATTGTGCTTTACAATTTTTTTACAACTTTCACAAAAAATTGTTTCGGATGCCATATTTTGTCAGCATTTGCTTCTTCCTTTCGATTTTTGTTACAGCATTATTGAGTTTGTCTCCACTTTATGTGCATGCATATATATATATATATATATATATATATATATATATATATATATATATATATATATATATATATATATACATACATATATATATATATATATATATATATATATATATATATATATATATATATATATATACAACTTGCAATGAAAACTAATGCAGTTAATAATAAATTGTAATAGTAAAATGTATGAATTTGCTGTGTTATATATATTTAATTTATAATTTCAAGAATATATACAAGCAATATCTCTAAAAATTGAGATATTCAATATAAAAACCAACATATTAAGATGGTCCAATGATTTTGTACTTTCTATCGTTTAGGTTTTATCCATGCTTTTCATACAGCCGAGCTGGCAGCTGAACTATTTGTAACTTACAGTTCAGCATTTCGTGTGTTCGACTCCCCGGTTGGGTTCGGTTGTTTTCAATCATTCGGATGATTTTACTCTAGTATCTTTCGTGCGCAAAAAAAAGGAACGTTGAGCTACAAATCAACCATCTTTTTTTAACACGTCGATGCAATTTTCAGAAAATAACAAGAAATCGGGAAATATTTAGTTCATTCTTTAAAATAATATATTAATAACACTATTACCCAGTCATTTCAGTGTTAAATCCTCGTGTAATGACTTATTTTATGTACTTTCTAGTCTGGGCGACACTACTATCGTCGCTCTACATTCATCTAAACTTTGCACTATTCAAATGAATAGTTTGATTTGATGGTGTTATGTTATGGCGCATAATTACACAGCGCTTCTTTATAGGGTTTTCATTTGTAACGCAGTTTTATTTCAAAGATGCGCTATTTCACAAAATTTTAGCACTAAAAAATTTTGCATTTTAAGATTATTTGTGAATAGTAATACTCTCAAATTACACAATGAGAGGCAGGAAAAGTATGCTTAATTATTTGACAAAATACGCCCCGTTTGTATTTGCATCTGGGTATAAGATTCAACTTAAATCTTTTCTATAACTTTTTGCATATTGCTTCTTGTAAGACGAATATTTTCAAATACAGAAACTTACGTAGACCGAAAAAGTGCAGCAGATTTCACCGAAATAAAAATTGGATGCTGTATTTAATATGAATGCATCTTTTTTGTGAAGGCTTTAATGCTATTTAAGTTTCCAAAGTGAGCAATTCGTAAGGGATTGTTATCTGCAATTGTTTGTGCATTTCTGCAATTGTTCTGTGATTGTTTTGTGCAGCGAGAGTAGATTTGGTATGGTTTGTTGGTCACTCAACGGTCATTTTGCACACGAGGGCTAATTAGACGGAGACCTACTGTTTAATGTAGATTCCAAATCACTGCAAACATCTAACCCCAAAGTGGGATTCGAACTCATGAGCTGTTGAACCGAAGGCAAGAGAGTTAACCATTCGGCTGCACCGAGAGTAGAGTGATAGTATTATTTGGCATATAGAGCTTACTATCGTTGAACATCAAGTGGGCTTTTGTAAATAGTAAGTTGTATTCACCTGTTGCAAGGGGGGAAACCTGCAAAATTTCGAGTGTCCCCCCAGTCAGCCACAGATACAGAAAACGGAAACGCAGATTTCCGTGGTTCAACAGGAGCTGAGAACGACCTTGAAACCTTTTGTTTTGAAAAGCGTAGTTCTTCTATTAGGGCATATGGAGCTCCTACCGTGTGCTTGAGAATTATCGAAAAGAGAAATGATGCATTTTTTAGAAACTGAATGATAAATTTGTAGTATTAAATCTGTATGTGATACGACAAAAGTGTATGACCATCTCTTTACGGTCGTTGGCGTATTATACTTAATTTTAACAAACGGCAATACATGAATGGAAAAACAAACACACATATAAATATATTATTTTATATGCATGCTATTTAGTTCCTCCTTTATTCATTAAATATTAATCAATACGAAATAGATTAAACAACATGGAAGCCGTATTTCTACTTATAAACAAAATATTTCAAGACATTCATTCGCAAAATGTTCATTCCATGAGGATAAAATTAACATAATCAAATAGATAATTACTGTTTTGTTTCTCAAAATCACAGCATATAATGTCTAAATCCTATTCAGAGTGAAAGGAAAAATGAATAATTCTCTTTGAATAATAATTCATTAGACTCTAATGAAAATTTTGCTCCTTTTACGAAATAAATAGAAAATAACAGAAGTGAAATATGAAATGAAAAATATTTTCAGTTGATAGCTCCATATCATTAAGAAACAGTCTGAATATTTCATATGAGATCTCAAAATAAATTATAGCGGAATGCTTTTAATGTGAATTAATCAGGGATTTGTACTCTATTTAGGTGATCTGGCAGCTGAACGCTTTTCCAATTTAATTATTCGTGGGTTTGATCGCTTCTCGAGTGCGCATGCTTGTTGTGGTTCGGAATCTTGTTTATACTCTTCGTTCCGGTTAAATGATCTCTCAAGTGCATAAAAAAACCCGGTTAAAACGATAAATAAACCAAACATGTTTCTTCTCTGTATTACAATGTACCAAACTGGTATCACCTTTACAGGTTGAATGGAAGTGTCTTTTGAGATGCTCCCACTTTCATTTCTGTTTTACACTAAATTTTAACTATTTGAATTTAAGTTCCACGTTTTTCCTTACATGCGTTATTACAACATATCCCATACGTGTTCTTTTCGGTTTATTAGAAAGGCCGGAATGGACTGTGCAGTTGTCTTGAAATGACATGGTGAGTATAAGATGCTAATGATTACCTCCTGATCTTTAAAATTAAGATCGTAGAGATGTATAATTTTAATCGTAAAAATGCGTTGAATTTGAAAATATATTTGTTAAAAATTAACGAATAATCCATGCATTATTTTGCATTGATGAGTAGTCAGAAGTTTATTATATTCGCAGAATAGTAACGTAACTTTATCGAGAGGACTTTTCGTACATAATGGGATATATTCTCTTCTGGCAAGAAAGGAAATTCTAAAAAAAATTATCAAAGTTATTAGAAATCTTCAAAGAGAAGGGTTTCAAATTTGGCACCAGTTATTGTTAAGCAATGGGTGACTGAAGCTGTTCTTTGGTCTTGTGCATACAAGTATGGGGTTTATTTGAGACTTTCCGTGTTTCTTCCTTGAAACCAGATAATACGGCCCACTATCTTGGATATTAAAATGTCCTACAATAAGCCTTTTGTTCTTATTTTACACGATGTCCTATCCAGAAGCTTCACCCTCGTCTTCAGAGTGGTAGGCATCTGAATTTATCATTCAGGTCTTCGATACAATAGATCATGGGATCAAATCCCATCTCGGGAGTATGTGTTCGTAGTGACTCCGAATCAATGCAAAACTTTTCCCACTCTAGTTAGACTTCGTGTTAAAGAAATGACTATTAAGAGATAATCAAATCAAAACAAGCTTCAGAATAGAAGGTTCCTGGTTCAATCCTAGCAACGATTAGACAATGGGCATTGCGGTTCAGATTTCTGGGTGACATCCTTTGATGTGGCAGAATGGAAATTCACTGGGTTTCTCCACTATTATGATTTGCGAATTGTTAAGCACTATGATAAATGCTTATAAAGATGATATTCCACAGGTGTTAAAATGCTCTTTAAGGGTTCTCAGTTATTAGGCTGGCCTTTATATTCTTTCAAAGTACCCTTCTCTTGTCAAATAAAATACAATGATAATCCATATATCCCCATGTTCAAGAGAGGTTGGAATCAAACCCAGAAACTTTCATTTTAAAGAGTGATATTTTATTAGTAGACTACTCTAAGCACAATAATGAATATATTCTTATTAAAATTATGAAATTCAAATCGTACGATAATTAAAATAGATTCTTTTTTCAAAAAAATTCAATTAATTGAATTTTTGTTTATCCGAACGGGGCTCGATCCCAATTGTTACGGATAATTGGAAATCTACCGTATTTTTTTATCTATTAAACATTGAGTTTTACATAAAATCTAATAAAAATAAATATCATTCAAGATATTACAATTAATTATTCCAAAAGTATGTTTTAATTAGTCATCCCCTAGAATTTGGTTAGTTGATTACAACCAGAAATAGCACACATTTCTATTTTAATTACTTAATGCCGCAGGAAAATATTCAGTTAACAGAAGAATATTTCAATTAGGAGCCATCTTTTCCGCTTAATTGCCTTCGGGCATTTTTTCACCATTATTAAGAAAGGCATTTTCTCCCAAAATCTTCTTAGGCTCAATACACTCATTCAAATATCATTCTTAATCTGTTCGCATAAAAAGATAGGAAATAGTTTTCATCTTAATTGGAAAGTATAAAGTAATATTTTGTAAAAATATCTTTAGTTTGTTGTCAAAAGTAAAGACGTTTGATTAGTCATCTTGGTTCAGATGACCTCACATTTCACTTACAAATAACTCTTACAATCAATTTTAACTTCATATTAAGATGAGAAAGATTTTTTTAATCCTTTATTTGTTATTCATTTTAATTAGTACATTGAAGTCAATGAGGGCTTTTGAATAATTGCTCTAAAATTACAAACACGGTATTTAAAATTGTGTATATGTATTAAAACTATTTTACCAAAAATCACCAAAATGTAAGGTTTATTTTATTATAATACTATATATTTAACTATAAAAAGCATATTTTATTTCATAGATAACAACTGACATAATGTATGATAAACGATTGAAATATTCGCAGTGTTCTTTCTAAAATATCAGGTTTAAATTTCCTTAACTTACGAATTCGATACAGGTGTTTGTAGTGGTTTAATATGTATTTTCAATTTAGGTCCTAGTTACAATATTTTGTGTAAAGACATAAGCAGTAATTTGAGAGTCGTAATACTTTGCAATTGTTTATTTTCTATTCCTGTTCTGGACATTTTAACGCTCGGCTTTTTTCGCTTCATTCAACAATGAAAAATTTAGGAAAAAGTACTATGTATCCCAAATAATATATTTGAGGTATTTTTGAAGTTCAAAAGCCCTTAATTTTGCAGTATCCTTTTATCTATCTCCATTTATTTTTCAACCAGAAATAATTGTAATCTATGCTTTGCTAGGCAAAATTTGCAATGTAAAAAAATTAGTTTCGTATATTAATTTTTATTGTTGATTGTGTATTATATAGACTGTTGTTTATGCACAAGAATAAATCACAGTCATAATTTTGTTATTAAACTGATAAATACCTATTGAAGTTCGATAATTTATGCATTATTTAATGTTGGGTCTCAGATGATAGTTCAATGTTTAAATTTTGCGCTTTCAGCTCAATAAATCATTGATTTCCAAAATGGCAGAGATAACTCAGATTCTCGAATACTAACTCCAACTTCAAGCATCTGATTTCATCCGGAAATTTATAGTGGTCCAAAATTCACTTTAAAATGTTAGTTCTGTTTTTGTTATGTTGCTACATGTCTCCTTTTTTTGGTCAAGTTCATAACGTTAAACACTCATAAAAAATCTAGCACCATCAAAAGATCGTCATATAAACCTTGCAAATTCAACAAGTTTGGCATTCCATCGTCTCCAAGGCTTATATTTTCAACCTTGTTGCATAGGTCCAAGAAAGGTAGGAGCCAGACTAAATGGGGTACCAGCAAGAGCTAAATTAGCCTCTAAGTGCTCTGGTCTCGTGACAAACAGAGGCTGCAACTTGACTTGATAACAAGGACTATCATCCATGAATGTTAGTCCTTGTTCAATAAGCTTTATGAGCAAAATAATAATTTTTGAATAGACAACATAATTTTTGGTGTTATACGAGATGTAGTCATCAGATGGTACCAATCTGATGTGCCATTGACTTAATAAGTGGGTGGAACTCTTCTCCAAAACCTTCAGCCGTAATGCCCCGACATCTGATCATTTTATGTTTAAAGAGGTTTGGGGGCCTGGAGATTATAAGCGAATTAATCATTCAATTAAATTATTCAGATTGCTTTTTTCAAGTTTATTGGGATTTATTTTTAGTTTGGTGGTATGGTGCTTTGCCATCCTTGAATGGGAATTCCATGGTGTTAATGGATGCACACACACAAATGATCTAAATGAGAAATACTGCAATTGCTTGGCAGTGAAAGAGAAAAAGTCGTCGGTCTGTTGCTCGTGGTTAGCAATCCGGGAGTTTAACGTTAACATCTTATAGTTCACATCGATGGTACGACGCTTTTTAACGGATTGATTCAGTCCATCGATGTATTTAATGATGTTTGAGGCTTTGTAATTTAAAAGTAGAGGCTAAGTAGAAAATTCAGAAAACCTTATCTGCCACACCAGAGGTATCATTTCACTTGGATGACATTGCGACCACAACCTATTTAACCTAACTAATGCCCTAACTGTCTTTTCTGAAGACGATGGGTATTAAAATAAGGATCGAGAATTGAATTCACAACCTTCCGGTTAAGAGAACGAAGTTTTTTCCCAATCAGGCCACCGCATGCCTTTCGATAAATTTCTTTAATATTCATTGTGAACACACATTCCAAAGCTGTATAACGACAATGACCTAATATTAATTACCAGATTAGCTTTCCTAATTATATTTTGTATTGCTTTTGGTTGTATTCTAGGGAACAAGTTATTTTACGAATTTAAGCTAATACAAAGTAATCTAGTCCTTGTAGGTAAAAGCGTCTGAAATATAATAAGAACTAAAGACCAAATTTTTGCTTACAAACTGATAAGAAAATCCTCAGAAAAATATTCTCAGCTAAATCTGTTGTTTCTTTCATCTCAAACAATTTTAGCAAATACCTGCTTCGCCAATAAGTTAGAATTGATTAAGAGGAATCCATCTGTTCAGAAGATCATTTGAAAGACGAGAAGCTTGTAATTTCTGTGGAAACGTTTTCACCCAATCCTTGACTGTGGACCAGTACGATACTATTACAAGTATGAAATAAAAAGAGTAAAATTGTTACATAAAATATAGAATAAAAATGTAAACAATCCATCATAACATCTGTCAAGAATGTTTCCAGATAAACAAGGAATGATTTAAGGTGTTTGAGCCATGTTTGATTATGATGAATTGAACTTCCAATAATCGATATCATTCTTCCATTTCCAACAAGTTGTTTTATAATTGGAATTCTTTTTATTTCCTTAACGCTGAAATTGATTTATCGTTGAGGTATTAGATGCAATGAAAACGACATTCTATCAGCGTGTAAAATAAATTTGTTCTTTATGAATTCATCGTTAAATTGAAGGTTGTCTGTATGTGTTGGATAGTACAAAACAATCCAATGCACAACCCTCAAACAAAAAAAGAAAACAAATTAAAAAAAAAGCTATGGCGCATTCATGATGATCCTAAAATGAAGAGCACACGTGTAACAAAATGGTGTACAGAAATAAAAAATACTGTAAACTTGGAAACAATTATCTGAAATTATAAAAAACCAGGGTAACAATCGTGGCACTTGGAATTTAGATGAAACACATTGTTAGGAAATGATGCTCTTAAAACAAGAGTGCTCTTCATCTGTTTGCCATGAATGAGGAGAAGTTATTCGTAGTTCTTTGACGAAGCTCTTGATTTTCCAACAACCTGAGTATATCCCAAACGTGTTCAATACAGTTTAAGTCAAGATAATACTCTAAACAATGAATTGTTTCAAAGTCAAGCATGTTTTCCGTAACTGCACCATAGCTCATAATCTATTAAATTATGAGGTATGGTGCAGTTAAATTATTAAATATAAATGATCATATCTGTACATTAACTGCTTGACCTGGTCCCTGAATGATTTTCTGCTCAACAATTCTAAGACTCGATTCTCTCCTTGGGTGTAAATCCCCTTTAAATTATTGACCTCTGTTCTGGTCACTTAAATTTATTAGTTTCTTAAAATGTGACCCTCGAGTGGAAACGTAATCGTAAAGTGACAAACAAACGAAACTAACCAATCATGGGTGTGCAGTATTGTCAAGCATTATGCTTCGAAATTTTTAATAATGTTGGTGAGAGTACTATGCATGTGGGCTTCACTTTTAGTGCGCACATTTAACAAAATACGCGAACCAAAAAGTTCTTTTTAGATATGCAATTTCTTCATTTAATATAACAACATTCGCGAACCAAAATACATTTTAAAGCATTTTTCAGCTAAAATTATTTTTTTTTATTTATATGTTTCATTTTAAGCATTACTTTTCTTAAACTGATATGTCATAATTCACAAGAATAGGTTTTTATATTCTGGATTACAATGTTTTTCGTGATGGTATTCGCTATTCAATTTATTAATCTTTTTAAATCTGCGTTTGCTCTCATACCGCTTTTCAACCTGAAATTGATTAGGTTTACGGGGAGACGCTTTTTGACACATCATAAAATTTTTAAAGGCTGCGGTTACCGAGTTTATTAAAGCGTTCGTTCTCGTTGTTAGAAGGTTCAAGTCCCGATTCAATCGATGATCCACCGTGTTCGCTAAAGGGGGCTAGGGCGCGCATTAGACGCAATGTCCTCCATGTGAAATGATACCTCTGGGGGTGGCAGGTCAAATCTGGAAGGTCTTCACACTGGTCCCCTGATCTAAATTACGAAAGACTTTCGAGGTCCACTAGACAAAATGCCACCCCCACCTTGCTGTTCTGAAAGAGAGGAAAGAATATTTTAGCAGCCGGGTATGATAATAAATTCATTTTAAGAAAATTGTAAAAACTGATCCCGTTTTTATATTATTTTTTGCACCTAATTATCCAATGAATGAGAAAAATATACATGAAAAGTAAATTTTTTTCAAATAAAAATTGTGTTCTCTAGTTTTTAATTGAAATCTTGAAATTTTCTAGATGATGTACCTATCTATATGGATATGCGTTTATTTCATACTGTCGTGATAATAATAAAATTGTTAGAAAGTTAGTTTTACCCATGCCAAACCACAATAATAATTATGAGTACGAGACCGTTCCTGCCTTTATCTCACATGAAATAAGCTCGATAGTAATAGTAGAAAGAATGAAACTCAAAATATATGAATTGCAATCAGATTTGGAGTATTTATACAAAACATGTACGGAATGAATGTAGAATATAAAAGAAATTCTCTAAAATGATATTGAACTACAAAAGCTTTCCATAAATAACTATCTAATATTTTCATTTTCATACTTGTAATGTTTGAATACATTGCTAAGTTTTTTCTTTAAATATAGATAAAATATAATTTTTACATTTAAATAATTAAAGGTAAAGTATAATTTTTCACATGTTTTTCACAAGGAGGCATGTTTGTAGAGATAGATGCATACGAAAGGCTCCTAAATCTCGTATTAAATAAAAAGATCAAGATTAATGAAAGAGACTAATGATTTTCGTTCAAAATCGTTTCCTTTAAATTTATTTTAGTTACACAGAATATTTTAAGAAAATATACAAAAAATGTTTATTTCTATTTAAATACTAAGCCAAATTATATAATATTTAAAATATATTCATTAATTTTTAATAATGGTGTAAGTAATAAGATCATTTTGAAAAATATTTTACAGAAAAAATATTTAAAATTATTTAAAGAAAATATTGCGTTAAAATAAAATGTTTTTTTTATCAGCTATTTAAAATAAAATCAGCTAAGGATATTTGATTTTATTACTTTATATAAACATGAATATAAATAAATTTCAACAAGAATGAAGAAAATTAACTATATTTTTATTAATATTTTATAGTATACTCTTTTATAATATTTTACATTATGAAATATTTATAGTTACATTATTATATATTGCATTTTTATAATATTTCATAATGTAAAATATTTTAAATAACATATTAAAAATTCATATTTTTATCAATACTAATTATTTATAAATACTAATAATTAATATATAAATATTTTATAATTAAATGTTTTTATCTTTATAATATTAATTTATTCAAATTCTCAATAAATATTTAAATAAATTTTAGTATACCTTAAGTAGATTTCAATTTTTGCGGTTCTTCATGTTCAACAACTCTAACGAGGTGAATTCTAGAGACACCATAAAAATATTTAAAAACAGTATTGTACAATAGATTTCTCAGCATTTCTGAAAATAAGAATTATTTTTTATCCTTCTAAATTTTTGTATTCATTATTTTGACATCCGCAGAAATTCATTTTCGCTCGAATGATCTGCTGAATTTCCGAATCATTACTCTTCAGACGCATTTACATTATTTGAGTTTGAATCTGCAATTTTTGTCTTGTAAAATGTTTGTAAGAAGACATTTTTATTCTTGACCAAATATCCTTCTTTCAACGCAAAATGAAAGCTAAAAATAATAATGTAATATAAATAATACATATATCGTCCAAATTTATTATGAAATGTTATCGAGACAAATATTGAGAAAAGATGTGCTAAACTAAAGAAACCACAAAAATGTAGTAAAAATGTTTAAAAATATGTCGCTAAATTGTTAACACATTAAATAAGAATTCATAGAAGATGGAGTAATATAATTTGTCTTGCTCTATATTCGCTATGTAATGTTTGTTTTTGTATGCATGTATTCGAATGCCTCATATCTTTGGTAAGACTTCGTCACATCATATTGTATTGGCTCAAAATTGGTTTCAGACATAAATCCTCTTGACGACAGAAAAGTAACAGACGCTGTCTTACAAATTACAGGATTCATTTTGTTGACAGCAGAAAGTCGGTTCTGTTACTTATTTATCTTGGTATCGATGTTGTTATTATAAAAGACTTCATTTTGGGTATAATAAATTCTTTGCATCTTAGATAATGTAATATAATTTTATTTCACTCTTAAATAAAATTGTATTTTAACTTGAAATATTTCTTTTGAGCAAATCTATGTAATATATAGCGGAATTATGGTACTATACATTTTTTAAGCAGTAAATTCTTCGTTAAACTTTTAATGGGATCATTTGGAGTGAAAGAAAATTCTGCTTGAACTATTTATTACTAGAAATCCTTCCACTATTTCCGTTCCCTGTCTTCAAAGAAATTTCTTGGATTTGAACATTGTTTAACATTGTTATTCGAACACTGAGCTATTTGTCACTAATTCTGTGGATTCGGTGTCAGAATTTAAAGTCTTCCTCAGTTACACACATTTATTTTACATTTATTATCATGTGTATATACACACACACACACACACACACACACACACACACACACACACACACATATATACACATACACACACACACACACACACACACACATATATATATATACACACACACACACACACACACACACACACACACACACACACACACACACACACACACACACACACACACACACACACACACACACACACACACACACACACACACACACACACACACATATATATTGAGGGAGCTAGAGGCCAACAGACTTGTATTTCACGCTTCGCCAGTGGTCACCTAAGAGGCCTCAAATATGTGCAGGGTCGGGTCGAATGACTTTTAGTCTGTGCACAAAATGTAAAGCTGAACAGGTATCGCCTGAGCATATCTTGAGCTGCTTGAATTTTGACTTGGAAGAGGCTTTTTCAAAGCCCCATTATATTTTTGGATTTCTTGGCTAATTATGGACTTGTGGAGTTGTTCCAGTATTGGAATTGCGCCACCTAAGATTAGCAACAACAACAATATTTACAGGGGTCTCATACGTTAAAGGTTTCATATGCTCCAAGAACAGAATGCCCACAGGGTTGAAAGTCAGGTGAACTAGGTGTCAGTCACAAGTCCACCACTTAAAGTACATAATATTCGCTGATATGGAAAATATAAGATAAATAATAAAAAATATAGGGCCAAGGCTCCATCGTTCATCAAGCATTTTTCTCTGAATGGAGAGCGGCACAGCCTACTTAACTGAGGAGCACTTGTTCCAAAGAGATACGGTATGATGTGCTGGTCAAATAGTCTGAAATGACTGTAAGGAAATCACTAAGGATACCTGCTCAGACGAACATGGAACATTTTTCTTGAGTTTGTGAGATGTATTGCAGATGGAGATCACACGCAGGCAGATGGTATGGGAGCGTCCTCCGCCCTATCATCGTTCCGATCAAATTTTTTTCTCTCTTGTAATTGATAATTCAAAATATTTTCTAACCTATACACCCAGTTGTTCTTTCCTTATATATCTTACTCTAGTCCTTAAGCCTTCCGTGTTTTTATTTAATAACAGTTTTACAATTCATTTCTCATTCCTCCTCAGTGGATTGTGAATACGTTTTTTTCCAATTCTTTTCCTTAGTTGTAACAAGATATAATTTTGTACATTTACCATATCAGTTCTTATATTCTAATGGAAGATTTCAACAAATTAAATCTCTCAAAATATTCAATATTATTTTTCTTTTACTATTCTCAAAGGCACGAAGCCACTTTTACCTAATTTCAGGTGTCAGTTCCGTATGGGACATTTGGATGAATGAGAATTTTAAATCTAATGTTTACATACTAGATCTCAGTCAATTTAGTAAACTAAAATAACATGTGTTTCCAGCAAATATTCTTGCTTATCTTTTAAGTATATCTAGAATATCTTAATAGTTATATTTTATAGGTATAAGTAACTATATTATAAAGAAAATATTTCAAACTTAATATTTTCCAAACTTATATGTATATGCAAAAAAACTTTAAGACTGTATATATATTCAGCATGAAGATTTAAAATCTTTGAATTTATCACAATAGACATAAATATCATTTTGCATAAATTATTTTTTTCTTGACTTGAAGACAGAAACGCGAGAGAAAGGCAAAGGATTTAATCTATCACCCAAAGTATAGTTGATAGAGTTAAGAGGAAAATACTTTTTCTAATTCTTCCGACACTAATTGTATACAAATTTGAAGTTTTGAGTCCTTTTCATAATCTCAACATTTATTTCCAAACTTAATCCCCATTTAATGACGTATTTGTTTTCCCTGCCTTGAAGCGTTACGTTCTTTGATTTTGTATCTGTCGCTATGTAATGTTCCATTGTTTCCTTTATTTGTTTATTTTAAGATTCGAAATTATGCTGAGCAATCTGCACATTGTTTGTTGAGAGGAAAAGGTTTTAATCTCTTCCGAAAATCAAAGGAAACAGTAATCATGCACTCTTTTATCGAAATGAAAAGATATTTTCTCTCATTGATAATAGATTACCTTCATAATAAGAGAGAATGAAATGTTTTATCACGGTCTTAAATTTTAAACTCTTATGAATCAATGAAAATAATTAAATTATAATGCTTTTATAACATTTAAATTATAATAAAATTTTTTTAATAAATTTTTAACAAAGAGAATCAGTGTAAAAATTCCACATGATTGATTTATTTGTAATTTGCAAGTAATATTTCTTCATTGTTTAAAAACCATAGAAGTACTTAGATTTAATATATTTCCAAATTTGTTAATTGATATTTCAAAAATTGTTTAGTGGTAAAAGCTTAGAGTAGTTTGATGGAATTATCATATTCTTCAGTGAGGAAAATTCTAGGCTTGTTTCTGCCAGTTGTTGGGCACAGGGAGCTGAAAGTTCCATTTCTACTTGGAGATTGAAAGATAAACGATAAAATGTTTCGCTCTAAAGTTAGATTTGCAGGAGTAATATGAAGATTGATGTTGTTAATTGTGTTTCACAGCATCTGTCTTACTTGAAAGGATTGACTACAAATATTAAGAGTATATAATTGATGTCAAATAAGGTATATTTGTCTATTCTTTGCAAATGTTTATTCGAAATTTATGAAGCCGATTAAATAGTACCATGGAGGGAAAGCGAACAGAGAATATTAGAATAATATATAATAAAGCAATAGTACTAGAGATATAGTCATCTATAGACCGATGTCTAAGAAAAGTCTTAGTATCCTATTCTTAAAATATTTAGTTTATAGTTACTATGTTAATTTATGAAAACCAAGAGATTTTAAAAGCTTTCATCTAGCATATAAGTCGATTATGCTAAATATTATCTAAAGTATTAGTCATAAATTTCTTTTGTTATTATATATGCATATATATATATATATATATATATATATATATATATATATATATATATATATATATATATATATATATATATATATATATATATATATATATATATATATATATATATATATATGTATATATATATATATATGTATATTGTGATACCTTTTTCGTCAAATTTTTCTGATTATGATTAAAATATATCTTAAATTTATTAAAGTACCATAATTGAGCATTTCGTGGATGCTATTAAAGAGTTAATTGTTGTGTAATTTACCGGAACAATCAAATAAAAAATTCATTTAAAATAATTTGTAAAACCTTTGTATTAAAATTAAGTATAGCAGGACATGTTTGATATTTAAATTCTGTTTTCCCATAAATTTCAGGAATAAGCTAGTGTCCCATGTCATTAACATAGGGATATACTATTTTATTCATCTTATTCATATAGAAATATTTTCTATATGATTAAGACGATATTCCATATATGAGCATGATACCCTATAAATGAATAAGATACCATATCTATGAATACGTTGATACATGTGGATAAAAGGATATCCTAGAAATGAATAAGACCATACCCCTTACTTTAATGAGATATTACCTTTTAAGATGATAATCTATACATGAGTAAGGTTATAAATTATAAGTAAATATTTACTTCATATGTGAATAAGACCAATACCCACTAAATGAATAAGATGTTATTCTATATGTAATTAAAATAACCCGTACATGAATAATATGATGACCGGCATATGAATAAGACGATATCAAAAACATGAAATGCAATGAAGGTTTCATATATTCTGATTTTTATTATTTAATCTCACTAAAAATACACAGGCATTGCTTAGACGACCAGATTCTTCTTTATTTATATCTCATGTTTATTTATAATATTTAAGAAAACACAAAATTCAAAAGCATTGGCACAAAATCAATTATGATGAATAAATATACATGCTACCGTTTACACAAACAGGTAAACGTATGACAAACGAAAAGAAAATGGAATGTACAAAGTCAATAATGTATTCAGGAACAAGAAAAGAAAAATCTCATGCAAAGTAAAAAATAAGACATCAGACAACAAACAGTCTTAAACAGCACAGTGGCAGTGCATAGGTTATCCACTCAAACACATTGGCAGGCAGAGATACTCGCCGTTGGCGCTATGGAGCTTATGTAATTCAAGAGTTTATGGTACTTGGCGGTTTCTACAGGAATTGGCGACATCATCCATAAGCAGTACAAACTGCCCATCAAACTATTTTTGCGAAATCATTGGAATATAACTTTAGAAACTTATATTTAATTGTAATACGTATAAAGAGTTGCACAATTATGTCAACAGTTAAGTAATGCTTATGCGATGAAAATCAGAAAAGGTAAATAAATGCATAAAACGTAATTTGTTTCATTGCAATGATCGAAAAAGGCTTAGAATTGTAAGAAAATGTTATTTTTCGTTTTATAAAAGGCATTTGTTTTCATAAACAACTATTTCAGTTCAGTTTATAATAAAGAGTAATACGCGCTTTGGATTAAAATTCATTTTATAATAAAGGTGGCGAGTTTCCTTAAAAGGTTTATTTAGACTGCCAATAACAGAAATCGAGGCAATATAATGTCAATGGAAATATTTTATATACTCAATAAATTATTATAGTGTCTCCAATTTATATATATGTTTCGAGAACTCAAACTTGTGTAAATCCCTTAACAAATCAGTAGAAAACTCCTCAATGAATCGTAATTATTCAGTGAAAGAGCATTTTATATCTTTAATGCATACTCCAACGATAAATATACCTCATAGTTTATATATAAAAGTTGAAATGGCTGAAGGGAATCAAAGCCAAAGAAATATTCGCATAATGAATTAGTTTCGAAACAATGAAAAAATTACGCTCTTTCATAAGCAAAAGGAATCGCTTTCCTTACTTCAAACGCAACACTAATTTGTATTTTTCTATAAAATGCATTATACTGAAGCCCAACTCAATCATTTGGATAGGATTGGAAGTTGAGAGGTGTCTGATCTTCTTCTGCAATATCAACTCGAAATCTAAGTTTCGCATTGGCGAAACTTTGGTTTCGGAAAATATTTGATATTTTTATCATTCACACTTTAGTTGTTTGAAAAGTTATATGGTTTATAATTTTAGTTGAGTTTCGAAACACATTTACGTTTCGAAACGTTGCTTTCTATTTAGTTTCGAAACACATTTGTTTGATTTCGAAGCGATTGATAGTTTGTTTGCAATCACCAGGTTGAAAACTTACGATGTTTAAAAAATGTTAAAATCACGCGCTTTCAAATGTGATTTTTTTCGGTTCTTTCAGAGTACAGCAGTCATCTCTATTTAATTTCTTTTAATATGATCAAACATCAAAGGAGCCCTCGCCACCTATTGAAGAGAAACGAGAATTTGAATCGCGCCATCAGACCCAGTGCTGTGCCTAATGAATAAAAAATGTGCAATTACTTCCATCTACAAAGTGAAACGACAGGGCGCCATGAAAAGAAGAGAATTTTTAGGAGATTGCCCATGCACGTGTTTCAATGTAAGCGTTTATCTCTACCACTCGTCACTAGAATAAAAAATGAACTCATCTTTGTTATACGCAACTTTTTATATGTAAAAAGTTTTTCTTTTTTTCTACTCATTCACTCATGGCCTTTCACGCAAGATTTGCACATAAATAACTAGAAATCACATACAAATGCACTTTGACTAATCATGTACAAACAGTAAACTAAAATTTATAAACGTGCCGTTACTAATAGATACATGAATATTTGTTTTTTTCTTAGTAAAGGGGAGCGTTTTGCTTTTTCGAGTACAGTATAAAAGGGATTATAACATCAGAGCTGCACAATGGTAAGTAAAGTTGCATTACTTGAGGACAGATTTGAATCTTCTCTCTTCTTTGTTTTACTTGAGCTTTTTACTTTGTGTCAACATTAATGGATTTTGATTTTTACCTGCATTTCCGTGAAATAAGAAGATACAATGCACACAACAGAAGAAACGGTCAATGATTTCCTTCTACAAGGCCAAAAAGTGCGACACAACATTTCAGCGATTTGACTGGCATTTTTCAAATGAAAACACACACACAAAGAAAATATTTTTTTCTTCTCTCATAAGGTGTTTTTTTTTTAAGTGAAGAGCACTTTCCAACAAGTGTCTTTGATGCAAGAAGGGGGGGATGAGGAAATAAATAAATTAAATAATCCCATGATTGTTCTATCCTGAAGCGACCGGATTGCTGAAGTAACAACCTATGAAGCCAGTTGCCAGATGGGGTTGCTTCAAGTTCTTAAATGTGAAGCGAAGCTTAAACAGGTCCGAAGCCCGCTTCTCGACTCGGGAGGTTTTTTTTGCTGACAGGTGGCGACGAGTTCGACAAGAGCCTCGGGGGCGAACGTCCACAGTGTTTGTTTCCACAGAGTCCATGGAAGTTTTTATGTGTCTTTGTTCTTGCATCTACTTGTTTCTATACCAGGCACACACACAGAAAAGAAAAGAAGAAAACGAAACGTTCTACAGCGCCTATTGTTGACTCGCTTGATTTGTTCAAACATTCTTATGAATTGCAATTCTCTAAATTCTTCTTCTTTCACTTTTAAATTTCAAATTTACTGATTACCAAGCATGGTCTATTTAAGGACCACTGATTTCCGAATTTTAAACTTTGCAGATGACAAACTAATTAAATATTTGTTACGATTTATAATTTTTTTTTACTTTGCCAAGGATTGGTGCACGCGCTCTCGTTTAATGCAGTTATATATGTGTGTCGTGTGTTAAATTCTTAAGAGTTAGATTTTTTTAAATTCTTTCTATCTTTCTTTCTTTGGTGTTGACTAGAAATTCCAGGTTTTAATCCTCTTCGCTCTCTCCCGGTCCGTACATGTCAGCAAGTTTCTGGAAACGGGGCCCCCATCCGTTGAGGTAGTCGAAGTCCTGCTCGTTGTCCTCGTTGCCGGACGCCAGGGAGCTCAGAGATCCGGCAGTGCTACCACAGCCCTCGTAGGCATAGTTCCGCAGGTCGTCGAAAGGGGGCGCGTTAGGGTCATTGTCTGCCTTGTCCAAGTGGTCCCGGATGAAGTCTCCAACGCCATCAGTTCCAGGTGGTACTGCAAAATTGGAAAAAGCTTTATCAGAAATGGAAATAATGTTAAGTAATCTCGATTGTTGAAATAAAGCAAGGTAATAAAGTAAGTGCTAGGACATTTTTCTTCATTCTGAACGACATATCGGATCACTATAGCTTGGTTAGGCAAGATAACCCTCTCATGTCCGAATGTTCATAGACACTCTCTACTCATTAAGTACACCCAGACTGTAAAAGTACTTTCTGAGCTAAAAGTACTCATTGTAAAAACATTTAGTGAACGCTATTCCCTGATGCCATTTAAGTTTCTTTTTTTAGTAACTTAAAATCACAATTATAATTTGCTTTATGCAAAAGAATTCAATATATAGATATGAATTTGTAAATTAAACATTTAAAAATCCTTAATAAGGTTGTATAAGTATTCCTCATTTATCACAATATTTCTTTTTAACATTCCAAAATCATGAAGATAAAACAAATCACTCCTTAATAAATTGATATTAATAAAACAAATGTTTCGAAATATGATCGATTATAATTGTATGTTAGGAATTGATGACATGCACTTTGCATAAATCACCAATTCTAAGAAACTAGGGTCTACGATCAGCTTTTACCTGATAGAATTCATTATTCTATTAAGAACAATTTCTAATCGCGAGCAACTGAAAAATAATGACGAAACGTGATTTTATTTCTCAGTGTGACCTTGAGACAACCAAAGAAATAATTTTTATGGTTTTTTAATCTAGGAACAATTAAATTTTTCTCATTCGCCATATCACTTCTTTGATGAAAAGCATTAAAAATAAATAAAAGCACTTTAATTAGCATCTTTCAGCAAACGAAACACCCCCTGACGATCAACTTTTGAATTACTTTTATCAGACAAATTCCTATTTCTATACACGTATACAGATAAAATATGAAGCTATTCTAATTAGTGTTCATTTCTAAGATTTTGAAAGAGAATTTTTTGTTACAGCTTTATTGTGTTTTATACACTAAAGAAGCTCTATGTTTGATTAAATAATAAATAATGATTTTTTTAAGGGAAAAATGTAATTTTTTAGCCATTTTAGTTTGTTTTTCTGATATTCAAATCAAGATCTAAAATTTGATGGCATTTTTGAAACTCAAAAAATTTCGTGAACCTATCTGGCAATCAAGAAAGTGTTGAAAGGCTGTATCATAACTATTTCGTATATTTATTTGGAAAATATTTTTGAAAGCAGGGGACTGAGAAACTTCAGTACTTTAATAAATGTTTGAAATAGAATGTAATTCTCTTCTCATGTTTCTTAATTATGACGAACCTTAAAAGTATAGGCATACTTGAAACGCAGCTGGAGATTGCTGTGCAGTCTAGTTTCAGTTTAGATATCAGTTGAATTCACAAGACACTAGAAATGTTTTTGATCTTATATTAAAAGCTATCAGAATGTGGAATTCTTACCACTAAAAATAATAAAGGGATTTAACAACTTTATTCTCGAAGATTAGCATTTACAGTATCAAAATTATAGTGTGCACTAGTTTCTAAAAAAATCTTTCTAAGGACATATTTATAAAATAATTTCTAAAAAAATTAAAAGTAATATTATTTAAAAAAAACAAAACTTTAAGGAATCGCATTTGAGAATTATTATTTAACTAATTTTTTTTCTTAACTGCTCCGATTTGAGGATATTGAATAGTAAAAGAAGATAGTATTGCTGTCAAAAAACAGTAACAGTCAAAGACTTCAACAAAAACTGGTTAAAACACTTCTCATTAAAATCTCTTTGTTATGGCTTCTAGAAGTCGGTGTCATCAAAGTCAGTTGACCTAATAAAAATATTATTCTTCGAGATATCATTGTCCAATCTTCAGAAGACTTACGTTGTCTTTGTCGATTTTCCTTGATGATTGGCTTCTCTGGACCTGGTTTGGCACCAATGGGCGTTCCTGTAGCGTCTATGGGAATGCGAAGGGGCGTGATATCATAAGCATTCATATCATCTTCCCCACCTCCTTCGTCGTCGTAACTGATGATATTTTCCCGCACGTCATCGTCCACATCACCATGTCCATACTTCTGATTGGGTCGCCGGTTCCGAGTGTAGGCCACTATCACCAGAACCAAAACTGCGGGAAAACAAAACAAGAAGTTAATAAGAATTTCTTGGAGGAAAAAACATGGAAGTAAATATTTTTGCCAAAATAGTCAAGCATATAACACTATTTTATATAAATGATAACTCAGTTTCCAATAAAGATTTGAGTTATTTAATTATCTATTATGCTTGCATAAAAATGCAAAATCTTACGAAGCAAACATGTCATTTCAAAACTATATAACATAATTTTAAAGTGATGAATTTTTTTAAAATGAGTTTGAACTGATGAGTATGAGATATTATAAAAAAAATTGAAACATTTTGTTTGATACATATCTGAAAGGCTTACAGCAACAAATAAAGAAACGTCGGAAAAATTTAGGATAGAAGTAATACTGAGGTTTTTTATTACGTTATATTAAACAACTTTTTGTTATGCTGTTAGAACCATTTTGATGCATTGATAAATATGGTATCAGAGTTAAAATTCAAATTTAAACTAATTTAGGAAAATAAAGTTTATTATTGATAGTAGGAAAAATTTTTAGTCCTGTATGACCACAATTACTGAAAGAATCACAAAAACAGGAATCAGTTAAAATCCTTATTCTTAACTTCAGAGCCACGTGTATTACCTGTCCATCCTGTAAAAGTTGTTTTTCCTCGCAGATATACAGTGCACAGAGAAACTATCATTCGAATTTATAACGCGTTTGGGAAGACAGCCAATGCTATGTGTATTTCACATATAAAGAAGACTGTAGCATAATAAAGTGTCATTGAATGGAAAACATTTGTGATTAAGAAACCCTCTGATACTACTTCAATGAGAAATTGTGCCTGTCTGTTGAATAATAGTTTGACCAAGCCACGTACATCACAGACAAATCTTTTGCACACGATTTTCAATGTGGTAAATAGTTAAAATATCTACACTATCTGAGTGATGCATTATTTCTAACCATATGATATTAGTAATATAAAATAGATAACTAGCTAAATAAACAAAAAATAAGTAACATTCATTTTTATAATGTTAAAATATTTTAATATTATATATATGAAACATAAAATATTTTATGAAAAATTCTTTGCACTAAATAATTTATTTTCCGAGCGTTTGAAAAAGAAAGGATGTCAAAAATAAACAAATTTATAAATTTATTTCTGCGTTTTTGCAACGATTTGACAAGAAAAAATTACTTCATATTTTACAACAAATATTTCTTGAAATTTTGATTCATTAGTTGACTTTTCTGGTTACAATAATTTTATTCTTTCAAGTTACGTAAACTTCATTTTTCCATGAAATTTTAAGTAATTTTTTTGAATTCTTGTTAGGGATGAATAAAAAACAGTTTTTGAACCAAGTTTTCAAGCAATTTAATGAGAAGAAACAATACTTTAGAGGATTTAAGAGACAGAAAATAATATTTTTTCGCTCATAACTTATTAATACTCTGGAAAAATTGTAATACTTTGAATACAGTTGTGTCAGAAATTTATTGAATATAAATTATTAAGTTATGTTTTTGTTTTAAAAAAATTATCATAATTTAAAAAATTTTGAATTAAAACTTAAAGTATTCATTTAGAAAAGCTCTTTTACTGAAAGTAATATAATATAAATATCTCCTTATTAAGGAAACACTTAATTCAGCAAAATTTGATTTGGATGTCTCCTTAAAAACACTTTTTGCGCATGTTAGAAAAGTAGCTAATGGTTAAAGAAAATTAAAAACACCTAAAAGCACATACATATCAAAGTTGAGAGTTGAACTCGCAAACAACTGAAATGTTGACCAAAGTGTTAATTTTGCAAAAGTATTCCTTGGAATAAAATTATTCACGTAAATAAATGTACAAAGTCATGAAGTTTCAACTTGGAAAATTTACTGAATAATGCTGATACCGAAATCTTTTAATTGTTATAAATCTTAAGCTTATATTTTTAAATGTATGGAAAATCGTCATTAATAATTGTATTTCATGTAAATGACATTAAAATTTTTTAATTACTGGTTTATATAATAATTTCTCAAATGGGTTCGATTAAAGTCTATTTCTTGTGCACGTTGCCTTGAAAAGATAAATTGTTTAATCGTTCAGTGTTTCAAATATGATTTAAAACTGAATATTTTTTAGAATAATATTGTATTTATATATAATTGTGTTGATATTAATTATGTGCTGATATATGATTTAAAAAAGATATCTAATTTTATAGTTTTATTGTGTACAAAAGTATAGATTAACCTCCTGAAAATTGAAATTTTCAGATGAAGGGAAAAAATAATAGAGAACGTTTGATGGGTCAAGAAATGGAAATTGGGAATTTTAAACATTACTTAATACTCTAAATGAATGAAACTATACATCATGAATATCAAAAGAGTTTTACGACAGAATGCTGGATTAACCGTCTGAGGGTTGATGATTTTATATTGAAAACAGGAATGTTTATTTATGTTGTGGGAAAATCCTTAATTGGCTTAGAAAATGGAAACGGGTTGGGCATTTTGAGTGATATTCAATTAATTGCCCTGTCCGAGAGGCCCTGTGGTGCGAAGCATATGTCCCGATTAGGTAGTTAGCCTAACATGAGAAACTCCCAGTGTTTAGTTTCCAAGCATGCTTGGCACTCAGTTTATCGACCCACTGAAGGGATGAAAGATTGAGTCAACCTTGCCCAGCCTGAGGATCGAACCTAGGACCTATTCAATAAGTTAAAAGAATGAAATCATGCATCCTTAGTACCACGAAAGTTATAATTAAAAAATGCAGCTTATAAGCAATTCGAATATTTCTGTGTCCTTCATTAGGGTAAATATCATTTGATAGCACGTAGTTGGTCGTCCAGTAACCAAAGTTCATGCAAGTCCTCTTCTATCAGGAGGAGTTTTCGCGAGTAATGCGCCCCATTCATAAGTCGTAAGCAAGGGAAACCCCAAGAACTCACCTTAACTGACCTTCATGCAGAGAACAGAAACACAATCGTCATTTGTTCAACAGAGGTGATCAACAAATACAGCCCCATCCGCTCCAAAGAACATGGCTCTTCCACTTGGCCACACTAAGCTATATTAAGAGTTTTTCACGGGTAATGCTACAGATTTATATATTGTAAGTAAAAAAAACCCAAGGGAATTTTATCCCGTCAGTTCTCCAAAATAATATCCCACAGAATTAAAGAGTCTGCATTTCTTAATTCAGTATTGAACTCAAGACCACCCACTGCAAAGAGCATGAGCATATTATGGAATTACATCGAATAGAAAGTAGTGGTACTGTTTCATATTGCAGAGCAAGTAGTATGTACTGAGCACCAAGAGGATATTTCAAAGATATACGAGCCCACCTGTTACAGGGGAGAAATGAGCATTCCAAACCAAAATGGTAATTCGAAATTTATATTTAAGGTGATAATTCAACGAACGCGAAAATCTATAGGTAGTTTAGCTGTTGTTTATAAAATTGTGACTCAGAAATTAATACCTCAAAAATACATTTGCACAAAAAAATAGGGTACGGAGTTTAAAATTATTATAGTATAGAATAAAATAATAATTATTATTAGGGAATATTAAATATTTCAAAGATTTAAATAAATCAAACAAGGATTATTCATATCTTTAAAAAATTATAGGGTTAGGCAAATGGAGAATATACTGTTTGTCCATAGAGCTCTTGTCTAAGAAAGAAAAACTTTTAGTTTAAATTAATAACATTATATTGAAATCTACTTAAGTCAATTTATGTACACAATTCATTAAATATCAAATAGTTATAAAATGAATTTCATGTATATTTAACTGATTAATGAATGTAACAGTATTTATACATAATTTAGTTAATTTGAAATTTAAAATTACAATCAAATGAAAAGTCAGGGTAGAATTGTCATTAGATATGATGAGACATAAAATAACCACCAATAAAATAGCTTAAAACTTTGATTGAGAGTCATCTCAACCAATGTATGTTTTGAAGTTTTTATTTCTTTAGTTATATGATTGTAATGAATCAGGTCTTTTAAATGTGGAATTTAATTTTAATTCTACTTTTAGAAAGAATTTAAAGAATTTTTATAAGGAGCGGAACTACAGCCATAAAACTTGGCAGAATTTTTGGAACACATTTGCAAATCAGTGGGAAACTCAGCAAGTACCTGCATACAATGCAAGTGCCAGAAATCCCTACAATATGATGACGTTATTTAGTAACGATGATTTTAACATAAATAAAAGAAATGAAATCTTCACTAAAATATTTTCTCGAAATGAAACAAAATTCAAATGCAGAAGATTAGCATCAATTTATATAATAACTATAGTATTCTAAACTACAAAATAAACTGATTAAGCTCAAATATTTCTTTTTAAAGTTTGCATATTTTTATGGAATTTAATTTATAAACTTGAATTTTTGAATAAAAAAATTATTTATAATTAAACATACAGACTATTATAAAAGACTATAATTTTTATTACAATATTTTTCAACTTACTTTTCATATATTGTTTTATACATCTTATTTTAGTCCTATAATTTTTCTAATTAAAAATGATTCTATTGAGACAAATAGCTTATAAATATTTTGAAAATGCACCATAAGTCTTTATATCTGTTGGAAAAGCTTATGTTTTTTAATTACTTTTATTTAGTTTTACATTATTAATTTAAGAGAGAGCAGATAAGACATTTTTTGAAAAGTGATGCCAACTTCAGTAAGAAATTTATAGTAAAAAATTTCATAGTGATAAAGTTATTTATATCATGACAGAAGAAAAATATAATAAAAAAACAAGCTTTTAAAATGATAATAAAAAATATTTATTTTCTGTTAGGGAAAGAGTTTTTTAATTTCATAAACAATAATTTTTCATTCATAAAACATTTGAATCGTATATGCAAAAAACAATAAATATTTGTCATTAATAAATCTTCCTAGAGACGTAGAACAATTCTATGAAAATATATTCTTAGAGAATTATAAATAATAAATTTGACAGAGATAGTAAATTTAAATTTTAATTCACTATAAAAAATTACTAATGGAAATCAAATCAAATTACTTAACTTTTATATTGAAAAAGGCACTTTTTTCTTCAAAAATTGCTTTTTTTATTATTTATTAAAATTTTTCAATAGTATACGATAGATTTTCTTAGGAAGCTTTTTTCTTCATGTCTAAAAGCTGTCTCGAGTTGACAAATGTTTCTTCTATTCCAAAACAAATGGTTGCGAATAAAAGTAAAAGAAGATGATAATAAAATAGAATTTGAAATAATCTGTGTTTTGATTCAGAGATTTAAGTACTGTAATTTACATAATCTTTGCGTTAAAATAAAATTAATATGATGACAAATGGTCTCCATTTTCTAAAGAAATAAAATAAGAAATACTTTAAAAAACATATTCAAAACATCATTTATAATGATTTATTATCGGAATTATTCACTGCAGGAATACATACTATTGGAATGAGTAAAAAATAAAAATATGTGCAAGAGAATATAATGAAATTTCCATACTGTTAAATAAAGGAGTTATAAAAAAACTTAGAGATGCCTTGAATTGTTTTTTTCTAATAAATTAACATCGATATTTTAAATATTTTATATTACTCAGTAATAAAAAATTTCTATAGGTATAGTATTAACGTTTGTAAAACATTGAATGTAAAATATTGAGTTATGTATGCAATAGGTTTTTCGTAAGTTTGTATTTACTGGGTTATAAGCTTATTTTTACTGGTTTTTATGTCAGAAATTATTTTTTTGCCACACTGAAAAATAAAATATACTAAACTATAATATGTATCCCCATAATCTCCTTCAGAATGACAATCAAGTACAGTAAAATAATTAAAATGCGTAAAACTATTAAAATAAAAACATTAAAACTATTAAAATAATAAGTATTAAAACTATTAAAATAATAAACGATTAAAATACATATGTGTATATTACAAAATGCTCTTAATTTTTGGAAGTAGATGATACACATTATAAAAATAATAGTATAGGAGAAGTTTTTTTTTTTAAATAAACAAGCTTTAAATTACAGTAAAAATATAAATACAGTTAAAATAATATTATCATTAACAAATTATTATAAAGTAATTTTTTAATTAAAACAATGGAATTATATTTTTCATTTCCTTGCAGCTGAAATAATAAAAAAAGATAAAAAGTCAAGCAAAGTTTGATATTCATATTTAACGAAAAAAAATTTCTTATAACAAACATTTAGCATATATTAATATGATGATAAAAATGAATTATTATATTAAATTTTTCAATTTTAATATTATTTGAAATCGTTATATTTTTTTTAATTATAGTCTTCTAGTTAATTATTGATTGATTTTTATCAAACAGCTTGTTGACTTTTTGATTGTTTTAATTTGATTATTTGCATATAAAAAATATAAATTGTACTTTGTTAAACTAAGAATACGAAAACATTGTAATGAGCAGAAATATCTCTAGGTTATTTAGAGATTAACTAGATAATTGAAAAAATAAAACACAAATTTTGAAACGATATAAATAAATATATATATATATATATATATATATATATATATATATATATATATATATATATATATATATATATATATATATATATATATATATATATATATAAATGTGTGTGTGTGTTTAGTGTATTTATATATTAAAAGGCAATGATTGCTATCAATAAACACTGACGTCATATTGTTTAAATTTCTTTGAAAGTAATCATTTTTTATTCGCATTCAAATAAACTTCACGATATTATTAAAATTTTGAATTTTTGCTTTGATGGTATTACTTTTTTTACCATTTTCGATTAAAATTAATTTTAAATAGACGAATTTTTCAATTAAAAGTTTTCTTTCTTTCTTAGCATGTCGGTGATGATAAAATATTTTACTCGAGAAACATTTTATTAATTTGCATATTTATGATAATATCATTTTTCTTTGCTACCATTTTTACATATTTTCAATGTTGATAATTAAAATTTTCAAATCAGATTGTTGAGTTGGATGCGTCAGCTCCTTTAATACTTTTTTTAAATTTAGAATGTTGAAAAATTATTTCTAAAAGTATAACAATGTCTTAAAGAAGGCAAATTCAAATTGAAAGCTGCATTTCTTGTATCTATTGGGGTTTTCAGCCGGAAACTTTAATAAAATAAGTTTTCTTAAGGACTAATTTGAATTGCAAAGTACTTATGACTGTTTTAGTTATATCAGATTATTGAGAGTTGAGTTGTTTTAATGCTGCAAAGTGAAATAAAAAGAAATATGTTATCTCTAATGGTTAAAGTTATAGACAAAGAATATTCAGATTTATAGAAAACTTAAATTGTTCACAGACTCATAGGTAACTTTATCTTAGGTATAGAAAGCTAATGAAAATTTAGTAAACTCAAGAGCATCTTTGTTTAAAACAATTCCATTTATTTAGCAATTTAGATTCTTAAGAACATACCAGGTGTTGTTGTCAATATAATTGATAAAAACAAACAGACCCATTCAATACTTTTTTTGTTCTTACGTTATTTATTGTCATCTTTGAGACACGAATTTGTTTATTGTCAAAAAAATTTTAAGATTTTCATTTCTGAACACAAAAGAGAAGAAATGTTTCCATTTTGTTAGACCTTATTCATCTTAAATGCATTTTTGCTATCCATTTCTTATTCCAATGATATCAATAACAGCAAAATATCGGGATTTCTGATACCAATGATTTGATATCATTGATATCCAGCATAATGATCAGAAATTCTATAAACAAAATAACTATCTTAGATAAAAAAAATTATTTCGAGAGCTTTTGAGAAAATTTTAAAAACTGAGGCAATTTATTATTTACTTAAAAATAAATTTTAGAAGTTTCCTTTTATAGAATGATACTGTGAGAGTACAAGGAAAAATAAATATATATTGTTAATTTACTCATTCTAAACTAAATTAATAAGTCAACTTAGAATTCATTTATATAATATAAATACTATGTTATAAGAAATTTATATAATTCATTATTAAACAAATCATGTTATAAAGTTTTATTGACACTAATGTAATTACTTTTGTAAAAATTCAATTTGATTTAGTAATTGAAGATTAAGTACATGTTTCATTCGATTTTAATTACCAGATAAAGTGCTTTTTAATTATTCTATTTACTTAAATTATAAAAGTATTCTCTTTGAATACAGTCAAATATTACACTTATCTATATTTTTTGAATTTAAATTCTGAATTAATAATATAACCGTCAGTTTCTTAGAGTAGCATTAGACCTGTCTAGCCAACATTTTTTGTCTCAAAAGAATGCATTAGCACTTCTTGAAAAATTAAGAATAAACAGATCTTCTAAAATTAGAGATTATAAGAGAACAAATGTAAATGAATAATATGAATACGGATACAAACGTTCTCTTAAAACAAATATAATATAAATAATGGAAGAATATTTAGACACATTAAAAAAATCATAAAAAATTGAGAGTTAAATATTAAATTAAAACTCTTATCTTTCTGAAATTTCAGCAACCTTTGCTGTATAAGATGCACTTTTGTAAGTTATTTTCCACATAACTACTTTACTACCATGCATGATTTTTAAAAAGTTTTCTATCCATTATAAAATAATATCTAGTATTATAATGGCTGTAGAAACATTTAAAATAATATTAAGTATTTCAAAAATCATTAAGATAGAAAAGGTGTTTATGCAATGATATATGATATATTTTGATGAAATGTATTAATGTGGGACAATTATTAGATTCCAAAGAATAAATCTGTCAGTTCATTAAAATTTAACGATATTCTTGAAAATATTTAAGAAAACTTTAAAATGTCACTAAATGCAATAAAATCAGTTTGCATGGTTGAGTTGCGTTAGTTTCGATTTTGTTAAAAATACATGGAGAATTTGATTTAAATTTCAGACGAGAGAAAAGAATAAACAATGTACGAATAAATAATAAGATAAATCTTTTGATCCTTATATTTTATTATTAAAAAATATATAATGTTTCGTTTTCAATACATTACACAATTATTTACAGTTTTTTATAATGGCAACATTTAATAATATTCAATATTTAATTATTGAGTAAAAGTTTTAAATGATACTGTAATATAATTTAATAATAATTTCTTTCTATATGATATTCTTTTAATCGATAGAATTATACCTAAATCGAGATATTTTTCTTTAGGAAAATGTGTTTAGTTTCACGTCTGAAATATAATTTATTATTTACATTTATACATTGTAATTAATATGTTGAAAAAAATTTCTGATGTTTGAAAAAATTAAATAAGAAAGAAAAAAAAATTATGAAAGATCATGAATGTTTTTTAGAAAACATTATTCTGTTCCCAGTGTCTTTTTAAAAGTATTTATTTAATTATGTTGTTATAGCGAGTACTTTTTTAAATTACGATTTACAATTTGATATTATCATTTTACTTCTTATTTTCATTATAAAAAATTGATAATATTTTTATGGTTTGTATGTTTATACTATTAAAATGAAAGGTGCATTTTTTTCATTTGCTTTGAAGGAATTTCATTTTTTAGGAAGCCGTAAACTATTTTTTATTGATGCCCTTCGAGCATTTAATTCTTTTTTACCTTTAAATAATAAAAATGAAATAACTGAAAAGCAATTAAAATATTTAAAAGGAGAAAAGTAATATCATTAATAATTTAACAATCAAACTTGCAACTTGAAGGAAAACTCAAAATTTAAGAAAAAAAGAAGCAATCGTTAATTTTGAAAAGAAACATAACTAATTAACATAAAAATTTCTCCCATAAAAATTATCTTAAAATAATTCAAAAAAATAATGAGTAAACTTTAAGCAGTTTAAAGAAACATTTGTCCAAAACCTTTATGTTCAGTAACTTAATATAGGAATTTTAAAATAATTGTAGGAAAAGTCACCGCAAAGTGAATAAAATAACATTAATAATTAAAAAATTGCAACATAGCAATCAGTAAAAAAGCATACAAAGTATTAGGTTTCTAATCGTAAGGTAGAATTTCTCTTTTTTTTATAAAATAAACTGCTACTCTAGCATGACATTCTCATAATCAAATTTAAAAGAAAAATACATTTATAGGAAAAAGAAAATAGTAACTCAAAAATGCCATTGTTGAAAATTTAACAATATATAGCATTTTGAAGAAAAAAATGCGTTGAATTTAAATTATTAATAATTAAAGGTATAAAACTCAGTAATAAATTTGTCTTTTATGTAGTAAATGTACTAAAATATGTACTATATATATTATTTTTATATTTAAAATAATACAACAGTTAAAACATTTAGGAATTAAGCATTTATAATTCATACGAATTCTTGAATTTTCGTAGGATACTTTTTTTTAAAGTTTGAAATTTATCGCTGCTTTTATTTAACAGAATCTTTTGATTTCCTTTTATATATATATATATATATATATATATATATATATATATATATATATATATATATATATATATATATATATATATATAGTGTGTGTGCCTGTAATAAGGGTGCAGAAATGTGAAGTGGTTATGAAACATTGCACTTCTTCAGATAGTTAAAAATAAAAATATGTAAATGAGGAGATTCTACATTCTATCGAATTACGCAAGCGATAGTGGATTTTAAATCGAAACTTAAATGCTAGCATTATTTTCATAACTTTTTGAATCAAAGTTAGAAAGAAGTTAAACACTAAATTTAAAATTCTTTAATAATATTAGCTTTGTTCATATAAATACCTAATATATATTTCGAAAAAAGTTCTTGTTAGTAATAAAGAAATTTAACATTTTTAAAAGTTAGTGTTACCAGTTCCCTTGAAAAACGTTAAATTAACTGCATCTTTTATTATTAAGTAAGAATTTTAAATCTTAAATTTTTTCTACATAATGGAAATTACAAATCATTTGATTTCAGAACAAATAAGGTTCACATAGATAAAATTTAAAATTTTTTTCATTTCTCTAGTAATTATTAGAATTCTACAAACTATTTGTTATTATTATCTTCCTAATTTTAATTATTTTACGACAAAATAAACAATTTTGTAACTGTTTTCATAATTTTTATTATAAACTAAATGAAAAATTTTTGCTGCCTCTCTACAATTTTGAAAAATTTTAGTAATAATTTATTCTTTGTTTTTATCATATATTTCTTTATTTTCTTAGTAATTTTTGAACTAATGAAGAATTTTTATGCTTTTAATAATCTCTTTATTATTTATTATAATCTAATTTTTTTAGAATATAATGAATGGTTATTCAATATAATATATCAACTCTAGAAACTAAGTAATAAAATTTTATCATCCCTTCTTTTTCTTAGAAAACTTTAGAGCTAAAATAGAAAATACTTTCTTAATTTTTACTGAACTGGTTTTAATAATTTTTAAATTTATGTTAACGATACTTATAATGTTTTTATTATTAAAAAGATTTAGTACTGAATGCATGAATTTAACTAATTACTCATTGTTTTTAATAATTTTTAATTTATTATTTAAGTAAATAAATGATACTTTTTATTGTCTCTTCTCGTCTTTAGAAACTCTTAGAATGAAATCACAGAATATCATTATCGTTCTGGTAATTTTTAGAATTAAATAATATATTTTCACTTCTATGTTTAAATAAAGTAGTTTAAGTACCGTAAAATATAGCTTTTCTGTTTTAAGACTAAATAATTGATTTAGAATTACAGCATAGATTTTACAATTTAAATGAATAAAAGGTTTTCATTATCATTAGTATAGATTTAATAATATGTAGAATGAGACACAAGATAACTGACAAAAAGTATTGAGTTTTGATTCGATATATTTGATAATAAGTAAATTTAATTATTTTATCTTTGAAATAGGACAGTATACTTAAGTTAAGGTAGATTTTCTATTTTTAAGATTAAATTATAAATTCAGAACTAAATTATATAGATTTGGGAATTAAATAAATAAATTTTTACAACTATTAAGTTTTTGCAATGCCAAGAAGGAACTAAAAGATAATAGATTAAGGTATTAATTTTATTTTGTTATATTCATTATAATAAATAATATAGACTTAAGTGTAGCTATATCTATCAATCTTTTTTATATTAAGATAGATATTTTCATTATTTTAAGAGAGAAATATAGTAGAATATATCTTATCTGAAGATAAAATTTGATTTCAAATTTTATCTTAATATAAAATTTATTTTTTAATTAATTTATTTATTTAAAACAATTTTTAAACTTACAATTAAATTATAGATTTTAGAAAAAAAAAAGTAAGCTTTTAATATGCACTTATCTATTTTTAGTAACACTTAGAAGGAAACAAAAAGTAGCTGACTAAAATATTGGATTTATTTTTTGTTATATTCGATAAAAATAGTGTTTAAAGCTTAACTATTTATTTTATAAAATAAGATATAATTTTTTGTGAATAAGTTATAAATTCAGGACTAAATTATAGTTTTAAGAACTAAAAAAAAATATTTTTACTTTAGTTTTAGTAAAAATAACATAGTTTTAGTAATATATAGAATAAAATTAAAGATAGTTGCTTAAAATATTTAATTTTATTCTATTGTAGTCGATTTTTCTTTTAAATTATAATTACCTATTTTTTCTTATAAGATCAAAATAGATTTGTTATCGTAATTTATCTTAAAAATAGTGCCTAAAAATATTGAATTTATTTTCTTTCAGTCGTTAGTCTTAAAAAAATTATAAACTTAGATCTAAATTACAGATTTTAGAACGAAATAGTTAATTTTAAATTATCAGTTAAGTATAATTTTAGTTATTATAATTTAAGTAATGTTTAGAATGAAAAATTATATTTATTTCGTTATGTACTTTACAAAATAATATAGAATTACAGTAGAACAGAGGATTGAATACCCTCGACAGTAAATGGTGAAATAGTTTTAATACTAACCGTTATAAATATTCAATGAATACGTATCTTAATGCTAGCACAAAAGGATTATTTGGGATTTGAAAGATTAAATAAATCATCTTAAGTAGGAAAAGGGCAGAGGATATTTGAGGGACGATGCACTTATCTGGAAATATAAATCCTTAGTTCATTAACATAGTCTGACTACATCAATACTGAAACAGAATTTTAGAACAATG
>CM075858.1:83686627-83749127 GCA_037975125.1 Latrodectus hesperus
GAGCATAAAATTGATATAATCTCATAGAATCTTCAACAATATTGCGATTGGGAATCCACTTACAGCTTAATCGTAACCGCAAAAAACTCGTTGAGAACCCCATTCCTTACCCGAGATATTACATGTATCCTCAAGAAGAACATACAAAATCGGGATTATCAACGAGTTTTCACGACTATGTCCTTACTTAACAGAGTGACGATGCACGCCACCATGATGGCCAAGGCCTCGTAGCTGAGAGTGAGGGTAGAGGCCGCCCCGGCCATGTCCTCCGTCTTCTGGGAGACGTTGTCGGCGCAGCTGCAGTTGAAGCAGAGCTCGTTGGTGGGACAGACGCAGAAATATCCCCGCCCGCCGACCAAATTGTGGCACTTGCTGCCGTCGATGCAGGGTTTGTCTTCGCACTCGTTGTGGTCCATGCACTGCTTCCTGTCAGAGGGATTCGCCACGAGGCCTCTCGGGCAGCTGTTCGCGGTTCGTGAGGTGGAAAAGAAAGGATCAACAACAACAAAAAATGTTTTTCACGTGGCTCGCAGGGGAATGATGGGACAGACTGGATCTTCAAGAGATTGTGTCACATGAAAGGAAGTTTCTAATGTTCCTGACATCTCTTAGATAGTATTTTCAGAAAAGCCATGCCATGATGTTTTTAATTAATATCGATTTAAAGCCAAATAATTGTTTTTATCTTAAAGTTTACTTCTCTAACTTTAATGCCCTTAGATTGCAGAAAGTGATGGGAGGGACGTGTTCTTTAGTGACACAGAAATCAATTTATTTTCAAAACATATGGATATCACTTTTGGAAAAATTAAAACAACACTTAAATTTTACTGAAAGAAAGAATTTTTAAAATAAATAATAGCAAATATATACATTAACTGATGTTAAATTTAGAAAATTTGATTTCACGAGAAAATTGTAACAAAAATATGATCTTCAAACCATAAAGATATACGATGATAAGATTTGTAATAGAAAAATCTTCAAGCAAATTTTGAATGTCATCTAATTACCTGATTAAGACCAAAAAGTACAATATCAGTGAAGGATTCCCTTGAAGCAGCATTCGAAAAAATGCACAAGTTAATAATATTTCATATAAGAGGTTAAATATATAGGTTTTACATTATTATAAAATAAGTAAACATATTCACAAAAATGTGTTATAATCTACTATTATAGCAAGCATTCATACTACAGTGTTAGGATACATAATTTTTAAAATTTTCGAACGTGGCTTCAAAGGTCATTCTTTAGGACCATTTTTTTATAACTATGAAACACCGTTACATGTTAGGAAGTTCACATAGTAATAGTTTTGTTTTTACATTGTCGAATTACTTACTTTGGTTTAAATTCTATTTTTATTCTTATCGTACAGACCTTAGTGCCGTTCGATGCTTAGGCTCATATATATTTATATTTTTTATGTAGATAATTTGTTTTAAGTTTCCTACTAGTAAAAAATATAAAAAAAACTGAGAATTCTAGGAAGAAGATAGAAGGGGAGTGAGTTCTGAACATCCAGTACGTCCCAAGCCCGTCGAGCCACGTGGTTTCGAGTGAGCACTTACTGAGTATATTGAGCAGGCAGATTAGTATGGCGGCCAGGGCTGCCATGCTGAGGCGCATAACTTTCTCCTCGTGCCGCGCCCCACAGTACAGGCCCCCGAAGCCGTCCGGACAGATGCAGTAGTAGCCCTCGCCGTGGGGCAAGTTGACGCAGCTGCCCCCGTTCAGGCAGGGGTCGCTCAGGCATTCATTGGCGTCCGTGCAGTTCTTGCCGTCCTCGGTGATGGTGAAGCCTTCTGGGCACCTGCGCCAAGGGGGTGAGGGACAGGGTGTTAGAAGGGGTGTTAGAATGGACAGGGAGTTAGAATAAGCAAGCGTCGACAAGCGACTTGCACTCACATGCATGACAACTATCTACACAAAATACTGTTGAACTCGCTTATAACGACAGTGAAAGGAACCGCGATGTCTGCTCATTATAATGTAAGGTCTGGGAAAAAAGGTTTGTGAAAAATATTTATACATATATTTACTATTTTATAAACATATTTTATGATTTCTGAGTAGTACTGAACAAGTCTTTGATTTTGTATTATTTATTTTTTATTGTGTTATTGTTCCTTAAAGATTACTCCTCTAGCAAAAAGTTTTACTCTTGTGCCTCTCCTTTAAAGTTCTGCATACTCAAAAGCATTAGATTATTTGGAAAGTGGTTCATCTTTCAATTCTTCATTCTCATCAGTATCCTCTTCAATTTCATTATCAGTTTCATCAATTTCAGCTTGAAATTTAGTATTAATGTCATTAAGAGCAGGTATCTTGGAAGTGACACCATTGGCGTTAATGAATAGGGCATCAAATGCTTGCAGGCTTAATGATTTATCACTAACTTCCAGTTGAATTTGGAATGTCACATGATTAATCCCGGATTGTACCTTAAGTTTAACGTTCTTTAAAGACTCTCCTGTCACCAAGACTTCATAAATTTGAACCACAGTCGGGTGACAAGGTGACACTTGAACTGCCAACTTTCCCTCCACATCCACGCTACAACAATGGAAAGATCGTGGACATCATGGACCCGGGCTCCAGCAGCCCGATAAGTGAGAGAGAATACGCGGTCACTCTCTCATCACTCTCTGAGGCAAGTGGTGCTGCACTTTGCTGATCTTGACCGGAAGTGGCGTGACGCTGTCCAGCAGCTGGGACTCATTTTGGAATGTTAAAGAATTTTTCCATTAAAGAATTTTGCTGAGCTAAAGATATTGAATATAATGGAAATTTTATGTGTGTTAATTACAAAAATATCACTCTCTATAAATGAGGTTTCTCGTTAAAAAAGAACTGTTTCCATAGATTTAATATTGTACTAACAATATAATTATGATGCCTATTATATCCGGATTATCTTTGTATCAGGGCAAGTTATAAGCGAGTTGTACAGTAATTTATCTTTTAAGAAAAACCATATAATATAACACAGTTGTCAAAAGAAAATTAGTTGACCCGTTTGAATGAGGTAAATCTAGTTCATTTGAGGATGCAAACGATATCGTAGTTAAAAAAATCATATCTTACTAAAAAATTTCTAAAATATGTTTAATGAAAACTAACGACAAGAACAGACTTTAAAAAGTATGCCTCTTAAATATTGTAAAAGTCCGCATGAAATTCAGAGTAAATATATTTTAAAAAATTATAAAGTAATCCTATGAATTAACTTATTAAATGTAGTGAAGAAATACTGTGGTTAAACATTTTCTCATTAATTTCATTCTTAAACTAATTTCAATTACTACTATAAGAATCTGATTCCAACATATCAATAGTTATTTTGAAAATTTTTTCTGGAGATGTGTGGATGATAATTATTAATCAATATTATCAGATTTATTATGAAAATTGAAAGAACATAAAGCTTAACTGTAATGTCTCCATACGATGAAGATATTTCATTTTATTTTATAATTTTAAACTAAATTATTTAAGTCAAAATGAATTGCACAAATTAAAACATTTTTTCTAAAATGAGTCATTTTGCTAGACATTGATAAAGTTATACAATATTGCTTAAAAATGTTTGGCATCGCATAAAGGATGATTCCCAAATGAAAATTTTAAGGAATCCTTTGCCATTTCGAACATTTCATTGATCGATAAGAATTCAGATAGAGGAGCTGCTGTCCCGTGTCTCAAGTTGAGGAAACAACGGAACACTGCCAAGCACCTGCCCTGACAGTACTTGCAGAAGCATCCATTATTCGTTGTTCAATGCTCTCTTGGGCTGAGCAACACCAAAAAGTGATGTTCTACCTTAAACTATGATTGGTATCATTTACAATAATTTTTTACAGGATTCGAATATTTCAAATCATAAAAAGTTAAAGATTGTAATCTAAATATTTTGTAAGATATTGTCAGTTTAAGATATTCATCTTTAAAGAATTTCACGTTTTTTCCTCAAAGGGTCACCTGGGATGTAAGCTCTTTAGTTGGATTCCGAAGGCAATGAAAATATTCTTGTTGAGAAAGTTGAAGGGGCGCCTAATTTTCCTTTGACAGATGCTTTCTAGATGCGGAGGATATGGGGATTTCGAGCTCACTTACCGGCACTCGTGCAGCATCCAGAGGTCGAGGCAGATGAAGGGCTTGGGGCAGATGATGCCCTGGCACGGGTTGTTGGAGGGGCACTTGTTGATGAGGTTCCTCCACTCCAAAACAGCAGCGTTCTCTGATCCGTTCTCCATCGGCAGGTAGCGCTGGTCCAGCCGGATATCATTCATACAACCTGCGGCGCGAGACATAAATTTTAACCTTAGAAAACAAGGTGTTCAAGCAGAGTACAAACACACTTATTGGATTAACTTTCTAAGTTGGATTCCTAAAATTTCATGAAAAAAATGTTAATATTTATCTTATTTTGAGTTGATAAGTTACTTATCAACTCAAAATAAGTTGATAAGTACACTTATTGGATTAACTTTCTAAGTTGGATTCCTAATATTTCATGAAAAAAATGTTAATATTTATCTTATTTTGAGTTGATAAGTTACTTATCAACTCAAAATAAGTTGATAAGTACACTTATTGTATTAACATTCTAAGTTGGATTCCTAATATTTCATGAAAAAAATGTTAATATTTATCTTATTTTGAGTTGATAAGTTACTTATCAACTCAAAATAAGTTGATAAGTACACTTATTGGATTAACTTTCTAAGTTGGATTCCTAATATTTCATGAAAAAAATGTTAATATTTATCTTATTTTGAGTTGATAAGTTACTTATCAACTCAAAATAAGTCAAGTTGATAAGTACACTTATTGGATTAACTTTCTAAGTTGGATTCCTAATATTTCATGAAAAAAATGTTAATATTTATCTTATTTTGAGTTAATAAGTTAGACATTAATATTTTGACTTGATAATCTAGATATTTGAATCAGTAAATAAGAGAGAGATATTCGTATCATAAATTTGTAAGCTATATACTAGTATTTGAGTTGATGAACTACTTATTAAAATGTGGAGCATTGATATTCTAAAATTGATAAATACTAGAATTAATATTTCCTGATAAGCTGGTTATTAATAGTTTAATTTGGTAAGCCAGACATATTAGTATTTTAGATTAATGAACTACATTTTAGGCAATTATTTAGACATTGATATCATATATAGCAAGCTAATATATAGATTAATATTTTGCAGAGATAAGCTAGGCTTAAGTATGATGTAATCTCGTAAGCTAGATATAAATATTTTATATAAATTAGTACAGGTTATACACATTTATTTTTCAGCTTATAAAATTTATATTAATCTTTATAGCTGCTAATGAAAATGAAATTTTAAATTAATTAACTAGATATTGATGTTTTGAGACATAAATCTAAATAATTAAGCTAAAAATTAGTATTTTGAATAAGTAAGACAGATGTTAACATTTTATGTTTTAACAGGACTTAATAATTTCAGTTGATTTCAGTTAAAATAATTATAATTATTTAGAAAATTAATATCAAAAACTGAATATATACGTTATGCAATCATGCTTTTGTGCATTAGTTCTGCTAATAGCTATAATTGAATGTTTCATCATTATCTATTTAGAGGTAATGTAAATTTTATCCCTAGGTGAAATTTTTAAATTGTAAAATAAAATCGAGATAATGTGTACAACAAAAATTGCATGAAAATTATCGTTGGTTGCCTAAACAATATAAAAATTTTATCCATAATCTAATTTTTATTAAATTATTTCCTAATTAGAACTAAATTGCGTATAAAATAATTCGTTCAACTAGTTTGTTTAAGTGAATACTTTATTTTCTCGGTGAAAAAAATGTACTCTAATAATAAATAGAACCCTTGGAATCTTTCCAACAAATTGAAACATATTTTGAATGGAGACATTGAATAAATAATACATTTAAATTGCTCTGGAAATGTGCATCTTCGAAATTATCTAATGTATGAATTTTAAAACAGAGTGAGCCAAGCTAAAGTTATAGCAGGCAGTAGTTCCCAATGGAAAATATGTTTCTAACATTTGATAAAACACTTGGTTTATAAAAATTTGCACAGCTTTTTAAAAATATTTATAACTTATTTAGTATTTTTATTCAAAACACTATTTCACGTCAAAAAATAAGGTCTCGTATATACACAGTTAAAAACAAATCCAATAAAGTTTGGAAAGCTTAAAAATTTCCCTTCAGTTAAGAAATTCATTTGAAGTCGAGATTCCATTCGTTCACGAAAACATGCTCGGTTGAGTAAACAAATAAAATACATTTCAAAAACATAAAAAATCAAATACACTATAGGAATGTAGGAAAAATAGAGGATCCAGAGTGATATGTGTATTTTTCTCTTAACCTAGTGGTGTAACATACATGAGAATTTTGAAATGTGATAAAGAAACCCTCGAATTTGTTCTTTAAAGGAACACTGCTTCAGAAATTTCAAATTAATTACATCGCCGCACAAACAACATTACAATAAGTTCCAATCCGCGTAACTTCCAACTAAAATAACTGCAAATGCTGTAATAAAAATTTCGAGGTGAAACAGCTCTTTAGAAATTAGCCACATGCCACAGCATTCTGATAAAAATTCTACTCCAGTTGGTGCAACTTACCTCAAATTTCTCCCGGACAAACAAACAAGATACAGATTTAATATAGATAAAAGAGATTTATAATCTACATATCAACATTTAAATAACACACTAATTTTGATAATAATAATAATAATAATATATAATATATAGTATATATCTATATATATAAAAATTTCGTGTCACGATGTATGTACCCGATAAACTCCGAAACTACTGAACGGTTTTTGATAAAATTTTGTAACCATTTATAATATGGTCCAACTTAAAAGATAGAATAGTTTTTATCTCTTAATTATTGATCTCAATATTTATTATACGACATTAGTGTTTATTTATTGGTTAGTTCTGTAAGTTCCTAATAGATGGCGGTTTAGCATCTAAGTTGCACAGGTATTCGCAGATGACGACGTGTTTATTTTTCTAGATTATACCATCTTCGAGAAATTTAACATGCGCGCGCAAGCGCGTGATTAATTATAGAATTTACATATATTTTCATGATGTATAATCATACTATAACAATTTTTCGTGAATCATTTTCATAATTATACTTTGTATTGTGTTATTATTGTGCGGTGTTCAGTTTGAATATTTTTAATATTATAAATAGTAAAATAAAATTTTATTTATTACTGTTTTTCTCTACTAATTTTCATACCACCTCGAAAACATGCAAGTATTTCTTGACAGCCTTTTATTTTTTTTATTTTTATTTTATAATTTGATAATTATTAATTTATTCAGCAGTACATTTTGATCTAATTTATTTATTCAAATGATAAATTCTTTTAATTTTTCTTTATTTCAGTATAATGCCGCGGAAAAATTTTTTAATTTTTAATAATTTAAAATTGAAAAAATAATAGTTCGATGTCAATGTTATCTGCCCCATTTATAACAATTTATTTTTAGATGTTTTTAATTTATATAGTATATTTTATAAGTAAGTTACTGATTACAAACTATAATTTAATATAAGATGAATAAAATATTAATTCAGAAAGTGTATGTTGATTTGTGCTTAATTTAAAACTTTAGATACTTTACCTATTACTTTTAAATTTTGGTGAAACGTTTTATTTTAATCTCATATGAATGAACCTATTTCAAAATTTTTTAGAAAATATTAATTTGATTGTACCAAGGAGTTAGTAAAAAATTGATTCAATGTATTATAATTACTCAGCCACTGCAACGCGTGGCTGGGTCAGCTTGTATATATATATATATATATATATATATATATATATATATATATATATATATATATATATATATATATATATATATATATATATATATATATATATATTTGTCAATAGTTATGCTCTACTAGCATGCTGCATGCTTATAAGAGTGAAATTAAGCAGATTTATAAACTACAGAAGGGTCATCCAAGCCTTGAAGCCTTGAAGATCTTATAAAGAGCTTGAAATGCCAATAATGCTTACACTTAATCTTTCAATTTACATATTTATTTTACGCCCTGTATTAACTTGCAGTTTTACAGATGTGGAATTTGATATTTTATTTTGGCAACTACTAATTTAATACTTTATTTAGGTACTTATGAGGTTCTTCATTACATTTAATCTCGTTTTATTATCTTCAATTAAAAAAATTAAGTGTGGCTTCAGGGTGTTGTGGCTTTATTCAAACTTTAATCTGGAACCGCTGCAGAAAAACATACTTTGTGCCAGTGTGCTCAAATTCCCCTAAAGAAGGTGGCCATGTTGATATTTCATTTCATTTGCTTTGCCATGCTTTTTCCCTGTTATTCTGTATGTCTGTTTAAATGATTCAAATTTTAATCTCTTTTTGTCTGATTGGTTTTATATTCTATATGTTTACTATATGTAAATAGTCTTGACTATTTGCTTTATTGTCCTTTTTTAAGCATTTGTTTCAAGCATTAGCAAAAGTTTCGATAATTCGTATTTTGGTGATTCCATTTAAACTGCTTTCATGCTGAATAGATAGCTAAAATCTATATATAAATATAAATGTAAATATAAATATATATGGATATATATATATACATATATATATGCATATATGTATATAGTATATATATATATGTATACATGCATATATATATATATATATATATATATATATATATATGAATGAGATGGACCAAATCATTTGGCTCTTAACTTATTTCAAAGTTTTCTTAAAAAGAATTTATTTACATTAAGAAAGTCAAAATGACTTTGCAGAAGTCTATTAAAAATTATTATTTTTGTAGTCAGTTTTAAAATTTTAATCGTATTATGAATAAAAACACACAAAAATTTCTCGAATGTTATTTGCTTATGCTACTATTCCAGTACAGTTTCTAGTTTACGAATGACACGGCTAAGGAATGAAGATGCTAATGATTATCAGAATGAATCAATGATTTCATTTCTGTCTCATTCCATAAATTTCCGATTATGCGCTGTTTTTTGCGCCAAGCTACTGAGCAAAAGAGGACCAACTACCATGGCATCATTGTTCCTTTCGATTTTTGCTGTTATTATTTAAAATTAAAAACCAAAAGTGGTCTAGTCCTTTATAATATCTTAGATATAAAAATATTCCCAAATTACCTTCTTGGAAGTCGTTGTCAACGACAGTCACCCCGGGTCCCACGTACTGTACATCGCCCCCTGCGATGACGTTCTGCTTCTCGATCATCATCAGCTGGTGTTGGCCTTCGTACTCGAGCAGCTCGTTGTACCTGCGACCGCCACCGCCATCGAGCGACATGCTCGCTGTGCTGCCATGCCGCAGCACCCGCACCGTGTGCCACTGGCCGTCGCTCACTTGCACGTTTGGCAGCCACAGCTCGTGCTCGTCAGACGATCGCAGGTGGTTGAGGTTGAAGCGCAGGCGTAGTTTCTTGTCGCGGATCTGAAAACGACAGTGAATCAATGTATTTCAAATAGTTTAAAAATTGAATACTTTGCGCATGACTCCTGAAAGATTTACCATTTCAATAAGTAATCTATAAATGACATGTAATCTCAAATAACAGTTTTAAAACAACTAGTATGAGACATTCTAAGCTACAAGCAACACTGATATTTATATATCTGATTATTTGATTACTGTTTATTAGTTTGCAATAAGGGTAATCAATTTTATCCTTACCACACATTTACGAATGAATGTAAATTTTCATGAAGACGGAAAGTTCTTCGTTTTATCATTCTACAATCACTTTTACACATGAGGGTTAATTTAATCAGAACCTCACATTTCAGGGGAATTCTAAATCATTATAAATATTCATTTATAAGGTAGAAATCAATCGAACCTAACACCTGTTGAAGTAAAGATTAGGGTGCTAACCATTTAGTTGAAGTTTAGTGGTTGTTACTTATGGGATTTTGTCAAATGCTGATGATAATAATATTTCTATATTATCATGTAATGATATTAAAATATTTTAAAACCAAAAACATTTTGTTAACAGTCAGAGGGTATTGATAAAATATCTGAATCGCATTATCGTATGTATTATTGTATAATACAGTTACATAATGCTTGTGGTTGTAAATTAGTGGGTGGGTGGATAACAATCACCAGCAAAGACCCAAAAATCGGCAATATAGATACAAAAATGTTTACAACCACTGAATTGCATGAATTAACATTGATTCTACGATACCATTTTAGATCTGTTCTACAAAATGGATATCAAAATGTGATTAGATTCTTTCTGTCTATTTTTAGGTCACGCACTGAATCCTAAAGCGAGTACAGTTGTAAATTGAAATACCTCTCTGGCTATGAGAAAACAGGAAGGCAACCCATTGAGAGGGCTTGGAATAATGTAGAGAACTTACTTCTAAAATACAATATTCTCGTCCATGTTTGCTGGTTGCCCGGAAAAGCTCTCCGTGTTTCTGCCGTGTCCGGAACTGAAGTTGGATGTCCGTCTTGTAAGGGTCCGGCTCGAAGGACAGGGCGTATTTGATGTAACTGTTTTGCTGGAACATCTTGGATATTGTTTCTGAAATTAACCAGTTCGTTGGAAGAGTGAGATAATTAATGAATGTTAAAATTTGAAATATTCATTCATAAAACTTATTTTAACTTTAAAGGTGAAGCATGTACACAATTCATTTATACATAGAATTCTATTTAACTAAAATATTTGTGCAAATACAAAACAATATAAAGCACAAACTTTTTTGAAATATATTGATAGCAAAATGCCCTTAAAATAGAATACAAATTGCAAAATAAACATATTATTCATTTTTTTATGGAACGAAAATCTGACAAATTTTGATGTTTCAAAATTCAAAATATAATGACCATATAAAGTAATCTCTTTCTCTCTCTCACACACATGCATGTTCTGTTTCAAACCACGAAGCAGAGAATAGACAGCAAAATATTAACTCTTATAAATAAAAACTCTTCTTGTTTAGAATAAATACACTGTATGCTTCTTAATGAATGATTTTTAAAATCTATGACAAAGAAAAAAAAAAGGAAAAGGAAAGAGCGAGCAAATAAGAAAGAGAAATAATAAAAATCATCTTAAATAATCGAGAAACAACGAAATTCAAAACGAGCACTCTCAGTCTGGGTAAAAAAAGAATTTAGGTTACTGAAGCGAGTTATTTCCTCAATATGTTGGAGATGATGCATAACAAAGTAGATGATTTTCTGAACTTGCTGGTTATTTTGCTAGTTATTGTTTTACGGTTTTCACCCCAAAACATTTCTTTTTGAGTTTAGTTGCAATTAGTGCCAAATCTAACAAAGTATATTTCCAAACAAATTTAAAAAAAAATAAGATTTGTTCTCTCAGTGAGGTGAAAACAAATGACTTACAGATTTGATGAAAAAAAATTATAAATAAATAAAAAAGTGCTAAAATACCCCAAATTTGGCGAACTTTTTAAAAATACTGAATTTTTCTATTTTGGGCTACTTACCTTTATCACAACGGCTACCGAAGTATCCGGGATAGCAGATACACTTGGCGGAGTTATAGGTGCCAACGCAGGTGCCGTGCTCGCAGTGGCGAGTGATGCTGTTGCTCTGGCAGGCATCTTCAGCGGGTTTGCAGCCCGGATAGCTGGCTGAGCTGCTTCCCGGATTGCCCAGATCATACATCTGCGAGGAACACACCCATTTACACAAAAGCATACACTACAGAATTCTATTTAGATGTTAGCATTTATGTCACCATTACTGTAACATATACTTGATCATGTAGAAGGTACTTTGCTATGTGCTTTTACTTGGATATTACGTTGTTGACTTCAATACCAACCATAAACTTAGTCAAAGCATATTTCTATCTTTAAAATAAAGATTCTAAATGAAACAGGTTATCCAAACAAATGGACCTAAAGAAGCGCTGGGCAAAAGGGTACAATTGTTACAGAATGATATAAAAATGGGATTTCTTAACTCCAGAATGAACAATAATAAGAAAACTGTTGTTATGAAACAAACAAACAAATAAATGACTCCAATTTTGAAACATACACATTTAATTAAAAAATTGAACAAAATTTACAAGGAGCCATGTTTGGGTTCGCGACCATCTCTCTCGCCTGCTTCGCGTACAATCCGAGTCTCTCTGAAATTAAAATTAAAAAATAGGATCTCGAAATCGAAGTGCCGATGGAAAGCCACTCCAAAACAAAGAGAAAATCGCAGCTTCTTCAGACCACTTCTGGCGCCAACCATCTCGTTACTCACCCTCTCCATAAGAGGCTCTTCAAATCTCAAGTGCTGACGATGAGACATTACACTGTATTGCAGAAAAAGAGGTGTCGAAATCTGCTAATAATTTTGCGGGTACAAATATAACATAAAAAAGCACTTTAGTTGAATGGATTAAATTGTGCCGAACGGGATTTAATGATTAAGGTTTGTGAAAATTTCAAAACTTTTTGATTGAAGCTTTATTCTTAGCAGCTAGAAACCTTAAAATTTTTTTCCTTTACAATTTTACAGTTTATTCTTTAAATACATTTGTTTTTAAAGAGTACTCAAAATTACGACTATTTACATCGTCATAACTTAATTGATAAAAGTTGTCACAAGGAATTTAAATATATTCCCTATATATTAATTCTCAGCAGGCGTTTTCATTGATAGAAGCCCGTATTCAAGTAAAACAAGTTAAGAAATTCGGGAAAAATTCTTGAGCATTCCTCAGATGTGTGTTGGGTAAAGTGATCAGCAGTCTTCTTCTCTCGGCGATGCTTGAGTCGGAGTGTTTCGGCATCCCTAATTATGAACAGTCCACCCAGAAAACAGTCTGTTATAACGTTTTACAACTGTTGCGTTCTTTCCATAGATTGTTAGGTATTAATTGCAATTTCAGTATATTTTTGGGAAGCAATCTCTCATTAGAAAAATAAGATTTACATTTTTAAAGAGCTTGCCTTCAACGAGGAAGGTATTTGATTTGAAATTTTGTTATTACACATAAAATACAACAGTTTAACTTATACTATAAATATTTCTCCAAAATAGCTTAGAGCAAACATATTTTTTTAGAAAAAATATTGTGATTCTATTTTTCAATTGTATATTTCATGTTACATTTAAAATTTTTTTTACTAGCTTGATTGTCGCTGTAAGTTTCTTTTTGCATACAAAGGTTAGTCGACAGAAGCACACAATTTTAAGCACAATTTGTATTAACATAAATATTCATGCTCGATAAGAGACTTGAACTCACGAACTATTGAATGCCTAACACCCAAGTGACAGAGAGAATATAAATAGAGATGTGTTCAACTTACAATCAGTTTCTTACAAATTGATGATTAAAAAATAGGTTTAGCTAATTATAGCAATAGAAATGAAAGTCAAGAATTGAACTACTTTTCATTCTTAATAGTAAAATTTTAATGGAAAAAAATTTCGAAATTGATATCCACAAGCCAGTTAAAAAAAAAAAAATAAAAATAAAAAAAATAATAATAATAAAAAATCATATTTAATGTTAAGTTTCTTTGTTTGAGGGAATCAAATTCAAGAACTACTAAATTTAACGCAAAGCGCCAACTGTTCATTTATTAAATCTGATCATATATTTTATTGAGAATAATTCATAACTTGTCTGCTAAAAAATCTTTTTTATTCAGATGTATGACTTTTGATGTTTTCTTTTTTTCAATTCAAGAGAGAATTGTTCTTTGGAAATATAAACTATTCCTAATCAGTTTGAAAACATATGGAAACAGACTTTTTAATGAATGTAGAAAAGTGTACTCAAGAGTAACATTTGAAATATCTAAAAAACTAAAAATTTTTGAAGTCAGGTTTTCAGAAAATGATTCTAGCGAGTAATATTAAATATTAATAATTTGAAATTCAGAGCATACATATTGTCTTCTCCTCATTGTTATCATAATTAATGTTTAAGAAAAATCAAATTCACTGGGGAATTTTTCTTCCTGTTTAAAATTTAAATATTGCTCTTATTAGTAGATAGAAAATACATAAAATTTATTATATTTTCAGCATATACTAGTACAGTGTATAAATAGTACATATAGTTAATTCTCTCTCGCTCTCAAAAAAAGAATAATTTCAGAGTATCAAGAGCTGTTGTTACTTCAATAGAATATCTTTTTCCATTGATGGCAGAGTTTTTTGACGATCTTAAAAATAGTCTGCATTTTAGTTTCTTCTAAAAGAAATATAACTTAATAATAATAAGTTTTTCATATTTTTTTAAAACAGAATATTGAAGAAAATTAAAAATAAGTAACACACATTTTTAACAAAATTTAAAATAATAAAGAATGAATAGATAAGGCCTAAAATTTAATCTTTGATATTTAACTCTAACACGTGAAATAAAATAAAAATAGTAACATTTAAAGTGAAACTTTCCCATTTGATTTGGGTTCGAATCTGCAGACTGTGTAACTGAAAACCAGAGTGTTATCTATTCTACAATACGTCACTTCGAAATAGTTTTTGGCTGTACATGATACGCAGTCATTTTTAATGAATAAGAGAGCTGATTTGGCTAGGAATCCAGTACAAACGGATTCTTGAAACGGAAGATGATAAATACTCATCTTTGTGGTAAGAGTCAAACCCAGAGATTGTTAAATGCAGCCCCAAAGCATTGAAAACTATTCACACATTTGGTAGTACCAAAATCAAAATACTAGAAAAATTCAGTTTTTGAAACATAAATTTAGAGAAAATAGCAAGTTTTAATTACAGAAAATGCAAGCAACTGGAAAATAATAAAAAAGAAATCAAATGTAAGGTAATGAAAAAAACATATAATTGATTAAAAGAAAAAATTAAAATCCCAAAATATTATATCAAAATTAAAAAAGAAGACTCTTATTTTAAAACTAATGTAAAGACTGTTATTATCTATTATTTAAGAAGTCCCAAAGAGAGCAAAAATAGTTTAATAAAATTTTTAACTCCTGTGAGGTTGTTCACATAATTGTAATTCAAATCTACGAGTAGATGGTAAACAAGCATAACAAGGAAGAATCATATAAGAATATGTGGTCGCAGTAACAAACTAGGACCACTACGTGACGCAAAGCCAGAGATTAAAATATGCAAATTATCTCTTATACAAAGGCTTGTTGATAAAAACTTTTTACAAGAAAGTTTAAGAAAAAGTGCTCATAGTTGGTTCCAATACAAGCCTTGCAATTGCGAAGCAGTGGCCGACGACTATAACTTCACTCCAATAATGTTTGGTACATCGGTCACCATTTCACTTTTACCAAGGATTCGTGCAACCAAATACATTCCTCATTCCACAGGGGGCTTTCGAATACGAAAATAGCATTTTGAAATCGCTTTTCAAAATAAATACTAAATGTGTTTTCCACCGTTCATTTGGCCTGCTTTTCTCTTGACGTCCAGAGTTCTCTCACGCATTAGAATTAAAAAAGCGACCACAATGTCACTTTGTAATGTCTGACATTTGATGTTTTTTAGCAATAGTTCTGAATCATTATGTATACACTTATTCTTTGATACACAAAGTATCGAGCCCTTAAGGGTTGAAATGTTGCACTTGGAGATAGTAAGGTAGATTTATAAACCGTGTTCAAAACATTATGTAATTTTAAGTTTAAAAGGATTTAAGAGAAACAGGAATAAAACTGATGCGACACTGAAAGTATTTGCTGAAGGATAAATTGTGTTATATATATATATATATATATATATATATATATATATATATATATATATATATATATATATATATATATATATATATATATATATATATATATATATATATATATATATATATATATATATATATATATATATATATATATATATATATATATATATATATATATATATAGTGACATAAAATATCACTATACATACAAATATTTATCTCGTTGTTAGATCGTTAATTTTTTTTTACAAATGTGAAAAGAATGAAAAATTTCAAAATGTGGCAAAACAATGCCATTAAAAAAGAATTTACACTGATAATAATCTTCTAATGAACCTCTTAAGGAGATATTTCCTAAAATTATTCTCAAAGAGCAAGAAAAAAGCTATTAAAATTCTTATATGAACTAAAAACAATATAAAATTCGATAATTTTAGCCATTATTAATAATTTTTCTTTGCTTAATTCATAGCAATTATTAGAGTAAAGATGAACCAGTGATTTTCAAGTTTTCATCTAGTTTTAATTCGTAAAAGATTACTAGACAATAAAAATTCACTTAAATTGCTTAAAGGATTGCTTGTCGGATAAATAAGAAGAAACAAGCGGCAGATCACGACTGGGCGAAGGAAACGCATAATTGATGAGAAATAATTTTTAGAATTCAAAGTTACGATAAACAATGAAAAGGAAGTGGCAACGAGAGAAAGTGAGAGGAGAATAATTTCAAAAGAATCATTTGCTGATGGCAGCGGCAGCCGCTACACAACAAGATACAGAATATGGTGCTAATTACTACTTTCCAATTCTAATGATCATGTCGAATAATTATTACTCGACCGTGGCGAAAGAAGTGCGACCCCCGTTTCTCTCAACAAAAGAGGACCTACGATGAAGATTAATCATTCGATTTAATGAGTATACACAATCGATTGTCTCAATACGGCGAGAACTTAGTTAACAGGGATATAATGATAATTAACTTGCCGCAGAGAAATAGTATAATATCTACAGATAAGACGTAATTAAATAACTTTTCTTCTCTTTCTATGGAGAGAAAAGGGATTTATTTGTTGTGTTTTTTCTCGAAAAATGTACTTTTATGGAATACGAGAATATAATGAAATATTTTCAATTGCGGCGGGGAAGATACCAAGAGCGGCGCCAAATCTTGCTTCTTTTCTGGATACAGCAGCCAAAATATTTAACTGAATAGTTTCAAATTTTAGAATAATTCGAGTTAAAATTGAAATAAACTGAATTTCAAAAATCTGCGCTAATTTTATTTCTGATATATCTTGAGAATTTGGAAAAGAAATATAAATTTATACGAAGGTAGCCTAGATTTATTATTAAGAACTTTGTTGAAAACGTTAATAATATTCATTGCCTCAGGCTCATGATTGTGAATTTTCATATGTATTTTTGATAACAGAATTTTGGAATTATTGACAGCTCATAACATCATTGTTCATTTAATAGCAGGAATCGATATTGATAAATATTGCTAAATATTTATAAATTATTTAAATTATTTATTTCTGTTAAGAGAGTTTGATATATTAATTTTACAGTAACTTTTCATTATTTTGGACCTCATGGAAGTGCATAAAAACGACAGACATTTCGTTGGGTCAGGTATAGAAAATGTGAGCAGGAAAATGATGATTTCCCCTACCAGGTCACCTTAGCCTTAAATTAAATTAATACGATATTGCTGATTTCTGACAACCAAAGCCTTAAGCACAGTCAAGAGTGCTTCACAACTTTTAATCTTATTCAAGTCACGTGGGCAACATGTTAGCTTTCACCCTTTCGCAGCGAGATATTGAACTTTTAGGCGTTTTTAATGAGCGTAAGTCATTACAACAGACAGTTAAATAGGCCAAGTATTGAACATGCTATCTTCAAGGTACAAAATGATCCCTTTCCCGATTAATCTGTTTTCTCCTCTTTTTGATTTGGTAATTACTTTAAAAGAAATTAATCATAATAGAAATATAGCATAACTATTAAATAACTATAGGAAAGCATAACTATTAAATTAATAACTCTGCTATCAAAAAGGTGATAACTGATTAAGTTTAAATCATAAAATTACAATTAGCATTCGACCAACTTTTTAAATGTATTCATTTTATCATTTATAATAAATATATTTACTGAACATACAAAATAAATTATTATTCAAAGAAATGCTTTTAATAAATGTTTAGTGAAATACAAGTATTACAAGTATAAAATACAAACATTTAAGAAAAAACGAAATGTTTTAGTGTTATAAATCTCCGCTTCTAACACTTTATACCATATAATCTAATTTAAGAGATTCACGAGCAATTTAAAGCAAAATTTTCTTCATTTTCTGTTTCGTTCACATCAGTTTCCTATTTTTCAGTTCCTCACATAAACAATAACACTTGTTTAAAAAAAATCTTCATTGCAATCGGATCAAATGAATTATTTGACTCACAAAATCTTTCACCACATTTGTGTTATCTGCTAATGCAGCAAATTCCATAAGTCCTTAACATATTATCTAAAATACTAAAGTATTATTTAATGCTGAAGTAAGCTTTCACAGTAACCAAGATAAATACATTTTCTCGAAGAAATTAAGTGGTGGTTTTACAGGAAGGATTAAGTGTTTGTGGGCGATAGGCCAAGAGAGTTAAACTTCCTGACAGACTTAAAAATTTGTTAAATCTGTAGAGATTACTTAAAAAGAAACATTTATCATAAAATAAGCTACCTGTAGGAAATTGGAATTTAATGCAATTTGCTAGTTTAAAAGTTCCATTTCATTTTATCCAGATATTCGGATATTTAACATGTATAATAAGAGAGTAAAATATTATGTAACATAGATAGTTATAAAAGCGAGAAATATATATATATATAGCGAGATATATATATATATATATATATATATATATATATATATATATATATATATATATATATATATATATATATATATATATATATATATATATATATATATATAATTATCACAAAAACGAATACAAACTTTTATAAAAATTATTAAATACGAGGGTTACTCTGAAAAAAATTTTTGAGATACGCGCAGATGAGAATTTACAAAATAAAAATAACGGTTTAATTTTAAAGTACAAAGTATTTTAACACAGAAGACGATTTTTACTGACTTACTTCAACTTGTTTAGCGTGGAATAAATTTTAAATAGAAGAGAAAATGGAATGGACGCGAGAACATTTTCGCGCTATGATTATCTACGATTTCAAAGCAGGATTAAATCAAGAAGAATGCGTTCAACGGTTGCAATTAGCATCTGGTGATGAATCTCCAGCTCGTGCTACTGTATTCAGATGGTTTAGAGAATTTAGAAGAGGTCACAATTTTCTTCAGGATGAAGAACACATAGAAAGGCCACCGTCGGCAGTAATCCCGGATAATGTGTCTGCCATACGAAAAATGTTAATGGATGATAATCGCTGTACCTATCAAATGATACAGAAGGAACTTAACATTGGATCCGCAGCCATACACAAAATCATTCATGAAGAATTACATATGAAAAAAGTAGTTTGCCGTTGGGTTTCCCATAATCTAACTGAGCATCAAAAAGAGGAGCGTGTCAGAATCAGTAAAGAAACTCTTAATATGCTGAATGATGGTGGCCACCGCATCATTTCTAAACTTGTAACAGGTGATGAAACTTACATACTGTTTTTTGACGTTCCAACACGTCAAAAAACCAAAGAATGGATCTTTGAAGATGATCCCACGCCGACAGTGGTGAAAAAACAACGCGCACTGAAAAAAGTGATGTATGCCGTTTTCTTCAGAAGTACGGGATTGGTCAAAGCCATCAAGTTGGAAGGACAGAAGACAGTAACAGCAAACTGGTATACCACTAAATGTCTTCCAGAAATTCTACAAGAATTGAATGTTAGGGGACTAATGCTTCACCATGACAATGCATCTTCACATACAGCCGGATTAACAGTTGAGTTTCTTAAACAAAAACAAATTAAAGTGATCGAACATCCGCCGTATTTACCTGATCTAGCTATGTGCGACTTTTAGTTATTCTTTAATCTAAAAAAGAACTTACGTGGACGTCGTTTTCATTCAGAAGAAGAGATTGATGTGGCTATAAATGCATTTTTTCATCTATTCGAAGAAGTGAATGGCTTGAGGCATTTAATCTGTGGAAAATTCGTCTACAAAAGTGCATTGATGCTGGAGGAGACTACTGAACACACATAAAATTTTGTAAGTATAACTTTAAAAACCTAGTTGTATCTCAAAAATTTCAGAGTGACCCTCGTTTATTGGACGTCACCAAAAGCCGCTAAGCTCACTAGTTCATTCGCCATTTTGAACCCGGATCAATTTAGGAAAAAAACTGGCGCCTTTCTTTCCAAATTTCCACACCATTTAATGTACGGAATAATGATCTTTACGAACATTTCACATTTCCAGCTATTTTCATTGAGTGACGAACTTCAGATGGGTCGAGTATCAAACTTACTACCTTTCAAATAAGTGTGATGGATCTTCCCCAAAGAGGCTATTTTGGACTTATGTTAGTGTTGAAATTAATTTAGGCAAATATTAGTTGTATAAATATTAAAAAATATAGCTTGTAATATAGTCATTTACCAATTATTTGGAATGCTTAAACGTCTCAGAATAATCATTTTAATCGGAGTCATATATCGAAGCTGATACTTTTCGGACAGTAGAAAGACGTCTTTTTTCACCTGGATTCCAGTTTCGCGTGATTAAGAGGAGAATCGCGAATAAATAATTTAAATAAATAATATTCCTCGACTTCTGATATATATGAAAGCGTTTTTTTATACCTTTTACAAGTCAAACATAAAATTCTTCTTTTGAGATGAAGTTAGAAGCAGAACTTGGAGAAGTCCACACATACGAATCAAATTTCCTTGTAAGGTGTTCTTTTCCATTCAAAACAGCCCTAATTATTCTATTTTAAAAGCAAGAAATAAGAAAAAAGGGAGATGACTGTCATCATTACGGAACAAAAACAACGCATTTCCAAGCGAGGGATGACGAAAACTCCGGATCAACAACCATGAAGCACTTACAATGAACTAAAATAAGACCAGAAAAAAAAACAACTATGAAGAATCTTCATTTGCATATAAATAAGGGAACCAACGACCGTTTTGCAATGAATTAATGCGACGATTCCCGTTATTCACTGTAACCACGAGGACTCAACATTTGGCTACGCTATGAAGCTTTTTGTCACTTCAATATTTAATACTCAAGAGAAATCTAAAACAAATCAAATAAATGCGATAAAATTATTTACATTTCTACAGTGAATGACAGTCATTCACTGAAGAAATTGTATATCCAAGCAAATGAAATTGCATAATTATATTGATCAATTTAATAGTAAAAAGTGTTTTACAGCCAGAAAGTGTTTAAAATAGAAATAATTTTTTTTTTGCCAACATTTGAAATTATTTAATCAATAAAAATGAATTTACTTACAAATGATCTTAAATTTTATGATTCAATTTATTTTGTAATGTTCAAAGAAAGTTTATCTCGAGTATTTATAAAAGGAGAATTTTTATTTAAAATATTTTTAAATGAAAGATTTTTTATTTATTATTTATATTTATAGAAAAAAGGTTATATCGAATTTTAAATTCCCTTCATATCTGCCCTTTGAATTTGTTTCATCGTTTATTAAATACATTTTCATCCCTAAAAACAAAAGCTTTTTTTAGATATATATTTTTATAGGTCTAACGCCATTGAAGCTCTTCTTGTTTTACATATTTTGACTGTAAATTGCTATATAATTATATTGACTCTTTATTTAAACGCGTAGCGTCTTTAATGAGTGACTATTTGATTTTAAGTGGAAAAAAAAAGATTTTTTTTATTTAGTCAAATACACTGAAGCTAAGTGGAAGATAAATTCATATTGATAATTCATTATTATTATTTTTCAGAAGAATAGGAGAATATTTGAAGCACCGTAATTTCCCCGTGGTAGAATAGCTCTTCAGAGAGGAAGGTCGTTTGTTTGATCATAGCAACCGCGGTACAATGGGAATTGCACTCTGCTACTCATTTGTAGGTGAGTATCCTTGAGAGTTTTCCGGGTTTTCTCTCTTGAAATACGTGATTATGACCCACTATCCATGGGAAGTTCTCCGAAAAGACTTTCTTGAACGAGAGGTTGTTTTTAACTGTCTCCCCTGTCATTCATTCGTGAACTGGATCTCCAATTTGAGCAGTTATCATAACTGAGGTCTCATGAGTCAAGATACAGCGACAGCGATAATCATAGAGACACAATTCCTCTATTTATTTCTTAAATTATTTAAAATATATTATCATCTCTGGAAAAAAACTGTTAAAGAGAATTAGTTTTTGGAGCATTAGGCCCCTGGTCTAATTCCAGTCACTCCGGAATAACAAGCGATGCATGTTGAACTTCTGCATGCACGTCTATAGAATTGAGAGCTCGGGATTCTTTTGGACTTCCTCTCTCGCGACACGATAATACAGGCAGCCCCCATTGTTTACGAAAACTCCATCACAGCGGATTAAAATTTGATTTCTTGATTTTGATGAATGTATTTATGCCTTCCTCAAAAAAATCGTTACATTTTTTTCCAAAAATTATTTTGTTCCTGAAAACATTAGTCAAACATTTGAACAATTTTATAAATTTAAATTTTATTAAAAGTAACTAGAATTTCTTTTTGTCATTACCTTTTATTCTGAAATATTTTAAAAATAGGATAATATATATATATATATATATATATATATATATATATATATATATATATATATATATATATATATATATATATATATATATATATATATAAATATAATCTGCTATCCTGGTCACCCTAAAATTTACAACAATGGCAATGACTACGAAGGTAAACATTCTGTAAAACTAAAACTAATTGAATTTTCAAAATTTAATGAAGAATTATTTACTTATTAAATATAACAATTTATAAAGAGTCTACTTTATTCTTCCTGGCAAAATGCATTATTTCCGATAGAATTCATCGCTAACTGTTACACATCTACAAAAATTATAAAATAAAAAGCCAAAAGGCGGCACCGAAGAATATTTACCTCACTATTGTGAATAACATTTTTGATGCATCCCTCGAAGCCTTCCCGAGTGTGTTGGTGTTGCCACCGATAGTCTGTCAAATATTGGTGATGAACACCCCCGAGTTGCAGAGGCGTGTTGACGTTGAGGAATTCATTGAAAGGCGGGATGTTGCTTTTAGTCTCGCATCTGGACCGATTGATCTTTGGAGGATCCGAATCTTCGATTTTGGCTTTTTGGCAGTTATCAATCACCAAGCGAACAGTCTGAAATTCCAGGTAAGTCAATGATGTCAATCAAAGGCATTCTTATCAAAAATTATTTAACACTGAATCAATAATATTTATTTTTAGTTAACTTATCCGTGATCATACAATGTACATAGTTATTTCTGTGATAAAAGTTATTACATTTATATAATTTACTAACAGTATTAATGTATATTAAAAGTAAAACTCTCTTTTGAATCAAAAAATTAATTAAATTTTTTTTTTTTTTTTTTTACTAATTTGTTTCCCGAGATTTGATATTTTTTTCGTTCAAAGAACAAAACTTATTGGCAAACGAACCAATCCGAATTTTGTGTGATGGTGATATACAATTTACTCATTAAGAGAGAGTTAACTTCGAAAATTAAATCCGCAATAGGTGGATTAATATTAAACTAAAAGGGTAGTAAAAATAAATAAGAATATTTTTATCTGTATTCCTGAAAATGTTGGTTCCATTATTTCACAAATTTTTGTTTAGGTTTGTTTTTTTATTAAATAACAAAAAAATTTGAAAACTTCTCCTGTAATCAATTTGTTAATATATTTATTATTTTGAATAACTATTTGTATTGTTTTTTTAAACTATAGCTTGCAATATTACTAACAGTTTTTCCATGTGAAAAATAATTTGATGAAGATCTATAATTTAAAGGTATTTAAATTTTATTACAAATATCTATTATCAGAACAAGTATCGTACTTGAGAGCTTCAAGCTGAAGACCACAGTGCTGCCAATTTAAATAAAAGCTTGGTTTATTTATATTCGACGTTAGGCGTTATACTTCGGGACTACAGTCGAATAAAATAAAAAGAAATTGATATTAAAAGTGATTAAAACTAAATTACAGTATCTACACATCATTTTTTGAAATCAAAATTAAGATTGCCACTTTAAACATATATGGAATATTTTATTAAAATAAAATTATACATGAATATTGTGGGAATATCATTTTGAAAGAGTTAGTCAGTTTGCAATATATTATATTCTGGTTCTACTTTGTTACCAAGTTCGTAAATTGTGGCTCCGATTTAAAATTATAAATACATGAATAATGCAATTGTTTTTTCTGTACACCTTCATTCACAAATCAATTAAATATATCAAGATATAAATACATCAAGTACAATAATAAAAGTATAAACTTCTTGATTTTACGTCTATTTCGACATGTAAAGTCACTGGTCTGTAGTAATTTCATTATCCTTACTTAAAAATGAAAATGCTTGATGAAAGACATTAAAAAATGTCACATTTACCTCTCTGTCCCAGAAGATATCAATCTGGTGCCACTCCCCATCACTCAGAGATTCGTCTACGTAGACCACAACCTCTGCCGTGCCGGAGCCGAAGTCGATGAGGAGGCGTGGCCTGCCGCTCTGCAGCTCCAGGGAGATGAAGTCCTGCACTGCCATTTCCCCGATGTCCGGGTTCGAGATGGGTCCGTTGTAGAGCAACAGCCCATCAGGCTTTCGGCTCATGAATTCGAGGCTCAGGTGGGAGTTCTCGCACTGCTGGAGCGATGGGAACCAGGCCCAACCACGGCCGTCGAAGCTGCGTGTCGTCATCTGGCACTGAGGACCAGCGTAACCGTCAGGACACTTGCAACTGTTCGGAGGATATCGAGCAATGAGAAAAGGGCCAAGCAACCCGACTGAACTGGTAAAGTAAACTAATTATAACTGTCAATAATTGCTGCAATTAATTATTGCACTCACCTCACACCGCCGTAGGATTCGAAGCACCTCCCACCATTGTGACAAGGCAATGGTCTTTTGCGACAGGTCTCTATCTCGGAGAAGTCCCGCGCTCCACACACACATTTTGGCTTGACCCATGTGTTGACACCAACAAATGAAGTTCGGTTGGCATTGACGACAATGGGCTGTCGATCGACCATCAGGAGGTTAGTGCAGCTTGTTTCGCAGTTGATGTTCTCAAACAAACATTCATCAATGCCTACCATAGTGATGTTAATACCCACTTCTTGTTCAATCTGCAGACAGAGTATACCATACATATTATATTAAATACAGAATCATTTTTAGAATATCGATTAAAAAATGGTGGTAAAACAATGAATACACCATAGATAATTAAATTATACTACAGATTTATTTTCGCGTAGGGTAAAAGGAAATTGCTATTTATACTTTTTTTCATACCAAAACTTTTCAGTGGAGCATCGGAAAACTCTGCTTAGAGATTCTTAGAACACATTTAAAAATCCTTTTACTGTACGTAATTGCGAAAAAGGAATGTAATATTGATTAACATTTGTATATCTCACTTAGGATATAAATCAAAATCAATATAATAGAAGATTTAAGTTTTCTTGAATGCATGATGCATCAGGGAAAATCCTATTTTTCATTATCATCAGCAATTTAGATTGATTTGATAGTAGAAAACAGCTTGATTTGAAAGAGTTTATACCATCAATACATTTGCTTTCATTTCAGTTCTAACAAGATTATTGAAAGTATAGATTACATATTTAGTTGGCATTTCAACATTCATATGCTTAGATTTAAGTCTTTGCATGTTACAACTAAGATTTTAGGCGTTTTTATTTATTCGAATTAATTCGGTTAAAGTCTATGGTCTAAAATATATTCCAGATCACTACATTTGTAATTCATTAGATTTTCATCCCCTCGAAATGAAAATCAAATCAGCTAATAATTAAACTGATAGTCAAACATCTGTTTATTCAGTTACAAGAGAGACATATTATTTTGTACTTAATATTTAATGACATGCAGCAGTTTTACACAAGTTATTTAAAAAAATCGATGAATGAAGACAGGCATGTATAAAATGGAGCAGGGTTGTCCTTACCAGTTCCCTGTTTAGGGCGACGATCCCATTGAGCATGCTGGCCTTGAAGTAAGGCGTTCGATGGGCAGCAAACCGGACATCGGTGATGGGTGGGCGTTCCTGCTTCAGAATGACGCTGAAGATGTCCACATTGTCTTTGCGAGTGGTGGTCAAACTGGCAATCATGTCTCGGAATTTATGGTATTTGCTCTTCACTTGACGGTTTTCAGTCCAGTTCCAGACACGAACAAAATCCTCAGCGCTGATTCCTATATGAAAGAAAATAACAGCATATATCAGTGACAAATTCCACTTGATGAGAAGTCACAGTCATTAAGGAAGTAATGAGAAAACGCTTGGCAATGTGATCTTTTGTACCAGATATTCTGATGGATCCAGAGTTGAAGATGGCCTCTTCTGGTATTTCCTTGACAGTGACGGAGACGTTGGCAGACACTTCCTGGGTGTGGACTCTGTCGTGGACCAGGAAGCGCAAGAAGTAGGTGCCACCGCTTGTTACGTTCTTCATGACAATGAGGCCAGTGTCCTTGTCGAGTTCAAAGTTGGGGTGGGCGATGTTGTTCTCCCAGTAGAATGATTTGTCTGGGAGATCCCAGTCGTCCAAGTCTTCAACATGCACTCTACCAATGGGAGTCGGTGGAGATTCACCTGCAAATGTTATCAGATTTCAAGGAATTATTTAATTATTCTTCCTTTTCATAAACTACATTTAGTGTACAGAAAAAGGTGAAGATTTTTAAAAAAAATTTTGTTGGATAATTTAGTAAGAAAAGTTTTATTTGTAGGATGATGAACATTAAGTTTCCTTTTTAATTATAATGAATTTAAAATTTCCTTTTACTATTTAAGAGTCAAAAATTTTCCCAAACGTGTTTAAAGTAATGAGAGAGAAGGAGGAAGGAACTTATAAAATGAAATATGCATTATAGAAAAATTTAATGTTATTCATCTTCACTTACCGATAACTTTTATGTTAAGGTTTAAAATTAGCAGTTTTTTTCTTTAAAAGTTTTTTAGTTTTTAAGTAGTTATTGGACTCTGAATTTTAAAAATTATCATTTAGAAGGAATCAATAATAAAACGATTTTTAGAAATGGGCAATAAAAATGGTATTTTAAAAGTATTTTCTGTGAAAAGTGAAAATTCTCGAATATAAATTATTCTTGTATTTTAATTGCGATTAAAATGCCTTAAAGCAGATTTTTGTTATACAACTCCGTAATGGACTTGAATATTAAAGCATTTATTCTATTTCCTAATTTTCATTCAATATCTAAGTTTTTAATATCTTCAAATCTTATTTCAGCATAAAATAGAGTAACACAGAAACATCCCTCTTCATGTTCTATCACTTTAAGGGACAGCTGAATGAAGAAAGATGGTGTCAAAGAATTAAATACCCCTAATCACATGTGGTACTTTTCAAACAGCTATCAAACGAATAGGTATTGATGAGGCAATATTTTTCCTTTGTCCACACCATAACAGAGGAGAGTCCTTAGAGAATATATAACATGCATAAAAATATCTGGCAAAGGCGATATGGGATTGAATAAAAAAGTTTAAGAAGAGATAATTTTCTCAATATATAAATCTCATATGAATGGGTAGTAATAAACACCATGTGATGATGAAGTTATATTCCACTTAATTCTTAGTATTGGTTTCCATGGTAACAGACGTTAAAATTCATAACACGTCAATTACGAAGAAAAAACCATAAGCATTAACTCACTGCCGATTTGAAATGTAACTAACAAATTGTGTAATGCAGATTACTTATATGTGAGTACATATGTAGTACGGTATTTGAAACATGAATACAGTACATATTTATATGATAATATAGATACGTTTCTATGCATCTTTTAGAGTGTTTGCTTTACATTGGAGACCCTAGTTTAACATTTATATGAAATATAATCCTAGAAATCCAAAAATAGATAATTCTAACTCTATCTATTGATCAAATGTTTAGTGTTAGCGCAATGTATTGAGTAGAATAAAATGACTAATTCTTTAAGTTTGGACAGACTACATATAATCGCATATGTAAACTTCCTTATTTGTAAATAAATTAATGACAAAATAATCTTAGTTTAGTTTGGCTTAGTTATCGATTCACTATTAGATTTTGAACACCAGAGCTAATTTTATCGAAACCTATAAATTTAACTGAATTCCGAATCACTACAAACTCTCATGACTGAAGCGGAAATCTAACTAATGAATTGTTTTATTGAAGACAAAAGCCATAAACACAGACAATTTAATGATATGTTTTTAGGATTGATTAGAATGTGTAAAGAGTATTTTTCCGAGTTTTGAACAATTTTATCGAAATCTAATTAATTATGTAATGACACACATCTAAAATCCTTTTTATAAATTAAATGGAATTTCATGAAAGTCCATGATAGTGTTGTTATACACAATTTTTATATGTAATATTATAAATTTAGACACAGATTATATTGATTCCATCTACTGATTAAACTTTGAATATAGATACGATACAGTGAATGAAATAAAAGGCGATCGTTCATCTGAACTTCTTGCAATGAACTATACGATCTCAAAAGTTTTAGTTCATTGTTTTTGAATATAAATACTTATTTGTTATATTAGTTTTAATTTAAAATCATATTATTAAAATAATTGAATTAATTATAATTTTATATGATTCTACATTTAAAACATAATACGAGTAGAGTGTAAATCGATACACTATAATGAATCAAAACGGATATTTTGGACGAATTTTAATCAAATATAGCTGCTATAAATCTAATGTAAAATAATATCATTTTGTTTATCTTCCAAGTAATAGCCTTTAAAGCAAATTAAAATAATTCTGACTCTCACCTAAATCAAGAATGATAATTACGCTCCAAAAATTAGCCCCATCCACCCACCCACCACTCACCTGCACCAGCTCATAAATCAGTTTCGATTAAATTCAAAAACTCTTAAGAAAATAAAAGATCCGGAAGATCCGATGTCAAACAATTTTAGAGACACGCGAGAACGTGAGATGTAATTAAAAAAAAAGAATTTCTCATCTTCTGGAAGTCATGATTCTTTATTTGAATCCCCCCTCTCTCGGATGATTAGAGAGAGCGGGGGCGAAATTAGAAAAAGATTGCCGGTAGACTAAAAACAGTTCAGAATCAATACGCTTTCGGAAATAGATTGCTTTTGGAGAAATTAATTCCCTTCTGAACTCATTTTGTTCAGAAATTTCTAATAATTCATGTTAAATTTTCTAATGCTTGAAAAGTTTTTTTTCAAACTTTTTCAATCAGTGAAAGACTCTTATTTTCTTAGAGACTCTTTAATTTTTTTTGGCTCGTTTTTTTATCAATCATAACTTTTAAAAATTAAAATTTTTGCTTCCTGCCGCAACAAGTAAGCTTTCATTAATGGGAAAATCATTCCGAAGTATATCAAGATTATTTGAATCCTTCAAAATATTATTAAATCGGATTAATAGATTTTCGTTGCACGATATTCATTAAATTTTTCGAAACGCCGATTTCCTTCTTGAGAAATGAAATGGGAGTCATCTTAGATGTATTAATAGCTCATCGTGTATTTTCATAAAAAAATGAAAAGGTAATGAAGTTAATTTTAGTTGTTGTTGTTCTCGTGTCCATGAAAATAGTGTAGATAACAGATAATAAGGAAAGTCTCTAAATTCCATCGAAAGTCTGGTAATTTTAGTATTTTAGGAATTCACGGCCATATGCATTTTAATTAATGCAATGAATTATATATGTTACAGGTACCAAATATGTGATATGTGCGTGGATGAAATAGGCAAATGTAATGGTGATCTTCAATTGCTTAACAGAGGTTTGAGTCGAACCTGAAATTCTCTACACCTAACATCTCTGTACCAGATTATTTTATATTCATGTATACAAACGTATATATACAAAGCACGCATTCATTTGTAACAATAATAATTATTTATTAATACTATATAATAATTTTTGATAATGTATTGAATTAAAATTGGCCATAAGAAATGAATTCTGACCCCTATAGCAGTTCAGAATTCCTTTTGTTAAATTAAATTACATTGCAGTCCATGTTATATTAAAGATATAATTCTTGAGATATAATATATAATAATTTTTGAAACTTTCTCTCAGAGCAATACAGTTTGAGAAGTCGACTCACCCTTGAAGTTGTACACGAAAATACTCTTGCTCCCAGGGTGCATTCTGTTGTCGTTGACGTCACCTATGATGACAGTGAGCGTGCTGGTGCCCGTCATGGCCGGCGTGCCGCTGTCCTTGATCACGATGGGCACCAGGTACTCCTTCTGCTGTTCCCTGTCAAAGCGCTCTTTTGACGTTACGATGGCCATACCATCGCCATTAGCACCAGCTGCAGGAAGAAGCAGAATGCAGTTTTACTTTTAAATTTATAAAAAAAAATTTACATACATCCTAAAGACTAGATATGATTACTTGTATTATATATATATATATATATATATATATATATATATATATATATATATATATATATATATATATATATATATATATATATATATATATATATTATAAGTTCCATATATATGTTTTATACTTTGCAGTTGAATGTTTACAAAAATGAAAACTGTTGTATAATGTTTTTTTACTACATTCAGCATTTCTTTCAGATGGACTAGAATTGCATTAGAGGATGTAATGGTGGATTGTATAACCGGAAATCCGGAAAACTTCAAAACATTCACGCTCATAAAAATGGATTCAGAAATGTAATATGCTTTTCAGTGTTTCCCAATGGATAGTTTCTTTGTTAATCTATTGTACATATATGCGGATATACTATTTTTAAAACACGTAACACATATTATGAGATTTCTATATCCCCAACAGCAAGTAAAATTTGTATGCAAATCCAGTTCTTCTACTCGGGCTACAAAAGTTAAATACAATATGCAAGTTAGAAAAGTCTTCATTTTGATGTCGAAATTAATAATGAAAAGTTTAAAACGAAAGCTAAATTTTTTTTTACTACTTTTAATTTTATTTTTGCAAATGTGGTAGAATTACCGCAGCCACGGTAATATTAGTAATGTTGTGAAGAAGTCAAAAATTACGTAATTGGTACACGATTTATATATGTCTTTCTGAGTGAAGCACGTTCTGAAACTAGATGACCACAAGATTTGCAAAAATTCATTCCAAACTACTCACAGTGTGTTTTAAAAAGCCACAAGGGCTTACGTTATACCCCAATGCTTTGCAGAAAGAGTTGCGAGTCTTCAATATCTATGAATATATTGTCAATGTTAGACCAAACATTTGCTCTTTTAACGAAACAGGTAGATTCGATTAGAGTTCCAATTAGGTTGTGGATCAATTGAAAGTATTTTTAAAGAGACGAGCCCCTACATTACATGCTCCATCAATAGAATGGATGAACTTAGTATAGCGATTTCTTTTCATGTAGTTTCTGGTAATTTGAACAAAAAGGCTTAAAAAGACATTCTGAATATTCGAATACTTCTGATACTCTGTCAATGGAATTGACAAGAGCTATTTCAAAGACATCCCCGTCGCAATGCTATATTGCAACCTTTATCAAACACAAAGGTATCAGTATATAATTACACAATATCTTTTTTTCCCATGCTCAAATTCCTGATTAAACCCCCTACATAACATTGATGGGACAAGTTAACTTGGCGTTTTCAGATAGGAAGCCCTTATCGAAATTTACAGAAAGACAAGAAATATTCTTGAAGGGCATACAGGCCCATACTATGAATCGAAACTTTACTTTCAACAAACTAAGAAAAGCAACTGCGTCATAAGAGGAATATTCCCCATATTACATCACGTATTCTTTCCATAGGCATTTACAAACTTTAAAAAACTCATGATTATATTCTGGTGCTTAATGAAAACAATTTGAGTTATAATAGATGATTTGTACTGTTGCAAATAAATTGAGAGTTTTCATTATAGACTGAAAAAGTTAAAAATAAAATGAACGTTAACTTCACCGGATTCATGTATTGCTTCAAATATCTAACTACATTTCTAAAATCATATAACCCCCAGAAAAAAGGAAGTTTTCCATCATCCAAAATAAACCAATAAATTAATCATTTCTTAAATCAAATATGATAGAATAAATTAATAAGCGTTGTGGAAAATTGCAGACAATGTGGGAGATAAAACTTTGCTTATGGATATTTAATTTTATTTTTGACATCTCTATATATATTTGACATCTCTATATATATCTTAAAACATTAAGCTTCCAGGACCGCCCAAAAGATGTTTGATTGATCAACGTGTCATTGAACGTGCCATTTTTGTATGTTTGTATAATTTCGAGGCGTATCTCGAGAAAAGAATAAGTAGTGGATAACATAAGTTGCAACTGTTTGGTTACGAAGAAGAGCTCCATGAAGCTTCTACCATTTCACTTTACTGTAATTGACATCTGTTAATCATATGTATCATTTATATCTATATTCATTTTTCATCTATTAATCTATTCATCATTTGTATTTTTAATTGTGATTGTTCTATCTTCCCAGTAACAATTATGACTTCTACTATTCTATCTTTTTCTACATTTTAAATCATAGTCATCTATATTTGTTATTTACACTCTATATATTCTCCATGCACTTGTATATTGTGTTCAGTCTCTTCCTCTATGTTGCTGCTCTATCTTCTCAACTATAGTTACAGATCCTGCTGATTTTCATTCTCAGTATTAAAACTGACCTGCATGGCAGTTGTATAAACTATATACTAAATATTTTCATAGAAAAAATAATTCGTCCTGTCGATCAAGCTTTGCTATCGATTGTCACAACGATCATTGTTTGACTTTTTCCTGTATAGTTGTAGTTACTGTAATTGTCTATCTATACATTATCATTAGTCCATTTACTATCTGATTTTTTCATCTATAATTAAAATTGTCATTATTCTTATTTTAACATAATTATATATATATATATATATATATATATATATATATATATATAATTTATTAACAAAAATTGTATTTAAAAAATTACTATTTAACAAAAATAGAAAAATGATTGGATTAGAAAGTTGCAGTTGCGAAGTCACTGAGACCTGTCGGATGAACTCCGTGTTGTAGCAAATAACATTAAAAGATACTCACTTGGCTCGTGTTGGACCTCAAAGAACTGCTTGATGATATCGGGAGCGTTGGGGTCCATCCTGAAAGTGAAGGGAGGTCCGTTCCCTTTGGAGCGGTCGTCGTCGTCCGTGGCCAAAATCTCCTCCACCTTCTGGGGCGGCGAGTGCTCCATGATGACGGGCCGGTAGTCGCGCAGGAATCGAGGGGCGTTATCGTTGATGTCGCTCACCACCACCGTCAGCGTCGCGGTCGCCGTCCGCGGAGGTGTGCCTGAGAACAGAAAGCACGTGGCTATAGCAGTAATTAACGGCACAGGCACTATTAAGATTTATTTCTCACTTAAGACCTGAGTAAAATGCATACAGAACAAGTAGTACCTTTTTAATTCAGCCAAAATAACCATTATTCTTTCTGTTTTGATGAAGAGCAGTGAATGGTCAATACCATGACAAGATTAATATTGTACCTAATGTTTTCAGATAACATATCATTTAAAATGGACTATAAAATATTTTAGTAAATTTTTTGATTTTTTATCGTGTATGGATAGCTTAAAAAATGGAAGCTGTTGTAAAATGTTTCTGAACACCCATGTTTTTCCATCGAAGGGGATTCTTTTCATAGCTAATATACCCTATTTATGAGTCGCAAGAGTTTGGTTTCCTTTATCGCTAAAGGATTTCCATACGGGAGATAATGACAGAAATTTGATATTTAAATTGAACTTTGACACACAATAAATACCCATGTCTAAAGTGGGAATTATAAACCAGATTTCCATGAATTGAAGATCAAGACAGTAACCACCCAGCTGCCAGATTGGTGGACAAAATATGGAACATTCTCAAACACTCATCTTGACAGACACGCTGTGGTACCTCGCAAAGTTTTTTGATTCAATTACCATCTAAAAGGACTTTTCATACTAGTAAGCCGTATTCATATGCCACAAGGCTGGAAATCTGGGAAAAAGCATGTCCCAACAGACGTGCATATATAACTCGACATTCTCACTCGTTATGTGACAATGACTAAGATTGAACCTTCTATCCATTAACGTAAAGAGCGCGACCCTGTAAATACAGAAATCCTCCTTATGACACGGTATATTAGTTCCACGTTTTAGGAAAACGCGTTGTACGAGTATTCTCGTAAAAAGCGCTCGTATGACCTCGCCATAACGCGCTATGTACAAATGATTCAACTTTTCTTGTTAAAGGGATTTTAAATCGAATGTTAAGGAAAAACTATGTAATGAACAAAATAGAAGCGTATTCTTAAAATAAAATTAAGAACTTTTTAAATAAAAAACTTATGCAAATGTAACTACAAAACAATTCATTTCAAATAAATCAAATAACTCCAAAAACAGTTTTATTATATGTTCATTGGCTGTAGGAGCTATCTGAAATAAAGTTCCACTGACATCTTTTTTTGGTAGAATGCTGTGAAAGGTCAATAATTTAATTTTATTAGAACACAATTGACACACTATGCAAACGTACACGAAATGGATTGTAAACTGTACAGATCATTATACATTTCGTAGTACAGAAATGTAACGTGTAGAAGCAATGCGTTATAGGAGGGACAAGAAGTCGCGTCATATGAAAATGTGTTACAGGGGGATTACTGTAATCCTATGTAGAGCTCAATATTTTAGATTTATTGAATGAAATTTAAGGATCGATTAATGAAATTCATTCATTTGTTTGTACTGTAAAAGGAAAAAATATAGGTGCGGTAAAGCTGAATCGAATATTATCAAAAGATTTTCTTTTTATTATTGTGTTTCTTTCTCTCTCACTTACCGTCGTCAATGGCCAGAATCTTCACCTGGTGTCTCGGCGTCTCCTCCCTGTCCAGGGTTCTCTGTATGCGGACCACTCCGTTCTGATCGATCCTGAATTGCCTCTTTTTGTCCGACGACCGGTCGATGGTGTAACTGCAATCGATACACAAAGAAACAAACGAATTAAAAACACCACAAAGAGGAGAAAAGTTCACGGGAAAAGATAGAGAGAGAGAAAAAAAAAAAGAATCGCACCGTCTATAAGTGATGGCCAAACTAATGCCTATGAATCTATACAATTCTTTTCCTCGACAAAAAAAAAGATTTGTTTCGGTGGTCGGGTGCATTATGTTCTTCTTTTCTTGGCGCTTCAAAGGACGACAGGGAACGTTCTTTGTTTTGAGTCATTTGCTTATATAGAAAAAGAATATCGTAGTGGGTGGCAGGGGGTGAACTGGGGAGTTAATAGCCATTAGGGACGACCGCACGAGAAAGTGCTTTCAATTTCAAATTTTTTTTCCTTTTTATCCCTTCATCTAACCGAGTGTTTTCAGCGAGGCTTCCCATAAAATCTTCCGAAAGAAGTACGAATAGGATGTATCATTTCGGAAGGAGAAGACCCGGATGAAATGCAGTGAAAGAAACTGTTATTGTTTTTTGATATGTTCCCGATACTGCTTTTATTGTATTACACACACACAAAAAAAAGGAAAAGCGCATTTCATTCGTTTTGGCTTTTATAAGGCCTCAAAAGGAAAGGAAAAGAAATAAATAAGATTACAAAATAGAAAGGATTGTTAAACACGCGCATAAAATTACTTATTGAATATGCATGCTGGAAACTCGATGCAAATGATGTTAGAAAAAGTCATTGGACATATGACTTAGAGAATCGTAATATGACAAAAAGTACGATATAAAACGCATGTGGAACATGGATTTTGATTGTATTGTGTTATATGTATTGAGGCACAATGTTCAGACACTTTTAACGGCTTAACTGATGGCTGTACTAGAATGTAAGAATTGCTGCTCATGAAAGGTGTGCTTACGTGTCGAAAGGAGCAAATCCGAAAAATTTTGAAGCATTTATCCCAATAAGTGTGCATACATATAAAAAACATGGCATATGCTTCGTGTTGTTTAATAGTGTCATCCGTTGATAAATTCTGTTTTTAAAAGCATCGTCCTATTTCTATGTTTCGTGAAACTGATCGAAATACATTTCCGTTTCTTCAAGTATTTTAAAAGTAAGAATCGTTTTTTAATTCATTATCAAACAATAAAAGTAACATGCGGGGGAAATTTTCATAAATATCTCTGATATTTATGTCTTACAAGGCAGGAAATCTGAAACACTTTGAAACACAGATTCCTACAGATCTGTATATGCACGATGCTGAGATATATAAGTACCAACCTGCGTTACTTAAACAATGGTGTCCACTTGAATCTTCCACTTAGGATGATTTGGTTCTACTACCAAACATCGACGAGCTCAACTGAAATAATAGTTGTTCTGAGTTATTACAGAAATAGGAATAACCTAGAAGCCCCTTATTGAACAAAGAAAAAGCGTTTCTGCGAGGACACTTTGTACTTGTAATGGGAAGATCCACGCGCGAAAGGAGAAAAAAAAACAATAAATTTAAAACAAATGTCCGGATATAAGGCCATGGAAAAGCAGAAACGCAGAATCTGTCACCCGTTGCTTAACTGTATCGTCCATTGTCATCCTCTAATGATTATGATCCTAAGACTAGATCAAAGCAACAATGGAGAAAACATCTACCTGAACAGAAAGTATGGAGGAAATAGATCACCGTTTTGTTCAGTTGTGGCTGTGAGATCAAGTTTAATGGCATGTACACTGAAAATCATGTTTCTACTCTTAGACAGGCCACAATTTGCTTCTTTCTAAATACTTGGAACAATTACGGTATAATATATATATATATATATATATTAACACATTTTTTTATAAATCAAGTTACATTAGAGTTATACTGCAAAGAAATATTTTCAGTTTATATAGTGGAATATTTATGATTAATGTACACACGCACTTTTTTGAAAAAAAATTGAGTAAGAGTAGTTAAAAAGAGTAGGATTTACATTTGATATATAAATCATAATGGATTACCAAATATGGATTCTTTTCAACAACTGCATGCAAATCTTTCAAAAGCAATTTAATACTTTTATGCGCCAACTAAAATGAGTTTTTCACGTCACATGGCATACCAATGTCGCCAATGCATCGTTTCTTAATGTGGCGGTGGAGGGTTTTCTTCTCTTTTTCTTTAAGGGACATTAGCCGCCAACAGGACACTCGGAAGACGGAAAGTCCTTGAAACTTGAAAAATGCCAACACACTTTACGGCCTCATTCCTATTCAGGAGAGATGGTCGTTGAGAGTCGTAAAATTTCTGGAGTTTACACTAGCTTCGTGGTGGGCAGAGAACGCATACAAATTGGTGGATTAAATCTTTGAATCAGAAATCGAAGCCAAGAGGTCCAGTTCCCTTTTTGACGAAAGTGTGCGGGATCGTAAACGCCAGTGCAAGATCAATTACCATATGATTAACGTTTGAAAGATGATGATTATCTTTCTGAAGATTCTGAAGACACGATAACATTTTTAAGAGTGATTATTTAATATTCAAAGCTTTTCAACAATTTTATTATATGGAAATCTATAAGCGCGCATTTAGATGCAATTTTTTTCATAATTTTCACAGCTAAATTGACACTCATAAATTTTAAATAAAAACAATTTAGCCCTAATTTAACTCGAATGAATTTCTGAATAATTTAAACACTTGAAATACAGTTTATTAAGTCTTCCAAGCGGAGCAGACACAAAAAGCTAAGAACATATTCTCAGCAAATGAACATGTTGTGATAATCTTTCATAGGTAATGCATTAAATTCACTTCTCATAAGGGAGAAAACCGGAAAATTGTAAACCCCTCAAGATATGTACGCAGTAAGTATAAGTAGACCCACCATCTTCTATAATTAAAAAAAAGCCTTGAATTTAATCTGCTTTGGTTTATGTGGCACACAACAGTCATTGTTTGAACTCAGAAGTTAATCAGACTGGCATCTACAGTTTAAAGTGGATTCCAAAACACCAAAAGTATCCAAGTCTGATCTAGAAATCAAAATCATAAATTATTGGATCAAAGAAAAAATGTCTAACCATTCAGCTGGCAGTTTGGCAAGATTTGATCCGGGTCCTTCCACCCCAAATCCACAATGAGCCGAGACGGCTAGTTTAATTTAATTGACAGTTAAAACAAAATTTAGTTACAAAATAAAATGTTGATATTCACATTAATTTCGAAAGAAAATAAGATGATGACTTTAGAAATACGTAACGGAATTTGTTTGGGTTGTTGCACTACAGTCATTACTTAGCACAAGATTTAATTCAAGCAGAATCTACGGTTTGAATTAGATTTAGAGCTGCTATAAATATTGACACCCAAGACGGGTTACAAACTTAAAAACATTTAAGCAGAAGCTCTGATCATATCTTGCTTGTTTTAGATGTTAAAAATTTTTCTCCCACAATTTGATTTAAATGCAAAAGATGCTTCAGATTTTCCTGGAATTTCTAATAAAAAGAAGATTGAATTTTGCTTTTGTGAAACATAGAGACATTTATTTTAGAAATATTATAATAAAGTTTACATTATAGAATTTATATGTATATATTGCATTAGATTAATTGCCCTGAACGACTAAGAAAGATGTCCCAAAAAAGTTTACAAGTTTGATACCTTCTTTCCTTTATGAAAGTGCTACATAAGTGTTCCATAGCCGACAACTAGAAATCTCATACGCATTTGGAACCTTGAGTAGAAACTTACTTTGAAGTTTTTGTTTGGTTATCATTTTATTTTTATCATATGGGTAAACTTTTCATGCATAATATCTGTGAAGTATGCACGTTTAAAGATTTAAGATAATATAAACTAAAAATAGCTCTTGTGGAGAGGAGGTTACTAAATGCTTGTGGAGAGGTTAAAAATTGAATGTCTGGAATATTGCCTAGTATTTAAGGACTCAATTAATCATCCCATATTTATATACTTCTAAATAAATTAATAATAAAAAAATTTGAATAAAGTTTTATGATTTCAGTGCCATCTAGAGATATTTATTTTACACTATTAGGTAAAGTGAACCATTTAAGAATAAGATGAAGACTAGAAAAAGCAATTATCCTCACCTGACTCTGGACTTCCCTCCCTGGTCTGCATCGGTGGCTCGGAACGTCGCCAGGCTGGTGCCAATGTCGGCGTCTTCTTTCACAATCACCTCGATGTTGGGCTTCTCGAATTCCGGCTTGTTGTCGTTGATGTCTCGCAGCCGGACGCGTACTTTGGCGTAATCCACGTGATAGGGTTCGGAGGATTCTCCCCCATGATCACTGACTTGGATGGTGATGTTGAAGCCAAAGCGCTGTTGCAAATCCTCGAAGTCCAAGGGCTTAAAAAAGAATAACATTACATGAAATTCCAGCCAATATACACGAGAATGAATGAAAAAGCAAATTACATTTGGCGTCAGTTGACGATTTATTAAAAATAGATCTTAGTAATTTCGTAGATTCAAATAATAGATTATATGATTACAAGAGTTTAAAAATATAACAAAATGGTGACTCTGTGTGTGTGTGATTTGACCATTAATAATTCAACGAATGAATACGCAATATATTTTTATGTTATTAACTATTTAATATTTAATAACCGGTTGTGATTCTCATGATAAACTAAATTGCAATCAGAGATTTTCTACGATAGTGCTCTCAACGTATAACTGGATTACACGCAAGATATTATTATCCCATTGACTGCAAACAGGAGATAAATTATACCATGCCTATTTATTTTGACTCAAAATTCATCATTGAGTCTTAGAACGATAGTTAGAGGAAAAGATGAGTCACTTTTTAACCAAGTAACGATCCAGCCTATAACCAGCTCCATTATATGTAAGGCGAGTTTCTATAATGTAAGGAATCCGATAAACTAATCCTTCTGGACGTTACCCGAAAAACGACAATCGACACCATAGCTTCGAAATCTGCAGAACTGTCGCGTTACGCCATTTGAAAAATCGATAGTAAAGCCACTTAAACAATCCATTGATTATCACTGTCAGATATCTGCGTTCCCAACATTTATGATTAATGCAAGTGAAGTGAATGGATTATTGAGTAATTAGTAGTTGAAAGACATTTCTGCGTGACATTGATTTCTCTCGAAGTCCACAGCCGGGTAGAGTTGAGGAGTTCAAGTTCAGAGGAAACTACCGATTTGCCGTGGCTTCTGCTTTTCTCAACTGAATCATTAATCAGTTGATAGAGAGTTGTGAGGAGTGCAGAAGCTGCCCCCGCTAATAATGCTTTAAGACATCAATCAATAGATTTTCCTGACGCTGACCTAATGAGGATGGACACCGACCATCCAGAAAGGATTGAATGCATGCGATGATAACGATGAAGGGAAAGATTAGCTGGTGTAATTCCATCGTGTGTTATTTTATTTTTTTAAAACTAAACACACTCAAACGTAATGTTTGGTACAAATCAAGTCGAAGTTTGAAAATTGAAATAAAAATTTGAAGATTACAGAAACGTAATGTTTAGTAATATTCTGACGATAACTAGTATAATTATTCTTAAATTATATTAATAAAAAAGTTACTATTTGAGAAACTGTAGTCTATAAACTTTTAAAAGTATTATCATTGGTGTGGATTATCATTATTGATTTGAAATCTGCCATTCCAGTTAACTATTGTTTCTTACCGGAACCATAAGATACCAGCTTGGGAAGAATCATTCTTAAAAGAAAAACCATTTCGATACTATATGAGAATTTAGTTTAATGGAAAAAAAGTTCAAAATTGTCTTAGTGATAAAAATTCCAGTTTTGGTTGTCTACATATCTTAATGTTCTCACAGAATATAAATAATAAAATACATTATGCACATATAAAAAGAATGTTGACCTCAATTTTCACTTTTATCTGTTTTATATATATTTCATGCATTGAAGTTCTATAATGCTAATGCAAAATAAGATTGTACTAATATTCCTGCAATACATAAGAAAATATATGTGACTGTTTTCCTAAATAAACTGTGGACGGAAATTTATTTAAATCAGCACAATCATTTTTTTTCATTAATTCCTAAATTCTACGCAGTTTTTACAAATATTGCATATTATAAGTATAGAGAGGTGTATTTTAAAAAGTAAACGGCGTACTAAAAATCATTTTTTTACTGTTTAATTTAATATTCAGGTATATAGTTCAATTGAAATACAGATTTTACTCTAAATGAAAACTGTTCAACGTTTAAACAACCAGTTAAAATGGAGATATTTTCGAAAATGATTTTTCTCAAGAAGATATCAGACGATGATAACAAGGAATTATTATTGCCATTGGATCAGCTAATAATGAATCAGATTTTTCAAGTTTACAATATTTCTTGGAGTTGATGGTAGTAGTATTAAAATATTAGATTAAGTTTGTTCAATTAATAAGACTTTTACAGATATACCTTAGAAATAATTATACACGTAATCATTGTTTTAATCGCAATTTTACATAATTGATTTCGAAAATACTTATTGTAAATTATGTGAGAAAATGCTTTGTAAAATGTGAAGCGATGTTTATATTTCTGGCTACAGCTTCATGAGCTCTTAAACATTGAAGAAATTGTTATATTAAAATGAGAATTATCGCCTCAAGCAGCAAAATATTCAAACACCATGCGACAATGTAAGTATTGAGAGATGATTAATTTAGCAATATTAAGAGTGGATACTTTAAATTTTGATGATATGTTGCTGTTGTTGTTACTTATCATATTTGGACAAGCCAAGCTTACTAGCCCACTTCTATGAGAAATTAAGTCAGAAGGGTGTGTTTTTCGTTTAATCAGAGCACCACAAAGATGAAAGTACGTCTTTGCTCTAAGACTCCTCCGATAGATGGCACTACCAGAGGATCCACTCCCTCCATCTTGACATTGATTTGGAGGGGAAGAAAATTTTCACCAAATCATTACACCCTTGGTAATTGCTCGACGACAGATCACAGTACTTTCGATTCCACAGATTTAATGAGCACGTATGTCGCCTGTTCTCGGTGGGTCTTTGGCGGCATCGATAATCAAAAGAGATGTTGTCTAAAATATGTCTCAAAAAGCGGTCAATTTTGGTTCACTAGAGCTTATTCGACCGGAATCTTGGGTATCACTATAAATAGCAATACTTATGTTAGGAATCTAATCCATTATTGTGAAACTGAAAGATAAAATGCAGGAACATTGGATACCTATAGATATGGACAATTTTGATGGATTCAAAAACTTTCAGCATCGAAATGAACTCACCTTGGCAATCTTAAGCGATCCAGTTCCGTCTGAATTAGTGACCATGGTGAACTTGTCAGCCCCGAACGCATTGTCGATGACCTTGTAACTGAAACGGTTCGTCTCCAGAAGATCCCCGTCGTTCACCGACACCACGAGGATGGGCGTCTCTGGGATATTGTCTCCTTCCGTCTCGTCCACTTCCACTTGCCACTCCTTCTTGGTGAATTCCGGTGGCATGTCGTTGATGTCTTTGATCTTGATGGTCGCCGTCCCCGTCCCTGAAAGCACACAAACCAACGCATTGCAGCACACATTACAACCACTTCTATGGATGCAACACAGTTAAATCACATCTTTACGGTAATCTTTAACTATAACATACATTTACGATCAAGTTTAACATGACAGTAAATGTATTATTATGCTCCATTTTCCTGTACATGTTACAGGTCAAGTGTAATGTGATGCAAAGTTACCCATGTTCCGATTGTTTTTAGAAATGGTGGATATTTTCTATTAAGTATGCCACATTCAACACAAAACAATTTCGATGATAGTTAATATCTAATTGCTTAAAAAATTTATTTTTTATTATATTATAAAAAATTTAATCTTGTGAATTTCTGCGTTAAGATTGCGGATATCTAAGATATTAGTGAAACCTGAAAAATACCGTAGCATGGTCAGAAGTCCTCGTGAATTTGAAAAGAAAAGCAATTTGTGAAATAAGCATTGATTTCTGCTGAAAGTCTGATTCTGCATCCTATTTCTGTGTCATTAATCAATCTGATATTATTTATCGATTCATTTTTGATTTTATTATCAATTCATATCGATTTATGTTGATTTCAAGTTATTTTTTTTTACAAATGAAATTTATTAAAACAGAGATTTCCACATAACAAACTTTTCAGTGCAACATAATCTTCGTTAACTCAGATATTACAATCATAATTTCCATTATGGTGATAGCTCGATATAAAAACTCTGCATCATTGTGATTTCAGTATTTTCAGCAAGCGAGGTATGTATATATTTTAAATATGAGAAAGCTGATGTTACTTTATTTTTAAGTAAAAAGGGCCATCTGATTTTAACGGATTTTCTTTGCTACTTACAGTCATTTATTACACATATTTTTATCTGGATTAACAGTCTAAAATGCTTTTTAAGAGTTTTAAATACTCCTAGTAAAGTGGAAAACTCTTTTTGAATACATCAAAGGTTCATTCATGTAACTGATTGATACTTTTTTAAAACTTAACCAAAAGTTGACCACTTAAATTAGGTCAAAAAGTTAATATTAGGTTGGTGCGTATGAAATGTCGGATTCTTAAGTGATTGTATAAAACTGCATATCTTTCTTCAAAAGCTGTTTATTCAATCAAAGTATGCTCCATTCGCTTCAATACACTTCTCCCAACGATATTTTAAAGCGTAGATGCCTGTCTTAAAAAATTTTGGTCTTTAGAATTAATAAACTCTGATATCGAGTTTTTAGACTGTCTTCATTTTCATAGTGTTTGCCCCTTAAAAACAGCTCTCACACGTAATGATCCGATCGAAAAAGGGCTCTCGGTGAAATCGGGTTAGCAATGATGAGTATACGTTTAACCGATCCAGCTTATTTCGCTCTGTCAGTGCGTGCGGTACCCACTTGTCCATCTTCTTAACCTTGCCAATCTCAGAAAGGTGTCTCAATATCGTTGTATGGTCAACTTTCATCCTGATAGCAAGTTCCCTCGTGGATACGGCTGGATCCGCTTCCACTAGAGCCTTCAGGTCATCATTCTTCACAGACGTTTTGGGTCTTCCGCGCGGCTCATTTTGCAGTGAAAAATCGCCAGTCCGAAATTTTTCGAACCAACGCTGCACTTTCCGATCGTTAACCGTATTCTCCCCAAACGCTTGGTTTATGTTGCGTGCAGCTTTTGCAGCACTATTACCAAGTTTGTACTCATATAAGAAAATGACGTGAATGTCGGCAGAATTCATATCGGCAATAAACTCAAAAGAAATAAAAAAGGGAAGACCTTCGAGAAAACCTATTTTGCTGAAATGAGTCTCTGGCAATGGACAATACGAGTATGAATGAGGTTATGCCAAATACAAAAGTATAACGAAAACAGGGAGGAAAACGTCCGCATGTAAAGAGAATCCGACATTTCATACGCACCAACCTAATATTAAAAAGAAATGTTCTTAACAACAAATTAAATTAAAATTTCCTTGGATTCTTAACAAATGATTGGAGAGATTTCCTTATCTAAATTACTATTTAAATTTTTTTCATGAAAATCTAATACCATTTTTAACACATTTTTAGAACAATTTCGATAAGGAATTTAAAAAAAGTAAATGCTTTAGAATAAAAACTTTTGGCAACAGCTTATTATTTGAAATGAGAAATATCGTCTGCTACTTTTAAATTTATTCTTCTTTCAAAATGTCGCATGTAAACAAGCTGTGGATTGAAGGATATGTTTTAGCACTTTCCGAAGAGAAATGTTCTTATTCCAGAATTCAAAAACGTTGTGAAATGCATGGTATTAAAATTTCTTAGTGTAAAATAGGCATCATTATTAATCGGACAGGTAAAAACCGTCAATCATAATTTCTACAGGGAAAAAAGACTCCAAACGAATATCCGAAAAAGGTATGTACTGTTTCAAATGTTTCTAAAGTGAAATCACTGGTAACAAGAGAAAATCCGCCAACACAGAAATCAATTGCAAAGTCTTTAGATACATCTGTAGCAATAATAAATAAAATAATAAACCAATATTTACAACTTAAAAAAGCTAAAAAACATAATGTTCATCAGCTTTTGCTGAGACATGTGACTCAACGCAAAACATTTGTAGAACCCTTTTATGAAAACCATTTAGCAGGAGATAAGTGGAATTGCATTGTGACCCTTGATGAAGCACGGGTTTACCTAAATGACTGCAACAAAAAATGGTCTATTTAATATAAAAAACGAGGAGAAAAAAATTTACAAACTTGGCTCCTTCAATGTAAAGAAAGTTTCAGTAAGGGGTTTATGATAGTCGCAGGTTTCTACAACAATGGGAAATTAAAAATAAGAGTGGAAAAAAATGTTAAAATCAACTCATCATACTATCAGGAGAAGGTTTTACGACCAATATTAACAGAAGAAATTCCATTTCTTTATCCCAAACACTTTCAAAGAGTGAAGCTTCATCAAGACAAAGCTACAAGTCATACTTTGAAAACTACCACTGCAATCCTTGAAAAAATGAAGACTAATACAGGTATTGCATATATACCTTTTCAACATATTCCCGTGAAGTCCCCTGACGTTTCATCTATGGACTATTGTGCCTTTGGTCTGTTAAAAAGAGCTCTTTCTAAACGCAAACCCACCATGATAGATGGACTCTGGAATGTAGTGGAAGAGGAATGGAAAGCAATAATACTGGAAATTTTACGAAAAGCTCTTCTATCATAAAGAGCAAGATGCAGACGTATAGTCCAGAAAAAAGGCTATCAGATCGAACATTTAGAAAAATAGACTTTAAATTTTAAACATTAATTAAACGGCTCCGAAATCGTTCTAAAAATTTGTTAATACCCTCTGTAGGTCAATGACAAGAAAGAGAGACGCCAAATGTTTCGTTCAAACGTAATCTAGTTAATAATAATTTTGTGGTTGTTGCAAAGAATATTAAATAGTATTTCTACTACTACATTTATAATAAATGTGTTCATCTACATTAAAAATATTAGAAAAACACACCTTCTACACATAAATAACTATTTCAAATCATTATTAGATTTAAAACTCTCACACAAAGAAGTGAGGACAACATTTTTTTCATGATAATCACATCCTATTTATTTATTTATACAAATGCAGAAAATTATAGCATAATATATTTTTCAGAAATGCTTTTAACCCTTTTTTTATAAAAATTATAATTTTGAAAAAAAGCATTTACTCAAAACTCTACATTTAACATGTGCCTTTGGAGATCGCAGTGAACTTTTATAAACAATAATTATAAAAAATACTAAACTAAACTAAAATTAAACATTGTTTATTTTATATAACAAACTATTCAAACATAGTCAAATGTTATAACAATGTATTTAAAAAAACATGTGCACAATATTAGGTAAACACGATAAAATACTAGGAAATATGAAACTAAGTTTGTAAAATAAATCAATTAACAAAATGGCTAAAACAACACTTTAAGTAAATATTGAATACAAGTAAACACTAATTAGAAAATATTTTTATGGTCATTTCAATTGAAATACAAATAAAAGCTCATTGAGGCAAAAAAGATGTTGATTGTAAAAGCTTGAATGAAGGAGGAATATTTTGAGTTAAATTCTAAGAATCTATCATAGCTAAAATTTAGAGTTCATAATATGTTTTCTGTATAATATGTTCATAATATGTTTTCTGTTTCATAATATGTTATAAATCATTGGATTTTTATTATGGTCACAAATAAAAAAATTGGAAAACTTTAATAATATCAATAGATAGATTTTACATATTTAAGTATTTATAATTACAAAGTAATGCTCCATTAAGTAAAACAATTTAAATAAACTATTTAAATTTTGTTCAATATTCCTAGAAAAGATAAAATGAAGCAATTTAATAATCCGTCTACTTAAAAATGTATGTTGATTTAAATTTAATGATATCTTGAAATTAATATTATCTTTTCTTAAAATATTCTTTTAGAATATCTTCTCTTAATTAATGGAAATTATATAAGGAAGCAAATTATTTATTTCAACTGATTTTACTCTCATTAAAATTTCCAATTATAATGAATCTTCAGAAATATGTCCTTATGCAAAGAAAGGGAAATGTAAATTTTCTTTATATTTGTATACATGCCTCAGTTATACTTATCTCATTAAATATAATTTAGCTTGTATCTTATTATTTATCAAATCAAGATTTGGACTTAATTATTTGCAATGAATTCATAAATTTGAGATAATTCTTTTCTTGTTTAATTCCTTATATGTTGCTATAAAGTTTTCTATTCATAAAATTTTGCGTTAAAACTTGTTTGAGCCATCTTCACGAAACGGATTTTATTTTGAATCATTGTATTGATTCCTTTGCAATACAGAAGCAATTTCATAAAATTTTGGGTTTGAATATTTTTCAATTTTTAAACATGTAAATAAATTAAAAAAATTCAACCAATTATCGCTTATGATATTGCTATGAGAAAATTGTAGGGAATACAAAAATATTTTACAGTAGATATTCTTAAATGAAAAATATTTTAAAGCTAAATAGAAAAACATATTTAATGGGCATATTTAATATATATTTTTAAAATAAATTTTAATAAATTGTATCAAATAAAATATTTTTATTAAAAGCTTAATTATTACATCATTTTTAAGCATCGCTGTTTTGAACTAGATTGGAAAGCATTCAAAATACTGAAAAATGAATGAAATGTAATATTTTAAGAACTGTTGGTTAAATCAATCCTATTTTTTAATTCCCCGATTAATTGTATATAAAAGTGAAAGTTACGTAAAAAAAATTATAAAGATTTTGTTTTAAATTTGCAATTTATATGAAACAAAGAATTTAAACTTTTCAGAAAAATTTAAGCTCTTTATTCAGAAAAATGTTTAAAAAAAGTTTACGACAATAAGATGATTTTATTGTAAATAAGATTATCGAAAGTAGTTTCTGAAAATTAATAATTTCAGTATTAGTGTCAATGTTATATCTGAAAATATATTACAAAATTATACTTCATAAATTGTATTACTAGACAAGCACATGAAATAAATTTTGTTACAGCACACATATGGGCATGTTATGTTAATAATGTTATGTAGAGCATGCATATATATTATAGTCACCATCATTATAGAGAGAAGCTTTTAAAAACCTATTGAATCCATTAACTAGCATTTACACCCACATTTAATTTTGCGGTGAACTTTGTTAATCTTTTGTGATGGGATCTAATTTCGAAGTTATTAATATACAAATGCAATTAATTTTTTAATCTAAGTTTTCTTTAAACGGTAATCAAGTTTAATTTTTTTATCCTTCACTTACTTGTCATGGAAAATCCCATTTTAAACTTTTCTTTAAAAAACTTAATAATTTCCCAGTTTTTAAAACAAATCTAGGTCTTTCGTTAGTTCTTAGATGATAGCGAAAATGTTATAAGTTGACATTTGTATCAAACGTATTTTAAAATAAATTTTTGAATCACATAACGTAAGGAAGAAATTTGAAAGATTTTAAAACTCTCAATGTATATATTTCCGTAAAGATAAATTCTTAATTTTAAAAATGTTGCTTTACTTATTGACTAGTCATTTACCATTGTGTAATAGCACTCAAAATGCGAGAACGAGCAAAATCTAACCAATTGGTAACTTCTTTCATTGGTCATTTAATTAAATTTGGCTCTTAAAGCATCCTTGGTTCATTGCTTCCAAACTATTATTAATTATCTATCTCATAAATTGTAACAGTTTATATAGATGATTTAGTTTGTTATTTAACTATTCTAAACTGTTAAAACTTAATTGAATCCAATCCCCAAAGCAACATGTTTTGCGGTTCAATTAATTTATAATAGTCTTCCTGGAAAGTTTTCATTGATAACGGGTACCTGTTAGTATTTCAGAAGAAAAAAACACGGAAATACCAGAACTTCCTCACATGGAGCACTTATATTCAAAAATGCAATGCTCCACTACTAGTGTTCATTTTTGATTAAGATTGAATTTTAGACATTACACATATATATGCTTGAAAAAATACAAAGTCTTTTACAAGTTCACGAGGTGTTTTGCAGATACTCACACTGTTAACTGCAGCATTTACAATCATTCTACTCGTAGAATATTTCGATTCGTTAGATTTTCTTTTTTTCCAGGATGAATTTTTATTTTATTTTTCAGAAGATTTTCAGTTAAAGAAATAATACACAAATATTTGATAAAAGTTTTTATGTATATTTTTTAGTTTTCATTATTGTAAATTCAGCAAATCTGCCAATCAAAAGCTATGTAACCTTTCAAACTTATTTCACTTCTGAAAATGATATTTTATATATTAGTTGGTTGCGTTTTATGGCGCAAGGTCCAAAAAATGGACATGCTGCGCCATTTTATATATTAGTGAAAAGTAGTAAACTCTTCGCTTTCTGTAGCATGAAGAAATGGTAGTTATAGATTAAGTAAACGCGAGTAGTTTTTTGAAGTATAACCTGGACTGTTCAATTCAGTTACTTTTTAATATTCAAGAAAATGTCAGAAGTGCGTCCGCTTGTAATCAGAATTCGGCTGGTTAACAGGATTATGTTTGCTCTCACCACAGCGAAGAATACAAATGCTTCCTCGAGAGGATAATGCGTATTTATAATTTCCCATTTTTAAATTTTGTACGGAATGTTATGAAAATTTAGGTATTTGCTCAGTCGATTCTAATAATTTAAGTGAGGTTAATGAAATCTGAATATTCCTTTCTGCGATAATACATTAGTCAAGTTTTCATAATTTAATATCATTAAAACTTTAATCAGGAAGCTGTGGTTACTAGTTAAATTTCGATTTTATGCCTATTCCTTTTCGATGAATCTCATCAAAAATACTGCAATTCATGTACATCCATTAGGAAACAAAAAAAATAAGGTTATAGAATTATTTAAGTGTCAGAGTTTGATATATTTTCCCTATCGTGTGAATTTATTATACAATTTTAAATAATGCGATGGATTTAATTACAGCATCTCTCCAATACGATAAGAACATAACACACAGTAAACCACTCATGAGGGTGTGCTTCAATCTCAATTATGCAATCAAACTGGCTGCAGACACACTAATCTTTTCATGAATTCATAATTCATGCAATTAAATCAATCGCCGTTTCTCTAGTACGCCGTGAGCACACATTATTACTCACCATCCATAAATCAACAATTTAATTCTAATTTTAGAGTAAAATTGACTTTCATATCATTTAAACTAGATACCACACAGTATTAGACATAATATGGCAATTTTAAATTTATGACTAAATTTAAACTATCCATTCAGGAGGTCTCATTTATTAAACAGGATGACAGTAATAGATACAATCATGTATTTATGATTCAGTACCATTATTGAATCAAGCTAAGTATCTCATCTCTGCAGTGCACAATGTCCCGCAACATACCTTTCATGAATCATTGCTTTGATCTCAATGATGCAACGGTTGTCGCATCCATTAAGTATGAAGCAGCCACTAAACAGAATGAACCGCTCCTGAATCTACAGTTTAATTTCAAGAATACGAGTAGTTTTCATTAGTTATCATACTGTATAAAATGATGCCAGTACAGATTTTCATCTGTACTGGAGTTATTTAAAAACGAGGTCGGCCATAAGTAAACCCGTCCCAATTAAGAGTCCCAAGGGATGAGAACGATTGAGCTGAAGGTGACTATAATGATATCTGCAGCGGGTGTGTTGACGACTATGACTGTTAGCTACCTTTGAAAGCGTTTGTACCTTTAAGGCCCCCACCGTCCATGGCCACTACCTTGATGGTGTACTCGGGGTTGGTCTCTCTGTCCAGGCAGCAGACCGCGGTGGAGATGACCCCCGTCTCCTCGTCGATGGTGAAGATGAGCTCGCCGTTCTCGTTCACCTGGTTCTGCTCGATGGAGTACTTGAGGCGCGCGTTCGTTCCCTCGTTCGGGTCGTCGTAGTCGGTGGCTGTCATGGTCATGACTGTCATACCTGTAAGCAAAATAAACACCCATTTAGTTTGTGTTCAGTCATACAATTCCTATTTGACAAAAAGACTCACATTATATATTGAATATAAATATAATTTCATTTTATATTTGAACTTATATACATTTATGTCTGTTAATATATATGTGATAAAATATACAAAAAATGAATTATATTACTTATATATACAACACAAAAATAATATATCTTTTCTGTACTTGCATTATTTATTTGTATCACACATCAGTATTTGGTTTTAAAACTGAACAACTGAACTGCACTGGCGATATTATTTGACAATATTTCAATGAAAAAAAATTGTTTTAATGTGTATTAATACATCAGTATTTGCGATTGCAACTGAGATTTTGCGATAGTATTTTAATCGATTAAAAATATAACTACCATTATTATTCTATAAACCACTAACTTTAGAAAGGCATAGTTTCTAACGTATCTAACTTTTGAGGAAAATTGTGAGTGGAAAAAATAATAAATGCTAATTTTTAATGATATTTACAAATTACTTTGCTTTTTCGAAGCACTGTTTTACATTACGAAATGAAGTCTCTCGTGTATATCTCTCGTGAAAACTAGTTGGATAAGGTGTGGAGAGCTTAAAAATTATCTTTTGTTAGGAAGTGATTGTATATGGAAGTTGCAATGCCTTTCGTCTGCGTTATAATGCAGTGTTGATCAATTAGAGATTGTGTTGTTAGAGATAGTTGAGATAGTTAGAGTAGAATTAGAGATAGTTGGTGTATTAGAGAAACCGAAAATACACAAGCTGGAATGGTCGAAAACAATACTTTTTTTAAACTAAAAAGTATTATCATTCTTTAAAAAAATTACTCTATGGAAATAAAAAAATAAAAAAAACAGACATCAATTTTTTTTGTCCCTAGCGGTTATGCTTGAAAAAGCATGCTTTGCAAGAACTTGAAAAAGAACCCCACACTTCGTTTTTGAGGTAAGCAGAGCTCTGACACGATGTGCATCACGGCATAAATAATTTTAGAATCAACTAAAATAAGCGTCAATTAAATTTTAAATAAACAACAGACGGTTTAATAAACTTTTGGGAATGAAATACAAGCTTTGTTTTAATTTAGCCAAAGATGAAAATTCTGATATGAGTTTTATCCATTCTGGCAGGTGCTCTCCATTCAATCGTGGATGAAAATTTGATGGTATAGCGATAAACACGATATTGAATTTATCTATATAAACATTTCCTTGAGGGTTAATGTATTTCCTTGCTTTAAATTAAAATGCATTCCTTTAAAAGAATATTTCAACACTAAATACACATACGTAGAAACCAAAGATTTATGCTATCCTTTGAATACCAGTATATTCAAGAGAGAATATAAATATATAAAAATATGGATTTGTATCACGTATCCACATATGTAACACTGAAACTTTTATTGCTTGTTGAAGAAATTTATGTAACTTAAAATGTTTTCTTCAAATATTTAGGAAAATCATAAAAGTTTGCATTTTGGCACTATTTTATAAAGACTACATAAATCTTTAATATGTAGAAAGCAAACACACAAATTATATAGGATTTCAGTGAAAAGATAACATTTCTTCTAATCACAATGAAAGGATTTCAATAAAAATTCCTTGGAACTGATACTCAAGACATCTATTTAAATTAAGTAATATGTAAATTTATCAGAACTTGTTAAGAAAAGAGTCATTGGTGATCATTCAAACTCATACGGAGATTTTTCGTAGAAAAAATAACTTTAGGAGCCAAAGCAATACAGATTATTTAACGAAATTTGAATAAATTTCATAGCCGCATTTCAATAGACGAACTTGTATTTGGTTATCAAAGACCGAATTTATGAACTGCCCTCAAAGTATCTCTCTTAAGAAACTGCTCCAAAATCATGACGCCATCAATCGATTCGGTGGTGCTACCAAGAAGTGTTAAACGAAAAGTTCAAATGCTTTTAAGATTATAAAGAACTGCTACATTTGAATCAGAAATCGTGGCTATGAAATACGTTTTCCGGGGTGATCGAGAAATACATATTTACTTTCGAAACAGTTTCTAAGGAACGGCAACTGACTTCACAAGGCAAATTTTGGGATTGACTGATTTTCTTCAAAGTCGTTCCTATTAAATGGCTGGCTGGTCGCCTTCACTAAATTCTGGCAAAAAAAGGGCAAGAATTTATTTTGGGAAGAGACATTTAACTCTGTTCTTGTTAAAAAAAGTTAGATTTTCAAATAGAAATATCACAATTTATCCATATTCATCATTTTATATATCATTATTTAATATATGTATTCAAATGTAATTCAGTAAGTCTTTCGTTGAGTGTGGGAATTTTCGTTGATACAGGGGATGAGAATGAAATATTTATGTATTGCAGTCACCTGTTAAAAATGAAAAATAATCATTTACATCGTCATATTACGGTAATTTCATTACAATGTATTTAAAATTCTTAATTTTTTCCCAATATTTGACTAAATAATCTTTTTGACAGGATAAGTTGAAATGCTATTTAGCACAATTTCACTAAATATTATAATTTATCACGTCCAAAAGATTTAAAAATAGTAAAATGGGATCTATAGCTATAGAGTATTTATAATAATACTAATATGTATTCTAATATATTCTATGAAGACAGCAATTTAATTTATAAACAAGAATTCATCCTGATTTTTTAAGATACTTTCTTTAATATTTTATACTTGAGTGATTATTCTATAAACTAAAATATTTTTTTTAAAAAGATTGGTTTGAAATTAAAAACTTAGAATCTTATTGCCAGTCATCATGTTAATTCTTAAATAAATAGCTTAACCCTTTTTAATAGTATATAATAGCAATAGGAACTCTTTATACTGCATGAAATTTCAAAGATCTTCAGAAAAAATAAATATTTACAGTTTTAAATAAATCATTGTCATTCAAATTAAAACTCTGTTAAAAATATGTTTTAACTAAAGAATAATATCTCTGTTATAGATCAATTTTCTTTAAATATTCTTTACGTAAAAATTATAAAAATCCAAATTAAATTATAGCCCACAGCAAAGTGGTTAGCTATTTATGCTGAGATTAAGTAAAATGAGAAGAAAAAACTCTCAGAGATTCTAATTTTTCCCAACAAATTAGAATATTTAACCTAGAAAGAAAAGTTCGGCTACTTATCCTCGCATCCAGGGGCCATGGGATTTATAAAAAGAAGAACAACCGAATTAAAAAGTTCCTAAACTCCAATAATGAAAAATTTTTTTGCGGATGCTAAAAAACAAGATGCCTCCATAGATGCGCGATCGGAGATGCCCCAAATCCCTCTGATTATTCGGGGAATTTTATTATAACATTATCTCCCTAATCAGTGGGATTATGCTCTTCTTTGTTTTCTTTTTTTATCAAGAAGAAGAAGAAGATAAAAAAAAAGATCAGTTCCTTCTTTCCAGAATTTCTTATTCAGGTGAGGGTGGAAACTAATTTGCATACTAGATGCAAATCAATCCAGTTTCTTTGATGGAAGATACTGATTCGGAGGGATATTAAACGGTTTTTGTACCCGCCCACCCCCGCACAACAAACGAGATCGTGTTCCACCCCCCCGTATTCTTCGTGCTTATTTGCAGTGAAAAGAATTGTTTTTAAGGAATGCTACACGAGATCTCGTGCATCCTTTTACTTTGCCCGCTGTCCAAACAAGGAATCCGGGGAATGGACTGGAGGGAGGCGCTCGCATTAAAAGTCGAGAGCACGAAAATTTGGCCCGAGAATAAAAGTCAGACAGATAAATGAGTCCGAGTCCAACTGGGTCAATCTTCCGAAGAAAATTAAGTTTGTTAAAGAGTTACCTGTACTTAATTAGATTGAAACTTTTTTTTTGATTTGCCTAACATGCTGGAAGAAAGTAAAGGAAGTTTCGTATTTTTATTTACAAACACAGAAAAGGTTTTTAGGTTGGGAATTAAAAAGTGAAAGGAAGTATTTGGCTACAGCAAAGTTGGATACAAAGTTGGTGAGGATTATTGCACAAACATATATTACTTTCTTCTATTCAAATGGGAAGTAAAATATTTTTGTCCATGTAATTGCTTGTGTCAAATTTATGATGAATGTAATCGCTTCAGTCGCAAAGTATCATATAATATTTGAAGACAGAATAAAATTAAAAAATCTCCTTTGATTTATGCAGTTTCCGAAAGAAATCAAGTGGCATTTATGAATTTAAAATTTACATTCTTAGCACAAATCTGCTTGTATCAACGCAGAATGTACACTCACATAAACCAATAAAAATATTCTATTGTAATTTGTAAAATAGCTCGAATTGTGAGAAAATCAGTGAAAATATCATAAGTTATATCAAGATTCAAAGATGTTGAAACGAAGCACCATGGCATCTCCGTATAGACAGGGTGGCTAGAGTTTGGTTTTAATAAATGTGAATATTATTATTTATACTCTTTAAAATATTCATTTTTTATTTCTGTTCAATTGGTATTAATTGGTATTTTGGTATTAATATATATCATCGTATTTAAGAATTTAATAATGGAAATTTCGTAATTCTTTTTCTTTCCGTTCTGCCGTACTTGAATCTGGAAAGTTTCTTGAATTCCGTTCCTTAGAAAGTTCTGGGTTCATTCCTGTGGTCATTGACATCGTGTAGTGGACAGCCTGATGGTCTAAGGCTAATTAAAGCATTTTGTCCACCACAAAAACTGCCTTCTAATAGAATTTTTCATAGATAGTGGGTTGTATTTACGTATCCAAGAGTAGAAACCTAGAAAATTCCTAAGCATGCACCACAACATACTTAGAAGCACAAGATACAGGCACAACATTTATCTCCTGATCTTGAACAGTGACTGGGATTGAACCCAGAACTATTCGCTCTGAAGAGTTTGCCCCACCACTAAGCCTTGGTTTCCTGTGTGAATGAGAGTTTTATTTCCACTTCGAACCCGCTGATCTTTTTAGCTGTTCAAAATCCAATTTCCTCTCGTATTTCGATCAAACTAGCCAATGTTTATGAAATTTCTTTTCAAAACAGCAAACCGAATTGAAGGGAATAAATACATCGAATGGCGAATATTTATGTTACCTAAGAAAATTTCATGTCAATATGTCGATGCATAAATAAATTGATTAAAAATCAATTTTCCTGCAGAGAGAAGTCAAAAATTATATAATATACAAATGGAAATTCCACTTAAAAGACTTATGTTTTGCGACATGACTATTATAAGCATAACTATATTAAAAAAACTCATTTTGGCTATCTCCCAATATTTATTTTAATATTTCTTAACAAGAGGAGAAAACTCTTCCCTCCTATCAAGCGCCTGCCGTTACGGATGCAGCGAAGGAACGACAATATTTTTCACCAGAGCGAAATCTCGTTCAGGAACATCCCAGATGAATCCCGAGGGCGATTCTCCCTCTGACACGTCTTTCTATCAGCGATCAGCCCTATTCCGGGAGGACTATTTGTGACAATCTCTTCGCGTGATTCTCCCTAACCATCTATTCCACCTGCCAGGTTCTGGCTGCTCTCCAGCTTCTCGAAGATAATCTTCGGTTTGTTTCAGGGGAAAAGCAATACATCCCATTTGTATCCCCTTTTTTAGTTTTCTCTTCTGACAGTCAGTCTGAATGCCTTGTCCTGCTGCGGAATGGGAAATTAAGAAAAGTTGTCGCTCCACTCATTGCACGAAAGCTTAAGACTTGGCTAATCTCAGCTGTCCAGGATGATGGATAACAAGCAAAGTAGCGTTTCTTAACAAGTGTCAGTTCATTGGTTGAAAGGGAGAAGTGCACTTTATTGCACTTCTTTCATTTACAGAATGTGTGCATTTCTGCTTAATGAAACAGCCTGAAAAGGATTCATTTAAAGAATGGTACTCATTGTATCATTGATGCACAGTTTCCAGAAAAGAATGAAAAGTGCCTCATTGCAATATAGAAGATGTAAACAAAGGAATATAATTATCAGCTTAACCATTTGGATACGTTTGACATCCGAAAATGCTCTGCTTTTTTTGTCCAATGTTTCACATGACATTCTGTCAGTGTTAGCATAGTCATTAGGGCATCGGCATTCCGTGCAGAAGGGCTGGGTTCAATTCCCAATGCCTCCAAAGATCCACCGAGTGCGTGCAATATACGTGCTCGTTAAATCTATGGAATCGAAAGTCATGTGGTCGGTCGTTGAGCAGTTAGCATAAGTGTAACGGTCTGCAGAAAATTTCCTTCCCCTCCAGGTCAATGTCGAAATGGAGGATGTAGATCCTCTGGTGGTGCCCTCTATTAGAGGAATCTTAGAGTAAAGTCGTACTTTCATCTTCGTGGTACTCTGGTTGAAACGAAATACGCATCCTACAGACTTAAATTCGCATAGCCGTAAGCAGAGCGAACTTAGTTTGTTCAAGTGTCATAAATAACAACAACAGGACGTTCTAGTATGTCATATTTAACAGCATAAAGTTGTCTCCGTATGGCATTAGGAATATATTACCCAGGTAGGAGCATACAATCATGAATAATATGAGGCAAATGAATTTCTTAATGGAAAATATTATTTTCAGGTGCATAAAATATTAAATGAAAACATTTTTTAAGCGAATTAAAACACCATTTATTAAAAAGTAAACAAAGGCGACCCGCCGAAAGATCGAGACAAACGTAATTCGTGATACTTCGGATTTGTTGCTCTCAAACATTCAGATCACATGAAAAATAACATTTATTTAAAACTTTCTACGTGGATTTGATACAGGATGTTGTGCCTTGAATTATAAAGTATTTTTTTAGTAAACCATAGACAATATTATTAAGATATGAAATCATATAGTTTAGGAAATATAGTATAGTATTATCAAATATAATATAGGAAATATTCAACAAATCACCAGGGCCAACATTGAAATAGGAAAGCTACTTACGAACATTTTATTAAATTTTAAGCTGTAAAATGATTTTTATTCAAAAAGACTTACTGTTTACCTATTGGAAAAAATTTTCAATTAGCTGGCCATATTTTCGTTGTTGCTCTTGTAAGAAATATATATATATATATATATATATATATATATATATATATATATATATATATATATATATATATATATATATATATATATATATATATATATATATATATATATATATATATATATATTTTTTTTTCAAGCACCCACATATTGTATTTAAAAAGCAGGAAAACAAAGCGTGTCTGTTTTCCGCTACAGTAGGTGTTGTTCTATATTATTAAATACTGCTAGAAGAGCATAACTGTGCGTAACTAAGGATAACTGAGCATCGTAGCAGTTTATGAAAACGTAGAAAGTGAAATTTCAAGGTTCCTCCAACAATTGTTACTGATTGTACGTATATTTCATATATAATTATGCGTTATTAATAAATATATTGTAAATAAAAGATTGCTAGAAACCTTTTACGTTTAATCTTTTTTTAAAAGCGAGATACTGTCTTTATTAAAAGGAAGAAACCTTTCTCGCTATAAAATAAATTAAAAAATTAAGAATTTCTCAGCAATCAAGACCTAAGTAATTAAAATTGAAATAGTGAAAATAAACATTTGAAATAAATATTTATTATTTATTGATTTATGATTTACAAAATTTATAGAAACCTTTCAGATTTAAACATTTTTAAAGGACTTTTTTCTATTTTTAACTTTTAAATCTAGAAAAATAGGGGATTCAAATCACTAACGTTCCTTGTGGCTTTTATTGTTTCTCAAAGATGTTTTTGAAAGCAAAAATGTAACGTTTTATCTGTATAAAAAATTAAAAAACACACTCAATTCCTTCTTTTACAAATTATAAAATAAATTATAGTTTAAAACCAAATTACGGTTTACTTTCGTTTAAATAGTTGCTTTTGTTTCGTTGTTACGCTATTTGCTTATTGTGTTATGTGCCTTTTATTAAGTAAGGAAATTAAATGTTTTTTCGTTGCAAAAATATATTACGACTCAATCCAATTTTAATTCTGGCGTGATTTTGTCACAGTAAGAAAAGGAAGTTAAATAATCTACATCTTCGTGCTTTTTTATATTACTCAGATGTTTTTTACTGAAATTACTTGCAGTTAATGAATTTTTTTAATATTTTTTTCATCCAAATGGCTTTTAATCCATTGATAAAATTTAATTGAGTTATACTGTAAGTAATTTTACACAAGATTTTTAATTTTAAATCATTAGTTTTCCATTTTATTTTTTGAAAAATAAAATATTTGATTTGATGCTGAATTCATTCGAAATTAGAAAAAGAATTTTATCTAAATATGTTTCATCTATCTGAGTGCCAATATACATGTAAAAAAATCTTTACAAAAACCAACATACTAAAATAAAATTACTGTTCACAGAATTCATCTTTATAAAATTTCAATTTTTTTATTCAAAACTTTTTTGGAATAAAATAAAAATATGTTGCAAAAAGGCTAAAAATTATTTATTTTGATAGTCTATTTATGGAATTTATTTTTTCTTCATTTTGTAAACTGATATATGATTGAAAAGATAACGCATTTATAAAGGGAAAATAATAAATTATAAACCGAGATATTGGATAAAAAATCAAAACTTCTGATACGAATATACAAAATTATGCGATTTCGAAATAATTATGAAAACTCGATAAAATACAAATAATTTATTTTCCGTAATTAAGTAGTTTAAACCGCTTCAAATTATGAAACAAACTTTGAGCTCATTTGTGAGTAAGCCAACTGTAAAGATATATTTTTTAATATTTTAATTATTGCGAAAATATTATTATCAACTAATGTATCGATATGATATTTTATTAATGTATTTTAAATATGAATGAAAATCAACAGATAACGCAAAGTATACATATTTTAAACAATATATCTGTAGAAATGCATGACTTGCAGTAAATGCAATTTATTTGACAATGTTTTGAATGAACATGATTGTCTTTTCCTTAGTAATTCTAATGTTTAAAATTTCAGTTTACATGAAAAAATACATTTTACTTGATAAAATGATTGTTTTATCAATTAAAATCAATAGTACTTAAATAATGTAGTTAACCAAAATTAATATTTATATAAACTTATAAAACGCTCAAGGTTATAAAACTGAAGAAGCCAACATCCACCGTGTTAATCATTAAAAGTAGATGCGTGCTGTATAGTATGCTGGGAATGTCTTGATTCAATAAAATTGAATAGCTTAACCCAGATAAGCCTACTGTCCTATATTTAGGACAGTAGAATATAGGACAGTAGGCTTATCTGGGTTAAGTCTCAGGCATTCATTTATTAAACCCATATTGACCTGTAATAAAGCCATTGATTCATGGGACTCCATTCACAAATTAACCCAGATAAGCCTACTGTCCTATATTCTACTGTCCTAAATATAGGACAGTAGGCTTATCTGGGTTAATTAGTATATAAACATCAGACTGAATACTGAGTAACCACGTCATAATAATACTGATATATACTTTAAGAATCTTGTAGAATCTTAACAATCGTTAAGTCATCAAAAATGAACAATCAGTACATAGAAGTTGACAATTTTTGTGAGTCCATTCTGCAGCTTCTAAAATGAAATTCATCGTAATCTTGTATGGATTGTAAAGTTCTGTACACATATATTATAGTAAAAAATCCGTATCTTCCTAATATGTATCAACAAAACAAAAGGAATCTCATAACCGTTTATCATTAACATTCAATAATTTTTCAACACAAAAAAGAATGCATTTTTGAAATAAATTTCTGCGCTTCTTTCTACTGAAACAATATTGATATGAAGTCAAATAAAGTAATTATTCGGTTAACGAAATAAATATTTATATGTTATTAATTTCCACAGCTTATTAAAAAGCATTTTCATTTCAGTAGATACGTTTATGGCGTATCTATTAGAAAAAGTATGCATTTCAGTAAATCAAATGAAACATTTTATTATTAACTCATCAGTTTAAGAGTAGCTCGACCGAAGCAGTGGAAACTTTTTTTTTATCGTTTATATTTAAAAGAGCTTCTTTTGCTCATTCTAATAATGAAGAATCATAAATCTGCAAAATATAGTTAAGAAAGAATGTGTACTCGTTAAATAAAATAAGACTTATATTAATAACGTTATTTAGAAAAACTGCAACTAGAAAGAGCTTTATTTAGAACATTTTTTTTTTCATTTTACTAGTTCATGCAGTCATCTAAAAGTCACCTTTGTATACTATAATTAATAAAATGTGTACATGTGCGTAATATAATTGTGGAAGAAACAATATGGTGTTTCAAACAAGACTTATTATTAATTCATCACAGTTCATTAGAATCGTTATTCATTTTAGTTGGTCACGCATTTTGGGTATTTATCCAAAAGTCACTGTCGCGTAAAATAGATAAGAAAGAACACATTCAGTAAATCAAATAAAACTTTTTATCATTAACTTATGTTTGAACATTTTTCCAAACTGTAGTTTACATTTTTAGTGTTTTTATCTGAAAGCACTTCGAAATAATATCATTAAAAATGTAAACAACAAAGTTATCAGTGTAATATGATAATTATAAGTTTAATTTGTTTCATTAACAAGTTTATTATAACGCTTCTTGGTAATATAAAGTTTATTTTCCCTAAACAATATCATTAAAACAAAAATACGAAACAAATAACTATATTAAAGAAATTTAAAAAAATTATTATTAAGCTAATTTTAATAATTTTTAAGAAATTTTTACGCAAGAAACAATTCTGTAAGACTCATTAAAGTTATGATAACTAATGAATTTTCATTTATTATTGCGTTGATTATTGATCAAAAAACATTTCAAAGTTGAAAATTTTTATTAGCTAAAAAATTTGTTAGCTTTTTAACAAATTTTTTCATAATCAATAAAATTACTTTGACAGGGCAAATCAGAGTTACTATAATTAATCTGGATGCTTTAATAATTATGTTAATGACACATGCATTCATACTGCATTTTAAAGGGCAGTAAATATTTAAATTAGCAATGTTATTATATATAACAGTAAAATAACCTGCACCAAAGAAAATAATTTTAATTTAAAATTAGATCATCAATCACTGTTTTTTAAATTCTCGCATATGTTTAGTAATTATTGCTCTAAGCAAGAAATCTAATTTCTCAGTTTTTGATATTAATTTGTTCTTAAATTAAAATTTAAGCTTTTAATTTTCCTACAGTTCAAATTTTAAATCTTCTAAATGTAAAATGAGTATAATTAATCGAGAGAAGATAAATGCGTCTTATTCATTATTGTAAAAATTGTTTTAGCTTAGGAAATATAACGGTGACATCTGAAATAATA